>JAVIAB010000139.1:94468671-95068671 GCA_032433765.1 Megaustenia siamemsis | reverse complement strand
GAAATAGTCTATAGCCCAGATGTAAATAAGTAGAAGTAGTCTAGTCAAGATATAAATAAGTGGAAATAGTCTATAGCCCAGATGTAAATAAGTAGAAGTAGTCTAGTCAAGATATAAATAAGTGGAAATAGTCTATAGCCCAGATGTAAATAAGTAGAAGTAGTCTAGTCCTGAAAAAAATTAGTAGAAGTAGTCTAGTCCTGAAAAAAATAAGTAGATGTAGTCTAGTCCAGATGTAAATAAGTAGAAGTAGTCTAGTCCTGAAAAAAATTAGTAGAAGTAGTCTAGTCCTGAAAAAAATAAGTAGATGTAGTCTAGTCCAAAAATAAATAAGTAGAAGTAGTCTAGTCCAGATATAAATAAGTAGAAATAGTCTAGCCCAGATGTAAATAAGTAGAAGTAGTCTAGTCCTGAAAAAAATTAGTAGAAGTAGTCTAGTCCTGAAAAAAATAAGTAGATGTAGTCTAGTCCAAAAATAAATAAGTAGAAGTAGTCTAGTCCAGATATAAATAAGTAGTAGTAGTCTAGACTAGATATAAATAAGTAGAGGTAGTCTGGACCAGAAATAAATATGTAGAAGTAGTCCAGACCAGATATAAATAAGTAGAAGTAGTCCAGACCAGATATAAATAAGTAGAAGTAGTCCCAGACTAGATATAAATAAGTAGAAGTAGTCCAGGTGAGATATAAATAAGTAGAAGTAGTCCAACCAGATATAAATAAGTAAAATTAGTCGAGTCCAGATTAAAATAAGTAGTAGTCTAGACCAGATAAAAATATGTAGAAGTAGCCAAGACCAGAAATAAATAAGTAGAAGTAGTCTAGTCCAGAAATAAATAAGTAGAAGTAGTCTAGACCAAAAATAAATAATTTGAAGTAGTCTAGTCCAGATATAAATAAGTAGAAGTAGTCTAGTCCAGAAATAAATAAGTAGAAGTAGTCTAGACCATATATAAATAATTAGAAGTAGTCTAGACCATATATAAATAATTAGAAGTAGTCCAGACCAGATATAAATAAGAAGATGTAGTCTAGTCCAGATATAAATAAGATGGAAACTTATTCTATTCTGGTATAGTTGTCATTTCTCAAGCCTATTCCTCTTCTCAAGTTTCATCATCATCATTGAGTGCCGTCTCCGCATCGAAGGTTGGGTTCTATGAAGCGTCAATCAACTGTCTCTTGCTTAGACGGTACAGGTTGTTATAGGCTGATTTGTCTATCTTTTAATGTTATTCGTCCAGTCTTGGTCTGCCTCTGCCTCTTTTAACTTATATTTTACTTTTCGAGATTACTTTTAGTAGGCTCCTGTGTCTTTTAACATACCCCAAAACTCTCATTTGTCTATTTGGATTGTGTCTAGTAGTTCTCTTTTAACTTTTATACATTTTAAGACTTAATCATTCGTTTTCTTTTCTTTCCATCTAATTCTTTCTTTTCTATAAATCCACATTACAAAGGCTTCAATTTTCTGTTCTGTTTTTGTTTAATGTCCATGTTTCTGCACCATACCATATATGAATGTTGAGAGGATATAGCATTTTGCTATTCTTAATTTTAGTCCTGGTGTTATTTGTTTTGATGTTAGTATACCTTTCATGGCATTAAAATTACTTTTTCCCATTCCTATTCTTTTGTTTATTCTAGTTTTACATTTTACATCACTGGTTATAGTATAGGGTGTTTATAAAGTCTCACTACACTTGGTATCTAGGTCAATTTGAAAAAAATGTTTATGACGTCATCACAATATGTGCTCAATGGTAAGTTCACTTGTTGCGACAGTTTTCTTAATGACTTGTCTGGACTTTTAAGGATTCTGTCTTGGATATCTAAACATATTTCATCATTCACAGCAGGCCTACCAGATCGTGGAGCATCTTCCACATTTCCAGTAGCAATAAACTTATTCAACAAATTTCATTGACAGTGGGAGCACATATTGTGATGACGTCATAAACATTTTTTTTTCAAATTGACCTAGATACCAAGTGTAGTGAGACTTTATAAACACAGGTGTATATCCCAGATAGTTGTAGCTCTGAACTGTCACCAGGTCTATTCCTCCAACTTTGATATTTATTTGTAGGTCTTGCGAATTTTCTTTCCTTATGATCATAGTTTTAGTCTTTTTGATATTCATATCTAATCCATATGCTTTGTTTGTTTTGTTTATTTAATTAAGTAATTGTTGTAGATCATTAGGATTTTCTGCTTGTAATAGAATATCATATACAATCATCACTATGAAAGCGGATCGTGGACACTTGACAAACAAATGAAAAGACGATTAGAGGCCACATATATGCGATTTATCAGAAGAATGTTGAAAGTTCCCTGGACAGCTAAAAAGACCAATGAGGAAGTTCTCAAAGAGGCCAACACAAAAAGGGAGCTCCTAAAGAACATCAGAAAGAAACAATCAACATTTTTCTTCGGGCACATCATGAGAAGAGGATAGTTGAAATACTTGGTTACAACTGGCAAAATAAAAGGAAAGAGAGATCGCGGACGACAAAGAGAGAAAATACTGAATAGCTTGGTGTCATGGCATGGAAAACGGTCAACAACAGAACTGATACGATGCACTGTAGACAGAAGATTGTGGAAGGACATGATCGCCTACGCCAACCGGTATGGCACATGATGATGATGAATAGAGTATCATCAGCATATCTTAGGTTATTTATTATCTTTCCATTTATGTTTAGGCCTGGCATCTCTGAGGTGTTTTTAAAGATTTACTCAGTGTATAGATTGAACAAGCTTGGTGATAGGATGCATCCCTGTCTGACTCCTCTTTTTATATCAATGGGTGTAGAGTTCTCTTTGTTATATTTTATTTCTGCTGTTTGTTCCCTGTATAAATTACATATTAGTCGTATGTCTGTGTCATAGTATGTATATCTTTTAGGCAGTCTATAAGTTGTTTATGGTGTATTCTATCAAAGGCTTTGGTGTAGTCTATGAAGGAAGCATACATTGGTTTGTTTACTTATATGTATTTTCTATTAATGTCCTCATGAAGAATATAGCTTTTTTTGTCTCACTGTTTTTCCTAAATTGTTGTTCTGTTTTTATATTGATTTTATTCTGAATCCTTCTTTTGTATAAATTTTAGCAATATTTTTGTTACAATGCTCATTAGACTTATTGTTCTAAAGTCACTGCATTCAAGTGCATCATTCATTTTAGGCAATGCAGTGAAAGATGAGGTTTTTAGTTCATCATTTATGTATCCTGTATGCTATATTTTGTTGCATATGTCTGTGATCACTTGAATGTCAACATTTTCCTATGCCTTTATCATCTCTATATGTATGTTGTGAGGTCATGCAGCTTTTCCCGTTTTCATTGTTTGTATAGCTGTTTCCACTTCCGATTGTCAGATTTTATATTTGGATAATCTTCAGTTGACACTTGAATATCTTCATCGATTTTTAAACAGTTAATCGGACTGTCCAATTCCTGCCACGCCCATTTGTCAATATACAAGCTATTTTATAAACGTCTTTATTTGAGAGAATGTACCTACCAGTCAACATGCTATGTTTTACCACAGACGTTTAGAACGTTTCTCAATCT
Source organism: Megaustenia siamemsis (assembly GCA_032433765.1). Classification (NCBI taxonomy): domain Eukaryota; kingdom Metazoa; phylum Mollusca; class Gastropoda; order Stylommatophora; family Ariophantidae; genus Megaustenia; species Megaustenia siamemsis. Next base: position 95,065,086 of record JAVIAB010000139.1, on the reverse strand, counting down.
GCCAGTTGGCTCTTCAAGTTCCGCCAGTGTGTGATGACATGAGAACAAATGCATAACGAATAAACAACTCAGAAAACACAATAAATACAATACACGCACGCGACACATGCAAGATAAGGTTGTAGATCAGTTTAATAGATTTTTCTCCCACTGGTAAATAGAATATATATATATATATATATATATATATATATATATATATATATATATATATAAAACAACCTCCCGCCAGCATTGAATTTTAACTTCACAACATCTGACATCGACTACCAAGCTGCGCTGATTTATTTAGATAAATAGTCGCGTGTTATTATATAAAATACCGAGTCATACATTTTGAATTAATCATAAATTGCTTCTTAATTAATTTAATAGGAAATACACAATGCAACTGCTTTCTCGTCGTATCCCCTCAAATGAATCATACACTGTAATAGATAACTTCTTGGGAGTTTGAAGGTCTGGTGCCGGGATTGTAAACTGTGAAATAAAAGTATTTTATCGTGCTGTCGTCCTGCATTGAACATGCTGGACTGGTTATCCTTACCACTTAATAAATGGGGAAAAAAACACAAAGTATTGGTCGCAATTAAAAAAAAACAAAGAAAATCGCAAAATGAAATGTCTAAAATGGATTACAATACTAAATATAAGACTAAAGCTCGCGAGGTTGGTGTTTTAAGCAATGGCTATCTCGGTACCTGCCTTGTGTGAATTATTCAACTTTACACCTCACATGCAATTATATTTCCATCCATTTATATATTATTTTCATTGAATGTAATACCAAAGAATAATATAAAGACTATATTTCTGAAAGGAATAAATAAGCGATAGAAGTTTAGTTTAAATCGACAGCTCATTTTCATTGCACATTGGACAAGTCGTGCTCAGATCTCTTTCGGAGAATATCCCTCAACATGTAGCGACTAACACTGGTGTTGTGTTAGTTGACAAGTCTTCTTTGGGGTTTTGCGTAGTGTCTCGTCTCCCACCTTCGTGAAGTTTGTTCACGGCTGTGGATTCGGGGTCATTTTTTAAAGTCTTTTCCTCCAGCGTCCCCGAGGGCATCAGATTGTCATGTGGTACACTGCCCTTCCACACTCAACATCAGCCAAATTGGCAAGTCTGTCGGCGCGTTCAGTATCTCTTACATCCTACGAGCCCTGGCACGAAAATGAAGCAGATAATTTTTACAATAGACCTCCCCAGAGAGTATAACCACTGCCGTCGAGCACAGCCAGTTGTGATATTTTTGAGCGTACTCATTGAGTCTCTGAGAAAATCCATAATTTCTATGGTCAAACAACTTGTAGTCAATACGAAAACATCTCTATCTTCCTTTACAGTTCTGCCTCCAACATGAGTTGTGACAGTCCATTAGTTCCGTACGTGTCGAATAGCAGACCCATCTTGACTGCGTCACTATCACAATTCTCGAAAATCAAGGACTGCAATTTTGATTTAAAATTAGCGGGAGAATTAAGATATCTCTGGTACTTTTTTTTTTTTTTTTTAAGCTTATTTCTGTGTGCGTCCACTTAATCTCCCACCGCCCCCCTACCCATCCTCTCCCCAATCTGTCTCTGCTCACGTGACTCGAGCTTTAATTTTGTGTTGTCAGTTTCCAGCAAACTCTTCTACAAACATAAACTAAAAGCTCAGTGATCAGATGTAGAAACTCGCAAACACCCAGGATTGACAGTCCGATCCACAGGCCGATAGTCCCACCAACATCTGAGAAGAACTGGACCAGCTGTGGACGACGTCAACATCAAGTCATGCAATAATAACACAGGTCAGGTGATTAATTAGTAAATAACAATAACAGCAGGCAGCAAGAATAATGGAATTTGGAATAACATTGACAATAAAACACGATTACTACATTTTCTGTCTATTGTTGGTGAACATCTTATAAATACATTTCTTGTAGTCACCAGCCTCTTATACATCTGACTTTTGTTTTATCTATCTCTTGTTCATATGCCTCATATATATCAGCCTCTTATACATATACCTCTTATACATTGACCTATTATACATTGACCTCTTACGTCTACCTCTACACATCTACCTCTCAGGGTGTTTTTAAAGTCGCAGTGCAGTGAATTTCTACTCTCGGAAGAAAAACGTCACCAGAAATGCGGTTAACTAATGCGTCACACAAATTGTAAAATAAATGGTATTATTCAAAAATACTTGACTGCTATCGGCGAGCTTATAATGGGTAATGTTGGTATTAACACAATAAAGTTGTGCCTAAAGCATATGTTGAAAATGTCCACCACGGGCCTCAAGACATGTCGTGATTCGTCTTTCCATATTTGCGAAAACCTTCAGAATAATGTCTGGTGATATTTGTTTAATCTTGTCTACTATTTCAGTCTTTAGGTCATTAATTGTCTGCGGATTATTTTCATAAACTTTCCCCTTCAATGCCCCCCACAGATAATAATCTGGGGGTGTTCTTCTTCTTCTTCTTCTACCTTTTAGCTCCCAGTGGAGCATAGGTCTTCAACAAACACTTTCCAAGTCGTTCTGTTTTTTGCAATTCTTTTAAGATCATTCCATGTCTTCCCCATCATCTTCATCTCTGCTTCAATCTGTCTTCTCCAAGAATTCCTTGGTCTTCCTCTTTGTCTTTTCCCCTGGGGATTCCAAAAAAGGGCCTGTTGTGTAATACTCTCAGTTGGTTTCCGTAGTGTGTGTCCTATCCATCGCCATCGTCTTCGCTGTATTTCTTTATCCACTGGTATTTGACCGGTACATTTCCATAATTCCACGTTTGTGACTTTGTCCTGCCATTTCCATCCCTTTATTCTGCGCAAGCATCCATTAATGAAAGTCTGTACCTTCGTGATTGTCAATTTTGTTATTCTCCATGTTTCACAGCCATATAATAGAACCGACTTAACATTGGAGTTGAAAATTTGTATTTTTGTATTTAGCCTAATTTCTTTGGATTTCCATATGTTTCCCAGTGCAATGAAAGCTCCTCTTGCTTTTGATATCCTTATTTTGGTATCGTTTTCTGTTCCTCCCTCTTTATCTATATTACTGCCCAGATATATATAAGATTGTACGTCTAGTAGAGGTATTTCTCCTAGTTTTATTTGGTTATTGCCAACTGCATTAATTCTCATAATGTTGGTCTTATCTCTATTAATCTTTAGTCCTAGCTGTTGTGATCTCTCATCTAATATACTCATTTTATCTTGCATCTGTTGGTGGCTGTGTGATAGGAGAGCTATGTCATCAGCAAAGTCTAAATCATCAAGTTGTTTGGTCAGTGACCACTGGATCCCATTTCTGTTGTTTTGAGTTATTTTCATAATCCAATCTATGGCCAGTAGAAAGAGAAATGGAGACAGAAGGCATCCTTGCCTTACTCCTGTTCTTATTTCAAATGCTTCTGTAAGCTGTCCTTCATGCACCACACTACATTTTGTTCCTTCATACATTGTTTTTATCAGGTTAATAAACTTTATGGGGATTCCATAATGACTCAGCAACTTCCAAAGCATTCTTCTGTCTAAACTATCAAATGCCTTTTCGTAATCTATGAATCCAATATAAAGTGGGGATTTTAGTTCTAAACTTTGTTCAACTATTATACGTAGAGTAGTTATTTGATCAGCACATGATCTGTTCTTCCTAAAACCTGCTTGTTCATCTCTCAAGTGTTTCTCTATAGCCTCTTTTAGTCTCTCCAGAATGATTCTGCCTAATATTTTTCCTGGCACTGATAGTAGCATAATTCCCCTATAATTTGTGCACTCCTGTAAACTTCCTTTCTTTGGTAGTTTGATCATATAACCTTCTCTCCAGTCTTTAGGTATTTCTTCCCTCTCCCAAATTTTATCCAATAGATTATGTAGAGGTGATAATATCTTCTTGGTAGAGGTGATAATATCTGCTTTGATGGCTTCCGAAGGAATTTCATCTGGTCCTGTGGCTTTACCATCTTTTAACAGTTTGATGGCTTTCATTATTTCTTCTTTGCTTGGTTTTCCGCAGTTAACGTGTAATTCTTCTTCTGCTGGTAGTATATCTGGAGGATTATTTGCGCCAGGTCTGTTCAAAAGTTCTTCAAAGTGCTCCTTCCATCTCTCCATTTGTTATCTGGGGGTGTTAGATCTGGTGAAAGAGCAGACCCATGTTTGTGAAGTTTTTTCGGCTTATTTTTTTACAGTATGGGATAGCCAGTCCCATGCCTAACCCTCCTTTCTCGCCTCTTACGAACATGCCTGGTAGGGTACAGCGCCGCTATTCTTTACTTCCCTTTCGGGCCCCGGCAGCGCACGGGCGGGCAGAAATGCGGTTAACTAATGCGTCACACAAATTGTAAAATAAATGGTATTATTCAAAAATACTTGACTGCTATCGGCGAGCTTATAATGGGTAATGTTGGTATTAACACAATAAAGTTGTGCCTAAAGCATATGTTGAAAATGTCCACCACGGGCCTCAAGACATGTCGTGATTCGTCTTTCCATATTTGCGAAAACCTTCAGAATAATGTCTGGTGATATTTGTTTAATCTTGTCTACTATTTCAGTCTTTAGGTCATTAATTGTCTGCGGATTATTTTCATAAACTTTCCCCTTCAATGCCCCCCACAGATAATAATCTGGGGGTGTTAGATCTGGTGAAAGAGCAGACCAGATTCCACGTGAAATAATGCGATTTGCAAATATGCTTTCTAAATAATTGAGTGTTGTTGTGGCTGTGTGTGCTGTTGCCCCATCCTGCTGAAACCAGGGTTCCATAATTTCCCGTTCTGTAAGGTGTGCTATGAACGGTTCCAGAATTAAAGTACGGTAACGTTCTGCATTTATTGTTTCATTAAAAAATATAGGTCCTATTATCCGCATACGACTTATAGCGCACCACACTCCGACTTTTTGATCGTAAAGCGGCACTTGATGAAATTCATGGGGTTTTCACTGCTCCACAGCCGATTTTTCTGACTGTTCACATAACCGGATAAATGAAACCAGGCCTCATCAGTGAAAAAAGTGACGTCAAGGATGGCAGCGCCATGTTCATAAATACAATTCTGAAACCACATGCAGTAGTTTAAACGGGATTCATAATCTCTTTGTTGGAGTTGAGACACTTCAGTTAATTTGTATGGACGATAGTGTAGTTCACTTCTTAAAACCTTGTGAACAGAACTCTTAGATATTTGCACCTGTTGAGACAAGTGGTTTAAAGATGCATTTGGACTCATTGTAATTCTGTCTTGGAGGTCCATAATTTGGTCTTGTGAAATTGAAGGTCTTCCAGATCGGTGGGTGTTTCTTTAATGACTGTGCATTATTTGAAAATCTAGTTGTTCCAATTTATTTATGTAAATCACGCATCATGTGCTGCTGTAGCTTGTTCCTTTTTCGGTAAAGTTAAACATATAACATCACTATTCACAAAAGGTATTCGAAATATCCACCACGTTTTAGTTGGCAAATGTTGATACGTTTTTTCATATTGTCAAAAACCTTACGCAGTATGGGCTGTGTAACATTATTAATGTTGTTGGCGATTGAAACCTGCAGCTCATCGAGTGTGTGGGGATTGTTTTCGTACACTTTTCCTTTCAGTTCACCCCAGAGATAGTAGTCCATGGGAGTAAGATCAGGAGACCGTGCAGGCCAAATTCCGCGAGAGATTATACGATTAGCAAAAATTTCATATAAAAATTCCAGTGATTTTATAGCAGTGTGAGCAGTTGCGCCATCTTGTTGAAACCAAGCTTTTTCAATTTCTGGCTCAGAAAGTTGGGTTACGAATCGCTCCAGTATGTTAATCCTGTATCTTTCTGAATTTATTGTGTCATAGAAGAAAATTGGGCCGATTATCCGCTGACGACTCATTGCACACCACACTCCTACTTTCTGATCGTGGAGAGGCACTGGGTGCAATGCATGTGGATTTTCATCACTCCAAAGACGATCATTCTGCCTATTCACGTACCCAGACAAATGGAACCATGCTTCATCTGTGAAGAAAGTGAATTCAAGGATTTCCTCACCTTCTTGGGCTAAAAAATTCTCAAACCACATACAATAATTAATTCTCGATTGGTGATCTAATTCTTTTAATTGAGGAACGACGGCAAATTTGTACGGATGTAACTTTAATTTTTTTTTCAGAACTCTATGAACAGTACTGCTTGATTTGTGTACTTGTTGAGCCAGCTTTCTTATTGATTTGCCAGGACTCATTAGAATGCTGTCCTGGATGTTGAGAGATGTTACTTCAAGAACAGATGGTCTACCAGGACGGCTAACATCATGTACACTACCGGTGTTTTGAAATTTGATTATTAAATTACTCACAGTATTTCGATGAGGCACTGGTGTATCAGGAAATCTATTCACATATTGTTCAACAACCCCATTCGAATACTTGCCGCCGTTACGGAACACATGCTCCACTATAAATACTCTTTCTTCAATCGTTAACACCATTGTAAGCCAGATCTATCATGTAGCAGTGATGTTTAAATGAATACGTAAATGGTGCTTGAACTATTACGTCATACATAGATACAATTTAGGTGCGTAATTATTTCAACAACAAAAAATGCACAGTCATTAAAGAGACACCCTATACATCTACTTCTTACACATAAGTAGTGATATATGGCATTTAGATGCAACAAACCTGCTTCCAGCAGCAGAATATTCCTTATATAAATAGTCTACCGGCAGATTTTTTACTGCTTCCAGTAGCGGAATATTCCTTATATAAATAGTCTACCGGCAGATTTGTTTTTTCTTATATGAGAGTCTACCCGCCCATTTTTGTTCCGGTCGTGGTGACCTCTCGTTGACCTCTCGGGTGACCTCTCGGGTGAGCGCTCGTGGTGGTGGTGGTGCTGCGAAGGGGTGGGCTGGGGTGGTATCATAACTTTCACATTCTTTGTACTTTCAATGGTGCCGTAACTTTGTACATTATACTCTCAGGCAATAAAAAACAGTTTTATTCAAGATAAGTTTTAAAAACTTCCTTTGGAATTAAAGGTAACAGCTTAGGCCGTTACACATGTCTTGCTATAGACAGGATGGCGTGCTAATGACTTTAACAGCTAAATGGTAGATGAATATTAAAGGCTAACTTGAGAGTCGTGGTGATCTCTCGGCGCCATGGTCGGGGTGAGCTCTCGCAGTGGGGGACCTGTTATGATCAAAGACCCTATTTCTCTGTGAAATTTCTCACTTGGGTAACTTAAGCTGGTCTAGCCGTCTAACAGAGAGACAGTAAATTAATGTACTTTTGATATTCTATTACTGTTGTGTTTTTTGTAGTGGTTGTAGTAATAGTAGTAGTAGTTAAAGTCGTTGTTGAAGTTGTACAACTAGTGTGACTTGTATTTTGTAGAGTTATAACAGACAAGTGGGGGCTATGTCTTTTTTTTCATGTATAGTAGAGAGATGGTAGAGTCTTATAGTTATTTTTATGCATGACAACTTTAATGTATCTATACAATTTATTTTGAAATTAATGGAAACATACAACTTACTCAGGGCTTGGCCAACTAACAGCAACGGTCTTGCTAATATATTTAACCCGTGGAAACATCAGCATCATGTTACATGCTATGTCATTGTAGCAGTCATGTATGTCATGTCGATGTAGTAGACACGTATGTCATGTCATTGTAGCAGTCATGTATGTCATGTCATTGTAGCAGTCATGTATGTCATGTCGATGTAGTAGACACGTATGTCATGTCATTGTAACAGTCATGTCAATGTAACAGTCATTTCGTTATAATAGTCATCTCGTTGTAACAGTCACGTATGTGATGACGTTTTATCAGAGACGTATGGTATGTCGTTGTAACAGACATGTCGTTGTATCAGTCATGTCGTTGTAACAGACACGTATGTCATGTCGTTTTATCAGAGACGTATGGTATGTCGTTGTAACAGACATGTCGTTGTATCAGTCATGTCGTTGTAACAGACACGTATGTCATGTCGTTTTATCAGAGACGTATGGTATGTCGTTGTAACATACATGTCGCTGTATCAGTCATGTCGTTGTAACAGACACGTATGTCATGTCGTTTTATCAGATTCGTATGGTATGTCGTTGTATCAGTCATGTCGTTGTAACAGACACGTATGTCATGTCGTTTTATCAGAGACGTATGGTATGTCGTTGTAACAGACACGTCGTTGTATCAGTCATGTCGTTGTAACTGACACGTATGGGATGTCGTTATAACAGTCACAGATGGCGTGTCGTTGTATCAGTCATGTCGTTGTAACAGACACGTTTGTCATGTCGTTATAACAGTCACAGGTAGCGTGTCGTTGTATCAGACACGTGAGCCATGTCGTTGTATGAGACACAGATCTCATGTCATGATGTTGTTGTTGTAGTTGTACAAGTAGTTGTTGATGTTGTAGTAGTAGTGGAAGATGTTAGAAGACGTGTTTATTTTAGCAGAGGAAGTTTCTGAATAGTAGAGGACAACTTCCGAAATAGCAGATGACAACATTTGTTTTAGCCGAGGACAACGTTCGAAATAGTAGGTGACAACTTTTGAATTACAGTGAGACGACTTTCGAATTACCATATGAGGGATACAAGTTCCAATAGGCGACCATGGCCTTTCACAGTACATCGTGTCAGTTATGTTGTTAACTGTTTTCCATGTCATGTCGTTGTAGTAGTCATAGGTGTCATACCGTCGTATGTATGTTGTCCAGTGTGACATGATAGTTGTATGTAGGTTGTCTAGTTTGTCGTGATGGCTGTATGTAGGTTGTCTAGTGTATCGTGATGGCTATATGTAGATTGTCTAGTGTGTCGGGATGGATGAATGTAGGTTGTCTAGTGTATCATGATGGTCGTATGTATGTTGCCCAGTGTGACATGATAGTTGTATGTAGGTTGTCTAGTTTGTCGTGATGGCTGTATGTAGGTTGTCTAGTGTTTCGTGATGGCTGTATGTAGATTGTCTAGTGTGTCGGGATGGATGAATGTAGGTTGTCTAGTGTATCATGATGGTCGTATGTATGTTGTCCAGTGTGACATGATAGTTGTATGTAGGTTGTCTAGTTTGTCGTGATGGCTGTATGTAGGTTGTCTAGTGTGTCGTGATGGCTGTATGTAGATTGTCTAGTGTGTCGGGATGGATGAATGTAGGTTGTCTAGTGTAGCATGATGGTCGTATGTAAGTTGTCCAGTGTGACATGATAGTTGCATGTAGGTTGTCTAGTTTGTCGTGATGGCTGTATGTATGTTGTCCAGTGTGACATGATAGTTGTAGGTAGATTGTCTGGTGTGTCATGATGATTGTATGTAGGTTGTCGAGTGTGCTCCAACAAATCACCGCGCCATTTAAACTTCTTTGAACACATTGAAAACACAGATGTTCACCAGAAGAAACCTCATTATAAGAAACCATCTAGAGAAAATCCAATAACCCTTTCGTCAACCATACTTAACATACCTAGTTTAACTTCATCAAACATCAATCTCAACAATACTTAGCATACCTACTTTAAACACAAACAATGTTTAAACAATGAAAATCATAAACTAGCAAAAATTGTTTTAAATAAAATATTTTATTAAAAATAAAATGAAATTATTCGATGACTATTATGTACTCGTCCTCCTCCACCTCGTTTTGAGGCGAAGGTGGTGGTGATGCATACCCAGCATCGACTTCACCAGTTGGTTGAGGAATATTAGCCACTAGCTGGAGTCTTAGTGTTTGAAGCACATGATTAAACATTAAGTTTGCTAATTCGGCATGTGATATGTCAAAGTATAATACACCGAATAATTGGTGTCGCAGTCTGGTGCCGATATCTAAGTGGCAGGTGTGATTGAACATGTTTGGTGATAATTCCTGACAACCAGCACAGTGACGATGAGGGTTGTCCTGTAGTAGGCCTGAGATTTTATTAAGGATGTCGTGTTCCATCTTTGAAATCTGAAATTTTCACAAAAAGAGATGGTGTTACTCAGTTCCCCTATAATGGGGATGTTGAGTTACTAAAAAATAGATTTTGACCTATGATGCAATAACAGAATACTCATTGTACTGGTGACCAATTGAAACTGTATGTACTCAATCACCCAATACTCTCACATCAATATGGAAAAGTGAATTTCTCAGTCATAGAAAAGTATGTTTTCACGATAGGTGTGTCAATAACAAGGAACAAAAATCATTAAAGAGATCATAATTAAGTTGTGAAATTTTGGTGGTTGAGAGATAAATCTGAAGATAAGCACGTCAAACTATAAGAACAAGGAAACAATAGTATATTACATACACTTAGAACCAGTGTTAAGTTAACACGTATTTATCTGTCGTTAAAATAGAAGGTTATAAATTGAGTAGAGGTAAACTTATACCTTATGGCTCATCTACTTTTTCGAATAAACTCAAGTTCAGAAGACAGTGATGAAGATAGTGATTTGTCAATTGGCACACAAACCACGATAATATCCCCTAGTGGTGATTTTAATAATGGTTTAACTTTAGAATCAATTTTTAAAAAGACAAATATACTTGAAAGGGTTTTAAACTCTAGTGAAACCTATGCCAGCTATTCTCAAAAGCAGGGAGCTGGAAAACTGGAGATTCCAACTGAAATAAGTAACAACCACTCCTCGACTGGTAATAGAGATATACAAATCTTTGAGGTTTACCTTTTGATTTTTGAAATCATTCTCTGTTCCTCCTTCGTTATCTTTATTACTGGGTTATTATTCAGCTTGTAGCTGTATTTATATTATTGCCAACGCTATTATTTCTAATGTTTCCAACATTATCTTTGTTGATGATGATAAATAGTAAATTTCCACATGTAATGACAATTTTGAAACTAGTTGCTAATAATGATAGACGTTATAGTAAAGGAAACCGAAAACATAAAGGACTCATCCTTAATACCATAAAGAAGTAACTGTAACATCAAAGAAAAAGACAAGTAGAATAATATTTAAAATGGTAGCCTCTCTCTCTCTGGGGAGTATATGGAATATTAGCCGCTGTCTTAAGAGTACTCGAGATACTTTTATAGTAGACTTTTCAAACATAGGCAAGATATGGCTTTGATCTAAAGATATCAAAGAGAAGATATGACCAACGGGAAGGTTGTGAAGATATTTCAAATACCACGGATGACCACTTGACCGCCAGAAGTGCGACAGATTACAAGCAGAACCGGGTGATGCGTCTACAATTCTCTCAGCAGAGTGTGACGGTGTACAACCAATTACTGATGGAACATCAACATTTCGCTCAGAGTGTGACAGAGAACAAACAGCAAATGAGGGTGACTGGTCGCTCGCTGCTCCTCCTGTTTATGACGACTTCCAGTATCAACAGAGTGACCTTTCGACTTTTCTCACAGCATCAACTCACAAACGAATTGATCCCCGTTCGATCACTAATATAACTGCTGGATCTTATGTTATTAAGAACAAAATTGTGTTAAGCTTTACGATGCTTATGTATTAAAAAATACCACGTAGGAAACCACGTAAATTGTAATTTAAACACTATACGCATGACTATATTACTATATGTGCACTTTTTCAGTTGTTTTGAGTTCATATTTGTACTATTGAAAACATCATTGTTCATTTATAAATATTTGAATGTATAACATGTGTTGTCTACGTTGATGTATTAAAATACAATTATGTTTTATTGTGAAAATAAACATTATAAAAAGAGCATATTTGTTTGTTTTTTTTATTTGACTTGTTTTAATTTATTTAATTTTAAATTATTTTGTTGTATTAAAATAAACGACAATATAGAATCTATTAAATAAGGTTCTACTTACGATTTGTAAAGAAATTCACTTGTACACAAGACACTTGTTGAAATTGCTTCAGAGAGTGAGAATAAAAGCCTGGCTGCTTGAATCTACTTATATACAGTTCTAAACTTTTTGTTCGAACGAGAACTCTCTAGTTCAAACATATTAATTTCCCCCAAACATCTCACAGTAAAACAACCACCCAGTAAAATTCCCCTGGTCAAATGACATTCCATCATTTAGTTGATAAAAAGGTATGATGACCAGGGAGGTCAGTCTGGCGGTCAAGGGGTCATCCGTGGTATTTGAAATATCTTCACAACCTTCCCGTTGGTCATATCTTCTCTTTGATATCTTTAGATCAAAGCCATATCTTGCCTATGTTTGAAAAGTCTACTATAAAAGTATCTCGAGTACTCTTAAGACAGCGGCTAATATTCCATATACTCCCCAGAGAGAGAGAGGCTACCATTTTAAATATTATTCTACTTGTCTTTTTCTTTGATGTTACAGTTACTTCTTTATGGTATTAAGGATGAGTCCTTTATGTTTTCGGTTTCCTTTACTATAACGTCTATCATTATTAGCAACTAGTTTCAAAATTGTCATTACATGTGGAAATTTACTATTTATCATCATCAACAAAGATAATGTTGGAAACATTAGAATTAATAGCGTTGGCAATAATATAAATACAGCTACAAGCTGAATAATAACCCAGTAATAAAGATAACGAAGGAGGAACAGAGAATGATTTCAAAAATCAAAAGGTAAACCTCAAAGATTTGTATATCTCTATTACCAGTCGAGGAGTGGTTGTTACTTATTTCAGTTGGAATCTCCAGTTTTCCAGCTCCCTGCTTTTGAGAATAGCTGGCATAGGTTTCACTAGAGTTTAAAACCCTTTCAAGTATATTTGTCTTTTTGAAAATTGATTCTAAAGTTAAACCATTATTAAAATCACCACTAGGGGATATTATCGTGGTTTGTGTGCCAATTGACAAATCACTATCTTCATCACTGTCTTCTGAACTTGAGTTTATTCGAAAAAGTAGATGAGCCATAAGGTATAAGTTTACCTCTACTCAATTTATAACCTTCTATTTTAACGACAGATAAATACGTGTTAACTTAACACTGGTTCTAAGTGTATGCAATATACTATTGTTTCCTTGTTCTTATAGTTTGACGTGCTTATCTTCAGATTTATCTCTCAACCACCAAAATTTCACAACTTAATTATGATCTCTTTAATGATTTTTGTTCCTTGTTATTGACACACCTATCGTGAAAACATACTTTTCTATGACTGAGAAATTCACTTTTCCATATTGATGTGAGAGTATTGGGTGATTGAGTACATACAGTTTCAATTGGTCACCAGTACAATGAGTATTCTGTTATTGCATCATAGGTCAAAATCTATTTTTTAGTAACTCAACATCCCCATTATAGGGGAACTGAGTAACACCATCTCTTTTTGTGAAAATTTCAGATTTCAAAGATGGAACACGACATCCTTAATAAAATCTCAGGCCTACTACAGGACAACCCTCATCGTCACTGTGCTGGTTGTCAGGAATTATCACCAAACATGTTCAATCACACCTGCCACTTAGATATCGGCACCAGACTGCGACACCAATTATTCGGTGTATTATACTTTGACATATCACATGCCGAATTAGCAAACTTAATGTTTAATCATGTGCTTCAAACACTAAGACTCCAGCTAGTGGCTAATATTCCTCAACCAGCTGGTGAAGTCGATGCTGGGTATGCATCACCACCACCTTCGCCTCAAAACGAGGTGGAGGAGGACGAGTACATAATAGTCATCGAATAATTTCATTTTATTTTTAATAAAATATTTTATTTAAAACAATTTTTGCTAGTTTATGATTTTCATTGTTTAAACATTGTTTGTGTTTAAAGTAGGTATGCTAAGTATTGTTGAGATTGATGTTTGATGAAGTTAAACTAGGTATGTTAAGTATGGTTGACGAAAGGGTTATTGGATTTTCTCTAGATGGTTTCTTATAATGAGGTTTCTTCTGGTGAACATCTGTGTTTTCAATGTGTTCAAAGAAGTTTAAATGGCGCGGTGATTTGTTGGAGCACACTCGACAACCTACATACAATCATCATGACACACCAGACAATCTACCTACAACTATCATGTCACACTGGACAACATACATACAGCCATCACGACAAACTAGACAACCTACATACAACTATCATGTCACACTGGACAACATACATACGACCATCATGCTACACTAGACAACCTACATTTATCCGTCCCGACACACTAGACAATCTACATACAGCCATCACGACACAGTCGACAACATACATACGACCATCATGCTACACTAGACAACCTACATTCATCCATCCCGACACACTAGACAATCTACATACAGCCATCACGACACACTAGACAACCTACATACAGCCATCACGACAAACTAGACAACCTACATACAACTATCATGTCACACTGGACAACATACATACGACCATCATGCTACACTAGACAACCTACATTCATCCATCCCGACACACTAGACAATCTACATACAGCCATCACGACACACTAGACAACCTAGACAACCTACATACAACTATCATGTCACACTGGACAACATACATACGACCATCATGATACACTAGACAACCTACATTCATCCATCCCGACACACTAGACAATCTACATACAGCCATCACGAAACACTAGACAACCTACATACAGCCATCACGACAAACTAGACAACCTACATACAACTATCATGTCACACTGGGCAACATACATACGACCATCATGATACACTAGACAACCTACATTCATCCATCCCGATACACTAGACAATCTACATACAGCCATCACGACACACTAGACAACCTACATACAGCCATCACGACAAACTAGACAACCTACATACAACTATCATGTCACACTGGACAACATACATACGACGGTATGACACCTATGACTACTACAACGACATGACATGGAAAACAGTTAACAACATAACTGACACGATGTACTGTGAAAGGCCATGGTCGCCTATTAGAACTTGTATCCCTCATATGGTAATTCGAAAGTCGTCTCACTGTAATTCAAAAGTTGTCACCTACTATTTCGAACGTTGTCCTCGGCTAAAACAAATGTTGTCATCTGCTATTTCGGAAGTTGTCCTCTACTATTCAGAAACTTCCTCTGCTAAAATAAACACGTCTTCTAACATCTTCCACTACTACTACAACATCAACAACTACTTGTACAACTACAACAACATCATGACATGAGATCTGTGTCTCATACAACGACATGGCACACGTGTCTGATACAACGACACGCTACCTGTGACTGTTATAACGACATGACAAACGTGTCTGTTACAACGACATGACTGATACAACGACACGCCATCTGTGACTGTTATAACGACATCCCATACGTGTCAGTTACAACGACATGACTGATACAACGACATGTCTGTTACAACGACATACCATACGTCTCTGATAAAACGACATGACATACGTGTATGTTACAATGACATGACTGATACAACGACATACCATACGAATCTGATAAAACGACATGACATACGTGTCTGTTACAACGACATGACTGATACAACGACATGTATGTTACAACGACATACCATACGTCTCTGATAAAACGACATGACATACGTGTCTGTTACAACGACATGACTGATACAACGACATGTCTGTTACAACGACATACCATACGTCTCTGATAAAACGACATGACATACGTGTCTGTTACAACGACATGACTGATACAACGACATGTCTGTTACAACGACATACCATACGTCTCTGATAAAACGACATGACATACGTGACTGTTACAACGAGATGACTATTATAACGAAATGACTGTTACATTGACATGACTGTTACAATGACATTACGTGTCTACTACATCGACATGACATACATGACTGCTACAATGACATGACATACATGACTGCTACAATGACATGACATACGTGTCTACTACATCGACATGACATACATGACTGCTACAATGACATAGCATGTAACATGATGCTGATGTTTCCACGGGTTAAATATATTAGCAAGACCGTTGCTGTTAGTTGGCCAAGCCCTGAGTAAGTTGTATGTTTCCATTAATTTCAAAATAAATTGTATAGATACATTAAAGTTGTCATGCATAAAAATAACTATAAGACTCTACCATCTCTCTACTATACATGAAAAAAAAGACATAGCCCCCACTTGTCTGTTATAACTCTACAAAATACAAGTCACACTAGTTGTACAACTTCAACAACGACTTTAACTACTACTACTATTACTACAACCACTACAAAAAACACAACAGTAATAGAATATTAAAAGTACATTAATTTACTGTCTCTCTGTTAGACGGCTAGACCAGCTTAAGTTACCCAAGTGAGAAATTTCACAGAGAAATAGGGTCTTTGATCATAACAGGTCCCCCACTGCGAGAGCTCACCCCGACCATGGCGCCGAGAGATCACCACGACTCTCAAGTTAGCCTTTAATATTCATCTACCATTTAGCTGTTAAAGTCATTAGCACGCCATCCTGTCTATAGCAAGACATGTGTAACGGCCTAAGCTGTTACCTTTAATTCCAAAGGAAGTTTTTAAAACTTATCTTGAATAAAACTGTTTTTTATTGCCTGAGAGTATAATGTACAAAGTTACGGCACCATTGGAAGTACAAAGAATGTGAAAGTTATGATACCACCCCAGCCCACCCCTTCGCAGCACCACCACCACCACGAGCGCTCACCCGAGAGGTCAACGAGAGGTCACCACGACCGGAACAAAAATGGGCGGGTAGACTCTCATATAAGAAAAAACAAATCTGCCGGTAGACTATTTATATAAGGAATATTCCGCTACTGGAAGCAGTAAAAAATCTGCCGGTAGACTATTTATATAAGGAATATTCTGTTGCTGGAAGAAGTTTTGTTGCATCTAAATGCCATATATCACTACTCACGTATACCTCTTATACATCTACCTCTTATACATCTACCTCTACACATCTACCTCTACACATCTACCTCTACACTTCTACCTCTTATACATCTACCTCTTATACATTGACCTCTTATACATCTACCTCTACACGTCTACCTCTACACATCTACCTCTTACACATCTACTTCTTACATGTCTACCTCTTATACATCTACCTCTTATACATCTACCTCTACACATCTACCTCTACACATCTACCTCTTACACATCTACCTCTTATACATTGACCTCTTATACATCTACCTCTACACATCTACCTCTACACGTCTACCTCTACACATCTACCTCTTATACATCTACCTCTTATACATCTACCTCTACACATCTACCTCTTATACATTGACCTCTTATACATTGACCTCTTACACGTCTACTTCTTACACGTCTACCTCTTATACATCTACCTCTTATACATCTACCTCTTATACGTCTACCTTTTATACATCTACCTCTTATACAGTGACCTCTTATGCATCTACCTCTTACACGTCTACCTCTTATACATCTACCTCTTATACATCTACCTCTTATACATCTACCTCTTATACAGTGACCTCTTATGCATCTACCTCTTACACGTCTACCTCTTACACGTCTACCTCTTATACATCTACCTCTTATACATCTACCTCTTATACATCTACCTCTACACGTCTACCTCTTATACGTCTACCTCTTATACATCTAACCTCTTACACGTCTACCTCTTATACATCTAACCTCTTACACGTCTACCTCTTATACATCTACCTCTTATACATCTACCTCTTATACATCTACCTCTTATACATCTACCTCTTATACATCTACCTCTTATACATCTACCTCTTACACGTCTACCTCTTATACTTCTGCCTCTTATACATCTACCTCCTATACATTATCTACCTCTTATACATCTACCTCTTATACTTCTGCCTCTTATACATCTACCTCCTATACATTATCTACCTCTTATACATTATCTACCTCTTATACATCTACCTCTTATACATCTACCTCTTATACATTATCTACCTCTTATACATCTACCTCTTATACATCTACCTCTTATACATTATCTACCTCTTATACATCTACCTCTTATACATCTACCTCTTATACATCTACCTCTTATACATTATCTACCTCTTATACATCTACCTCTTATACATTATCTACCTCTTACACGTCTATCTCTTATACATCTACCTCTTATACTTCTGCCTCTTATACATCTACCTCCTATACATTATCTACCTCTTACACGTCTACCTCTTATACATCTACCTCCTATACATTATCTACCTCTTATACATCTACCTCCTATACATTATCTACCTCTTATACTTCTGCCTCTTATACATCTACCTCTTACACGTCTACCTCTTATACATCTACCTCCTATACATTATCTACCTCTTATACATCTACCTCCTATACATTATCTACCTCTTATACTTCTGCCTCTTATACACCTACCTCTTACACGTCTATCTCTTATACATCTACCTCTTATACTTCTGCCTCTTATACATCTACCTCCTATACATTATCTACCTCTTATACATCTACCTCGTGTACAAGGTATCCACAAATGATTTGAAGAAGCTATAACATTAAAACTCTTTGAATATTCTTATACATCAGTAGGTACAGTCAATGGGTCATCATCATCAAGTCCCTTCTCCGCAACGAATGTTGGCTACCATGGAGCGCCATTCTTCTCTGTCTCTTGCTTTGATGGTGCAGATTGTCATAGGCTGATTTGTCCATCTTTTGATGTTACTTGTCCATGTTAATCTTGGTCTGCCTCTGCCTTTTTTACCTTGTATTTTCCCCTCCAGGATTACTTTTAGTAGGCTGTTGTGTATTTTAACATGGCCCAAAAATCGCATTTGTCTTGTTTGAATTGTGCTTAGTAGTTCTCTTTTCATTTTTAGTTGTTTTAAGACTTCATCGTTTGTTTTCTTTCCCTTCCATCCAATTCTACCTGTTCTTCTATATATCCACATTTCAAAGGCTTCAATTCTTTGTTCTGTTTTCTTGTCTAATGTCCATGTTTCTGCACCATATAGGAATATTGAGAAGATGTAACATTTTGCTATTCTTAGTTTTAGCCCTGGTGTTATTTGTTTTGATGTTAGTCTGTTCTTCATGACATTAAAATTACTTTTTGCCATTCCTATTCTTTTGTTTATTTGAGTTGTACATTTTCCATCACTGGTTATAGTATGTCCAAGGTAGTTGTAGTTCTGAACTGTCTCCAGGTCTATTCCTTCTATTTTGATATCCACTTGTGGGTTTTGAGTATCTTCTTTGTTTATGATCATAATTTTAGTCTTTTTGATATTCATATCTAGTCCATATTTTTTGCTTGTCATGTTTATTTCATTAAATAATTGTTGTAGATCTTTAGGATTTTCTGCTAGTAGTACAGTATTATCAGCACATCTTAGGTTATTGACGATCTTTCCATTAATGTGTAGGCCTGGCATCTCTATGATGATTTTAAAGATTTGCTCAGTTAATGGGTAATGGCATGAAATTGTTTAATGATACAAATGCAAAGCTGCTGTAAAGCTGATGATGAAGGGGAAGGGAAACAACATTAAAAAAGGTGTGATTGTAACTTGACGTAAGTGGAGGACAACACAATTAAACGAAATGTCGGCTCAATATTCCTTCAGCAGGAACAGTAAACACACACACGTGTTCCGGTCCACGTATTTGCCTACCCACTCCTCCCATCTGCCTTCCAACGAACACTCCGCGTTTCCTGTCCTATGGCATTCACCCCGTCCACCTCAAGGTTTGGCTGCGGTGAGGATTCTTAACAGATACTGCTCTATTCTCTACTCTTATCCAACCCCACGTCTACATTTTGGTGATTCTCCTCTGGTCGCCTTCAAACGCGACAGGAGTCTGAGAGACATTCAGAACCCGCCTTCCTCGCTCAAATCACACAAATACCTGGGTACGGTTCCATGTGAACGTCAAGTCTTTAGTACTTGTAGTCATGTGCTTGTCACCGACTCCGCCCTATTCCCCATTGAGCGGTTCGAAATCAAGGAGGGTTTCACATGCGTGTCCCGTAATATTATTTATGTCATTTGTCAGCATTGAAAGATGGGTTATATTGGCGAATTTGGATGACGGTTAGGTCTCAGGCTTAGTTAGCACCTTCGTGATGTTGATCAGAAGGTCGGCACGCCGGCGTCATCCTAGTTCAAGAGTAGACCCGACTTCGGAGTCACTGGCATTATCTCATGCTACCCCAGCAATCCAAGCCGGTTAGCCTTTAAGAATCGCCCCATAGTCCAGTTGGGTTCGCTGTCTCTATAAAGCATGAATATATCGCTCTCATACATACAGGGTGTTATAGTACACAGTTGGCTTTCATGCGCACCTGTATACATATGTATGAATATATTCGTATGTATGGTTGTGGTTGTGCTGTGTGAAAGTGTACATAAGGACGTATGCGAATGTGTATGAATGGATGTGTATACATATGTGGATGCACATTTTTAACGTGTGCACACATGTATTTATGGATGTGAGTATATATACATATAAATGCATACAAATAGGCGTGTGTATTTATCTGGGAATACGTGTATGTGAATGTAGTCTTGCATATATTTTATGCATATGTTTTTTGTCTTGCAGGTATACTTATGGTTATAAACACACACATATTAACGTTTCCTGTAGTGGTATAGTCGGGACACCAGTAGCCACCTCCACATATTTATATTTAGAAGTCCTACCTCTATTGACAGACCTCCCACTTCCTGTATTGTCAGGTTTATGGTCTCTTTGATGTCTTGAAACCAGCAACTTCTTGATATATCGCTGCCTTCTCCTTCATGAACAATTATTGTTTCACCCAGCGCGCACGCATCGCATAACATCAACAAAATAAGACTGTGAGATTTGATCACGTGATTTCAACATTTTTGTGTGAGATTTTAAATGACCCTTACTTACCCCATACTCCTCTGTCTCTAAGACTTCCACGTGGTTCAGGTCGTCAAAGTAGATTTGAACCATAACAAACTCTTCCCTATTTTCGAGTCAAAAGGAGAGTAATTTAGTTCATTTCGCTATATGAGAAGATACATATTCATTGTAATATCATTGTTAGCTCATGCATGTTTGCGCGACAACACTCTACAACTACAACTTTGAACCATATGAAACTGTGTTTTTAACAGATTCAAGAACGGTTCGTGAAGCACGGAATATAATAAAACAAAATCTAAAAGAACTAAGAGAAGCACCCAAAAAGTGTGTTGTGAAAGAAATGTATTATTGTGAATCCTATCAGAATGTTTACATCGGTAAATGAGAACGTTAAGTTGGCTGGCTAATTTGGTAGCAAAATATAACAAACCAGCTAGCCGATCACAGACCAGTAGAAAGTCATAGCTATTAAAAGAACCAAATGCCTAAAACTGCATCAGTGTGATTACCAGACACGTGACTGGAAGAAGCAGGTCATCTACTACTTGGATACAACATGTACGCTGAGTTCATGATTGGAAACACAAACGTTTGTTGACGTAGGGAATCACCACAAACTGGAGTACATATCCTACACTACAGGAACCAGTACACGGCTCAACATTGTCATTATTTTATCGTTGCAAATAACTCGACCTCTTTCGGGGACTTCGAAAGTACGTTTAACGTCCATGAATTATACTTAGATCAGTCTTTCATAATTAGGCAAGAATATCATAACTGGCAGTGTCAGAGACAATAATGAAAGTCCTAGATATAAGAACAATTTCAAGAGACACTCTATAACTAATTAATTATGAAAAAAACCAAGATTATTTAATTTAATTTGAAACAAGGTCATGCAACAAATAGGCAGGTTGAGCCTCTAGCCCAGGAATGTATGTCCAGCTTTGGTGTAGTTAAAGTGTAAAGTAGGCTTTATATAAGGGGATAAAGGAAGGAAGTGGCTCAGATTGTTGTCGTCATGGATACACCTTGATTGTTTCATATTTAAGATAAACTGACATTCAGTTGTTTGTTTACATCTTACACAGTTACATTGTGTTGCTTGTTTACATCGTGCACAGTTAGTTACATTTTGTTGATTGTTTACATTGTGCACAGTTACATTGTGTTGTCTGTTTACATCTTACACAGTTTCATTGTGTTATTTGTTTACATCGTGCACAGTTACATTGTCTTGTTTGTTTACATCTAGCAAAGTTACATTGTGTTGTTTGTTTCAATCGTGTATAGTTACATTTCGTTGTTTGTTTACATCGTGCACAGTTACATTGTGTTGTTTATTAACATCGTGCACCGTTACATTGTGTTGTTTGTTTACATCTTGCACGGTTATATTTCGTTGTTTGTTTACATTGTGCACAGTTTCATTGTGTTGTTTGTTTACATCGTGTACAGTTGCATTGTGTTTTTTGTTTCAATCGTGCACAGTTAAATTGCGTTGTTTGTTTACATCGTGCACGGTTACATTTCGTTGTTTGTTTACATTGTGCACGGTTACAATGTGTTGTTTGTTTACATATAGCACAGTTTCATTGTGTTGTTTGTTTACATCGTGCTAGGTTACATTGTGTTGTTTGTTTACATCGTGCACAGTTTCATTGTGTTGTTTGTTTACATTTTGCACAGTTACATTGTGTTGTTTGTTTACATCGTGCACAGTTTCATTGTGTTGTTTGTTTACATCGTGCACGGTTACATAATGTTGTTTGTTTACATCTTGCACAGTTACATAGTGTTGTTTGTTTACATCGTGCACAGATTCATTGTGTTGTTTGTTTACATCTTGCACAGTTACATTGTGTTGTTTGTTTACATCTTGCACAGTTTCATTATGTTGTTTGTTTACATCTTGCACAGTTACATAGTGTTGTTTGTTTACATCGTGCACAGTTTCATTGTGTTGTTTGTTTACATCGTGCACGGTTACATTGCGTTGTTTGTTTACATCGTGCACGGTTACATTGCGTTGTTTGTTTACATCGTGCACGGTTACATTGTGTTATTTGTTTACATCTTGCACGGTTACATTGTGTTGTTTGTTTACATCTTGCACGGTTACATTGTGTTATTTGTTTACATCTTGCACGGTTACATTGTGTTATTTGTTTACATCGTGCACAGTTTCATTGTGTTTTTTTGTTTCAATCGTGGAAAGTTACATTGTGTTATTTGTTTAAATCGTGCACAGTTTCATTGTTTTGTTTGCTTACATCGTGCACGGTTACATTGCGTTGTTTTTTTGCATTGAGCACAGTTGCATTGTGTTTTTTTGTTTCAATCGTGCACAGTTACATTGTGTTTTTTTGTTTACATCTTGCACAGTTACATTGTGTTGTTAATTTAAATCGTGCACAGTTACATTGTGTTGTTAATTTAAATCGTGCACAGTTACATTGTGTTGTTAATTTAAATCGTGCACAGTTACATTGCGTTGTTTATTTACATCGTGCAAAGTTACATTGCGTTGTTTGTTTACATCATGCACAGTTACATTGCGTTGTTTGTTTACATCATTCACAGTTACATTGCGTTGTTTGTTTACATCATGCACAGTTACATTGTGTTGTTTTTTTTACATCATTCACAGTTACATTGCGTTGTTTGTTTACATCGTGCAAAGTTACATTGCGTTGTTTGTTTACATCGTGCAAAGTTACATTGCGTTGTTTGTTTACATCATTCACAGTTACATTGTGTTGTTTGTTTACATTGTGCACAGTTACATTGTGTTGTTTGTTTACATCGTCCACAGTAACATTGTGTTGGTTATTTACACAGTGCACGGTTACATTGCGTTATTTGTTTACATCGTGCACAGTTACATTGTGTTGTTTTTTTTTACATCTAGCACAGTTTCATTGTGTTGTTTTTTTACATCTAGCACAGTTACATTGTGTTTTTTTTTACATCTAGCACAGTTACATTGTGTTTTTTTTTTACATCTAGCACAGTTACATTGTGTTGTTTTTTTTACATCTAGCACAGTTTCATTGTGAAGTTTTTTTACATCTAGCACAGTTACATTGTGTTGCTTTTTTACATCGTGCACAGTTACAATGTGTTGTTTTTTTACATCTAGCACAGTTACATTGTGTTGTTTTTTTACATCTAGCACAGTTTCATTGTGTAGTTTTTTTACATCTAGCACAGTTACATTGTGTTTTTTTTTACATCTAGCACAGTTACATTGTGTTGCTTTTTTACATCTAGCACAGTTTCATTGTGTTGTTTTTTTACATCTAGCACAGTTACATTGTGTTGTTTTTTTACATCTAGCACAGTTACATTGTGTTGTTTGTTTACATCTTGCGCAGTTACCTTGTGTTGTTTGTTTACATCGTGCACAGTTACATTGTGTTATTTGTTTACATCTTGCGCAGTTACCTTGTGTTGTTTGTTTACATCGTTCACAGTTACATTGTGTTATTTGTTTACATCTTGCTAAGTTAAATTGTGTTGTTTGTTTACATCGTGCACAGTTACATCGTGTTATTTGTTTACATCTTGCGCAGTTACCTTGTGTTGTTTGTTTACATCGTGCACAGTTACATTGTGTTTGTTTACATTGTGCACAGTTACATTGTGTTTGTTTACATTGTGCACAGTTACATTGTGTTTGTTTACATTGTGCACAGTTACATTGTGTTTGTTTACATCGTGCACAGTTACATTGTGTTGTTTGTTTACATCTTGCGCAGTTACCTTGTGTTGTTTGTTTACATCGTGCACAGTTACATTGTGTTTGTTTACATCGTGCACAGTTACAATGTGTTGTTTTTTTACATCTAGCACAGTTACATTGTGTTGTTTTTTTTACATCTAGCACAGTTACATTGTGTTGTTTTTTTACATCTAGCACAGTTACATTGTGTTTTTTTTACATCTAGCACAGTTACATTGTGTTTTTTTTTTACATCTAGCACAGTTACATTGTGTTGTTTTTTTTACATCTAGCACAGTTACATTGTGTTGTTTTTTTTACATCTAGCACAGTTTCATTGTGTAGTTTTTTTACATCTAGCACAGTTACATTGTGTTTTTTTTTACATCTAGCACAGTTACATTGTGTTGTTTTTTTACATCTAGCACAGTTTCATTGTGTTGTTTTTTTACATCTAGCACAATTACATTGTATTGTTTTTTTACATCTAGCACAGGTACATTGTGTTGTTTGTTTACATCTTGCACAGTTAAATTGTGTTGTTTGTTTACATCTAGCGCAGTTACCTTGTGTTGTTTGTTTACATCGTGCACAGTTACATTGTGTTATTTGTTTACATCTTGCTCAGTTACCTTGTGTTGTTTGTTTACATCATGCACAGTTACCTTGTGTTGTTTGTTTACATCTTGCGCAGTTACCTTGTGTTGTTTGTTTACATCGTGCACAGTTACATTGTGTTATTTGTTTACATCTTGCGCAGTTACCTTGTGTTGTTTGTTTACATCGTGCACAGTTACATTGTGTTATTTGTTTACATCTTGCTCAGTTACCTTGTGTTGTTTGTTTACATCGTGCACAGTTACCTTGTGTTGTTTGTTTACATCTTGCGCAGTTACCTTGTGTTGTTTGTTTACATCGTGCACAGTCACATTTTGGTATTTGCTTACATCTTGCGCAGTTACCTTGTGTTGTTTGTTTACATCGTGCACAGTTACATTGTGTTATTTGTTTACATCTTGCTCAGTTAAATTGTGTTGTTTGTTTACATCGTGCACAGTTACATCGTGTTATTTGTTTACATCTTGCGCAGTTACCTTGTGTTGTTTGTTTACATCGTGCACAGTTACCTTGTGTTTGTTTACATTGTGCACAGTTACATTGTGTTTGTTTACATTGTGCACAGTTACATTGTGTTTGTTTACATTGTGCACAGTTACATTGTGTTTGTTTACATCGTGCACAGTTACATTGTGTTGTTTGTTTACATCTTGCGCAGTTACCTTGTGTTGTTTGTTTACATCGTGCACAGTTACATTGTGTTTGTTTACATCGTGCACAGTTACATTGTGTTTGTTTACATCGTGCACAGTTACATTGTGTTTGTTTACATTGTGCACAGTTTCATTGTGTTTGTTTACATTGTGCACAGTTTCATTGTGTTTGTTTACATTGTGCACAGTTTCATTGTGTTGTTTTGCCTTTCATTGCCTAAACAATTATGTTTGGAGATATAAAGCAGGGTAGAGATACCAGTCTTGTGAGCACCGGTGTCTCGGAAATTATCATGTTACTCCATATTCTTGTATTACTTAAAAACTTCAAACATTATTTTCTTCTTGTATGTTTGTCTCCTATATATCAACATCAATTGTTACATTAAGTTTGTGGGTTGCTTCAGACTTTCATATCGCCGAGCGATGACGAGTATTTAACTGTACAGATACAATTTTTTATTGCAATACAGTATTTAGTTCTGCCTACTAAATTGTATCGTTGTTGTTATTGTTTTTATTGTTATTATTGTTGTTGTTGTGCTGAAAATCCTAATGATCTACAACGATTACTTAATGAAATAAACATAACAAACAAAGGATAGGGATTAGATATGAATATCAAAAAGACTAAAACTATGATCACAAGGAAAGAAAATTCTGAAGACCTACAAATAAATATCAAAGTTGAAGGAATAGACCTGGAGACAGTTCAGAGCTACAACTATCTGGGACATACTATAACCAATGATGGAAAATGTAAATCTGAAATAAACAAAAGAATACGCATGGCAAAAAGTAATTTTAATGCCATGAAAAGTCTACTAACATCAAAACGAATAACACCAGGGCTTAAATTAAGAATAGCAAAATGTTACATCTTCTCAATATTCCTGTATGGTCCAGAAACATGGAAATTGGACAAGAAAACAAAACAGGAAATTGAATCCTTTGAAATGTGGATTTATAGAAGAATAAGTAGAATTGGATGGAAAGAAAAGAAAACAAACGATGAAGTTTTAAAACAACTAAAATGAAAAGAGAACTACTAATCACAATTAGAACAAAACAAACGAAATTTGTGGGGCATGTTAAAAGACACAACAGACTACTGAAATTAATATTTGAAGGGAAACTACAAGGTAAAAGAAGCAGAGGCAGGCCAAGACTAACATGGACGAGTAACATTAAAAGATGGACAAGTCAGCCTATGACAACCTGCACCATCAAAGCAAGAGACAGAGTGAAGTGGCGCTCCATGGTAGCCAACCTTCGATGCGGAGACGGCACTCAATGATGATGAATGAGTGATTTTGTGGTGAATCCAGCCGCATGTGAGCTGATGCCTTTCAGCACTAATTGTATATAAAAATATAACGAAAGTAAATCTTCTTTCTGCTGTCACTGTCCAGTCTATTTAAAGGGATCTGTGTTTGTCTCCTTTTTGATTCCATCTGTATAGATGATCTATTAGACTTTGGAAACGTTTCATAGCATTGCTATCATTCTGACGATTATCTTGGTACATTTACTCAAACTATACCAGACACTTACCTGAGCTCGTCGAGTGTCTTGTTTCGCAATGCTCCACAAACATCCGGTGATTTTAAACAAACGCTGTTGGTAAGAAGACTCTAGAAATAAACACAAACGTGACGTCATTAGTGAATGTTGAGCTAAAAGAGTTGCCAATACCTGGTGCAAAACTTGCAAGTTCCGATCAATTTACACACTGACCTTGAAAGCCAATGTATAAACATCAGCAAAAATATCAAATATTAGCATTTCCTGTTTTTAAGATTCTTCTTCTTCTTCCACTTTTTTCTTTCACTGATACCTAAAAGGTGTCGTGGTTTATATCATTTGTCGTTCTTGTGCTGCTCGAATAGTCTGAATTAGTGATTTTCCTTTGTTGTTACATGTCTCTGTCACTGCATCTATCCATCTTTTTCTGGGTCTTCCTCTTGGTCTTTTTCCATGCATTCTCGAGAAGAACGCCCTTGCTGGTGATTGGTGAGGATTCATTCTGACCAGGTGGCCAAACCATTTAAGTTGTTGTTGTTCAATATATTCTTGACAGGGTTTTGTTCCTACCATTTTTCTTATGGTTTAATTTGGTATTCTATCTCTTCTTGTGTTGTTTGTTACTTTTCTCAAGCATCGCATCTCACATGTATTGATCTTTCTTAAATGTGATTTAGAAAGGGTCCATGTTTGACTTTCATAGCACAAAGTTGGTATGAAGATGCTATTTATCATTTGTTGTTTAGCTGGCATAGAAATGTTTGGATGTCTTAACAATGGTGAAAGCTGGTATGTGACAGCATTTCCTTTTTGTATTCTCATGTCAATTTCTCTGTCTAGTTTTCCATCTTCTGTGAACATTGCGCCTAAATACTTGAATTCCTCTACTTGTTTTATTTCTTTGTCTTTGATCTTGATGTTTAATGGGTGTCTCAATTTGCTTATTCTTATAGCCTCTGTTTTTGCTGTGTTAATTTTCATACTGTAGTTTGTGCAGCTTTTATCTAGAGATGTTAAATGCTGTTGTAGCAGGTTTTCATCCTCATATATTAGGCATTGGTCATCTGCGAAGAGTAGCTCATTGATGTTGGAGTTTTCTACCTCTATGTTATTATTGTTTTTAAGATTACAAAGAAAAAAAGAAACACACACATGAGACGTCCTGGGATGGGATAGAACTAGGAAATACTAGATATACACACATGAGATGTACTGTGATAGGATAATAAGAGGAAATACTAGAAACACACACATGAGACGTCATAGGATAGGATGGAAATAGGAAATACTAGAAACACACACATGAGACGTACTGTGATAGGATGGAAATAGGAAATACTAGAAACACACACATGAGACGTACTGTGATAGGATAATAAGAGGAAATACTAGAAACACACACATGAGACGTCATAGGATAGGATAATAAGGGGAAATACTAGAACACACACTTGAGACGTCCTGGGATAGGATAATAAGGGGAAATACTAGAAACACACACATGAGACGTTCTGGGATAGGATAGAAAGAGGAAATACTAGAAACACACACATGAGACGTCCTGGGATAGGATAATAAGAGGAAATACTAGAACACACACTTGAGACGTCCTGGGATAGGATAATAAGGGGAAATACTAGAAACACACACATGAGACGTTCTGGGATAGGATAGAAAGAGGAAATACTAGAAACACACACATGAGACGTCCTGGGGTAGGATGGAAATAGGAAATACTAGAAACACACACATGAGACGTCATAGGATAGGATAATAACAGGAAATACTAGAACACACACTTGAGACGTCCTGGGATAGGATTATATGGGGAAATACTAGAAACACACACATGAGACGTTCTGGGATAGGATAGAAAGAGGAAATACTAGAAACACACACATGAGACGTCCTGGGGTAGGATGGAAATAGGAAATACTAGAAACACACACATGAGACGTCCTGGGATACAATAATAAGAGGAAATACTAGAAACACACACATGAGACGTCCTGGGATAGAATAATAAGAGGAAATACTAGAAACACACACATTAGACGTCATGGGATAGAATAATAAAAGAAAATACTAGAAACACACACATGAGACGTCCTGGGGTAGGATGGAAATAGGAAATACTAGAAACACACACATGAGACGTCCTGGGATAGAATAATAAGAGGAAATACTAGAAACACACACATGAGACGTCTTGGGATAGGATGGAAATAGGAAATACTAGAAACACTCCGAAAAATAACAAAGAACACAAGGTAACAAATTATTTCTCTCCTCGACGCTGAAAGGCTGATATGAAAGGATAAAAGACGAAGAATAACGATACTGAAATGGATAATTAAAATGGAATCAATAGTTTTGACAAAAATGTTGGACAATAAGAAAGTAACTGTTGACGTCATCATTGTGTCTTGTCCTGCTCATCATCATGTGCCGCCTACGTGTTATCAATATCAGTTCTGAAGTTCATCGTTCATGTCAGTCCATCTAGCATTGGTGTCGTTGTCTTCCTCCTGGCCTATTCTATCAGTTCCCAGCGTTTCTAACATTCCGTCAATCCATTATTTCGTTGTCGGCAGCTAGGTCCTGTGTGTTGCAACGTTTATTAATGGCTCGTTCAGTCATATTTTGATCTTTCTGT
Organism: Megaustenia siamemsis; assembly: GCA_032433765.1. Taxonomy (NCBI): domain Eukaryota; kingdom Metazoa; phylum Mollusca; class Gastropoda; order Stylommatophora; family Ariophantidae; genus Megaustenia; species Megaustenia siamemsis. The sequence goes on along the minus strand of JAVIAB010000139.1, from coordinate 95,035,075 downwards.
CTTACCTCGTAGTGCAACTCTAGTTTCTGGATTATTTTGTTTTAAATATTGAATTATTAGTCGCTATGTAGTAGTTATTTTATTTATTTACGTATTTGTGTATATGTTGTTTATTGTTCTTGTTGAATGCCTATTGATCCCAAACGTCGATCGAATTTGTGTCGTCCATTAACTACGTCAAGCTTTAACCATACCATTTTTTTCTATTTTTGTTTTTTCATTTCATCTTTTTATCTGATCTGTAAAGGGGAAAAGAGGACAAGTTGAGTGACAGAACTTGAATGACAACATAAAGAAGCGGACAAGTTGAGTGACAGAACTGGAATGACAACATAAAGAAGCGGACAAGTTGAGAGACAGAACTTGAATGACAACATAAAGAAGCGGACAAGTTGAGTGACAGAACTTGAATGACAACATAAAGAAGCGGACAAGTTGAGTGACAGAACTTGAATGACAACATAAAGAAGCGGACAAGTTGAGTGACAGAACTTGAATGACAACATCAAGAAGCGGACAAGTTGAGTGACAGAACTTGAATGACAACATAAAGAAGCGGACAAGTTGAGTGACAGAACTGGAATGACAACATAAAGAAGCGGACAAGTTGAGTGACAGAACTTGAATGACAACATAAAGAAGCGGACAAGTTGAGTGACAGAACTTGAATGACAACATAAAGAAGCGGACAAGTTGAGTGACAGAACTTGAATGACAACATCAAGAAGCGGACAAGTTGAGTGACAGAACTTGAATGACAACATCAAGAAGCGGACAAGTTGAGAAACAGAACTTGAATGACAACATCAAGAAGCGGACAAGTTGAGAAACAGAACTTGAATGACAACATCAAGAAACGGACAAGTAGAGAGACAGAACTGGATTGACAGCATAAAGAAACGGACAAGTAGAGAGACAGAACTGGATTGACAGCATAAAGAAACGGACAAGTAGAGAGACAGGACTGGATTGACAGCATAAAGAAACGGGCAAGTAGAGAGACAGAATTGGATTGACAGCATAAAGAAACGGACAAGTAGAGAGACAGGACTGGATTGACAGCATAAAGAAACGGGCAAGTAGAGAGACAGAACTGGATTGACAGCATAAAGAAACGGACAAGTAGAGAGACAGGACTGGATTGACAGCATAAAGAAACGGACAAGTAGAGAGACAGGACTGGATTGACAGCATAAAGAAACGGACAAGTAGAGAGACAGGACTGGATTGACAGCATAAAGAAACGGACAAGTAGAGAGACAGGACTGGATTGACAGCATAAAGAAACGGACAAGTAGAGAGACAGGACTGGATTGACAGCATAAAGAAACGGACAAGTAGAGAGACAGGACTGGATTGACAGCATAAAGAAACGGACAAGTTGAGAAACAGAACTGGATTGACAGCATAAAGAAACGGACAAGTAGAGAGACAGGACTGGATTGACAGCATAAAGAAACGGACAAGTAGAGAGACAGAACTGGAACGACAACGTAACCGAAACGTTATCTAATTCGCTAAGTAACATATAATAGACAAGGACAGAGTAAAGTGTAAGAAAAAAGTTGACTTTGTGACCAAATTAGAAATCAAATCACGAGATTGTTGAAGTGGTAATGGTGGGAAGATAGCGATAGTAGATATAAGAAAATAGACCGATATAAGAAGGAATGGGAGTGAAATGGAGAAATGAATGAAGAAAACCTGCACAAAATGTAAAGATGATGGATCGTTCTTGCATGGTATAGGTAACCCCATTTTTGTTCTGTCACAAAATAACATTGACTTGTGCCACGCTTCAGTTTAAATCACACACTACAATTAACAGAGAAGGATAAACCGTGAGTTTCATAAATAGGCAACACCCATAGGAATTAGCAATCGCGTGGCACAAAATGGGAAAAAATAGGTTCATGCTTTTTGTGCTGTATTTAACCACAAGGAAACATGACAATATTCAGATTCACTGACTCTTGAGTCTGAGTCTAAACAGTGACTAGACATTGAATTCTAGATATGCTCAATCACCAAATTATTGGTGTCTGCAAAGATAGCCTTGCTGGTCTTTGATTTATAGTTTCGCCAGTGCCGGACCTGATTACAGTGATTGGAGAACAGAACATTATCACTTGTCACGATTGTTGTAAGAGGCAACTGAGGAGGTTTTGATGGTTCTACTGAGTTTCTTACTTCTGAGCTGAAGCCATCTTCAATACTTTCGCTAGTGTGTGGCGAGCCTATCATACTGGGTAACGTGGTTAGGGGATCCCAGCACTATGGAGTCGTCACGCAATGAAAGTTATCTAAACGAAACTGTTCGATTTATCTGGGCTCTTATATTTACAACAAAAACAACGCTCGTGAGACAGATTTTAGGCCAGAGTGTCCTCTCTTAGTTCATTTAAATATTCATTTGGTATATTTTGAAAGGCAATGGAAATATGAGATAAACAAAGTAGAAGGAGACAGAGACTAAAGTAGACTGATAATATCAAGATGAGAACAGGGGAAACTATGACAGCGTGCCCTATCAATGCGGAAACACCGGTGAAATTGTCCTTTATGGTATCAAAACTTCGATGAGGAGACAGCACAAAATGATGATGATAAAGCACAAACGACAGACACCTCCCTTCCTAATGTTGCACCATCGTTACCCATAATCATCATTATCATCACCACCACCATCGTTACCCATCATCATTATCACCACCACCACCATCGTTACCCATCATCATTATCACCACCACCACCATCGTTACCCATCATCATTATCGCCTCCCATCATCATCATCATTATCACCACCACCACCACCATCGTTACCCTTCATCATTATCATTATCACCACCACCACCATCGTTACCCATCATCATTATCACCACCACCGCCACCCATCATCATTATCACAACTACCACCACCACCACCGCCCCCATCATCATTATCACCCCACCATCATCGCCACCAATCACCATTATCATCACCATCACCACCACCATCGCCACCCATCATCATTATCAACACCAACACCATCGCCACCCATCATCATTATCACCACCACCACCATCTCCACCCATCATCATTATCATTATCACCACCACGACCATCGCCACCCATCATCATTATCACCACCACGACCATCGCCACCCATCATCATTATCATTATCACCACCACGACCATCGCCACCCATCATCATTATCACCACCACGACCATCGCCACCCATCATCATTATCATTATCACCACCACTACCATCGTTACCCATCATCATTATCGCCACCCATCATCATTATTGCCACCCATCATCATTATCATCATCATCACCACCACCACCATCGTTACCCATCATCATTATCACCACTACCACCATCGCCACCCATCATCATTATCACAACCACCACCATCTCCACCAATCATCATCATCATTATAACCACCACCACCATCGCCACCCATCATCATTATCATTATCACCACCACTACCATCGTTACCCATCATCATTATCGCCACCCATCATCATCATCATTATCACCACCACCACCATCGCCACCCATCATCATTATAATTATCACCACCACTACCATCGTTACCCATCATCATTATCACCACCACCACCGCCACCCATCATCATTATTGCCCCACCATCATCGCCACCAATCACCATTATCATCACCATCACCACCACCATTGCCACCCATCATCATTATCAACACCAACACCATCGCCACCCATCATCATTATCACCACCACCACCATCTCCACCCATCATCATTATCATTATCACCACCACGACCATCGCCACCCATCATCATTATCACCACCACGACCATCGCCACCCATCATCATTATCACCACCACGACCATCGCCACCCATCATCATTATCACCACCACGACCATCGCCACCCATCATCATTATCATTATCACCACCACGACCATCGCCACCCATCATCATTATCACCACCACGACCATCGCCACCCATCATCATTATCATTATCACCACCACTACCATCGTTACCCATCATCATTATCGCCACCCATCATCATTATCGCCACCCATCATCATTATCATCATCATCATCACCACCACCATCGTTACCCATCATCATTATCACCACTACCACCATCGCCACCCATCATCATTATCACCACCACCACCATCTCCACCAATCATCATCATCATTATAACCACCACCACCATCGCCACCCATCATCATTATCATTATCACCACCACTACCATCGTTACCCATCATCATTATCGCCACCCATCATCATCATCATTATCACCATCACCACCATCGCCACCCATCATCATTATCACCACCACCACCAATCCCACCCATCATCATTATCACCACCATCGCCACCAATCATCATTATCACCACCACCACCATCGCCACCCATCATCATCATCATCACCACCACCACCATCGCCACCAATCATCATTATCACCACCACGACCATCGCCAACAATCATCCTTATCACCATCATCACTATCACCACCACCACCATCGCCACCCATCATCATTATCACCACTACCACCATCGTTACCCATCATCATTATCACCACCACCACCATCGCCACCAATCATCATCATCATCACTACCACCACCATCGCCACCCATCATCATTATCACAACCATCGCCACCCATAATCATTATTACCACCACCACCACTATCGCCATCCATCATCATTATCACTACCACCACCATCGCCACCCATAATCAATATCACCACCACCACCATCGCCACCCATCATCATTATCACCACCACCGCCGTCGCCATCCTTAATCAATATCACCACCACCACCATCGCCACCCATAATCAATATCATCACCACCACCATCGCCACCCATCATCATTATCACCACCACCGCCATTGCCACCCATCATCATTATCACCAACCACCGCCACTATCTCTACCCATCATCATAATCACCACCACCACCATCGCTACCCATCATCATCATCATCATCACCACCATCATCGCCACCCATTATTATCATCATAATCACCACCACCATCGCTACCCATCATCATAATCACCACCACCATCGCTACCCATCATCATAATCACCACCACCACCATCGCTACCCATCATTATTATCACCACCACCATCATCATCATCATTATCATCACCATCAATATAACATGGAAATTAAAATCAACAAAACAATAGTTTTGAATATCGCAAAAGAGAAAAAAGAAAATCAACATAACAATAAGCGGCAGACAACTAAAACAATTGAGAAATTTATATATCTAGAAAGTGACAAACGACAATTCACAAACAGTAGAAATAGACACAAGATACAACAAAGCTTAATAAATCATTGGACAGTTGTCACCTCTATTGTCCAACAAGGAAATAGCTCTAGATGCAAAACTTGCACTTTACAATACAATCTTAAATCCAATGCTACCCTGGACCCTAGGCGCAAGAAGTATAAGAAGAATAATAAAAATAGTCTCTGCTGAGATGAAATGTTTTCGGTGAATGACAGGAACCAGCCTGAGATATAAGATCAGAAATGAAGAACTGAGAAAAAAAGCTAAATTAATTCCCGCCGTAGAGTACATAAACAAACAATAAGAAAGAACAAAACACACCACAACGAACATTTAATAAAAGTTGCAAGAACACCAGACACGCAGGCCAACCCAGAGAATAGATTGATGGAATGAACACTAGTCTTTGTCGGTGGAATGAACACTAGTCTTTGTCGGTGGAATGAACACTAGTCTTTGTCGGTGGAATGAACACTAGTCTTTGTCGGTGGAATGAACACTAGTCTTTGTCGATGGAATGAACACTAGTCTTTGTCGGTGGAATGAACACTAGTCTTTGTCGGTGGAATGAACACTAGTCTTTGTCGGTGGAATGAACACTAGTCTTTGTCGGTGGAATGAACACTAGTCTTTGTCGGTGGAATGAACACTAGTCTTTGTCGATGGAATGAACACTAGTCTTTGTCGGTGGAATGAACACTAGTCTTTGTCGGTGGAATGAACACTAGTCTTTGTCGGTGGAATGAACACTAGTCTTTGTCGGTGGAATGAACACTAGTCTTTGTCGGTGGAATGAACACTAGTCTTTGTCGGTGGAATGAACACTAGTCTTTGTCGATGGAATGAACACTAGTCTTTGTCGGTGGAATGAACACTAGTCTTTGTCGGCAGAGGCTAACAGAAGAGCAAACCCCCATCGATGCAGAAAGCTCAATGAGGAAAGAAAGAAAAAACAAAGAGTGGCTACCGAATTTTTTTCTGGGATTGAAAACAGTACAGGCGTTATACTGATCCCATAATAAAAAAATGTAATTGTTATAGACTAGCACTACATTGTCTACAAGCAACACGAATGACGGCCTTCTTTCATTCTCGCTTTCATCCCCGTATTTTCCTTCTCTCTTCTTCTTCTCGCCACCATCAAATCTTTATATCACCGTTAACCACTAGAGTGTCGAGAAAAATGAAACCTTAAATTCCCACTTCTCTTACAACCTAATCGATTGCCATTAATCAAAACCTAAATCATTATTAAAGCACCGTCAACATTAACTCCATCATCAGCACACTCATGTCCATATGTCAGGCTTAAACAATACCGACCCTTCACCAATTTCTACAAGACAACGGTTGGTGAGAGATGCAAGTTTGTTTTCTTGTCTATGAGTTGTCCATCAAAACTATATCTACCGATTATATTTGTTTCTACATTAACAACATCCGACTCTAGAGCTAAAACTTTACACAATATACAATTAAAATAAAATAATCGAAGAGAAGAGAAGAACATGTAAGGAACTACAATGATGAGTTGTTAATAAAGTAAAGCTAATGCTACATTGTGACTAAAACATTAACAGAAACGTACCGCATATGTGTCTGTTGGCCATTTTCGTCTGGAGATCGACCTCTCATACTTTAACTCACTGAATGTTTCATGTCATTGAGTTCATGTAGAAGCAAACAGAAAACATTGTTGTATTAGTGATTGTGTGTTGTAGCAGGAAACAGACGACGTTACAGGTAATGGACTTTTATGAGAGCCAGTGTTAAAGTGGGTTGTAGGTGTTGACGGAGAGACTATATGATGGTATAGAGAGGTTATTTGAAATGACGTGTATTCTTAGATTATAGAGCTTTTACTGTAAGAAATGGTATAATAAACATAAGACTGACATAGCGATCATGGGCAGCATTAATGTCACTTTGTTTTCAAGTAACAACAACAAAGCGATTGTAACCGACGGTAAAGCTTGAATGATTGTTACAGAAAACATAGAACCTTATTATAGGTCATAGCTGTGAGTGGGAATATAGATAGATAGATAGATAGATAGATAGATAGATAGATAGATAGATAGATAGATAGATAGATAGATAGATAGATAGATAGATAGATAGATAGATAGATAGATAGCCAGATAGATAGATAGATAGATAGATAGATAGATAGATAGATAGATAGATAGATAGATAGATAGATAGATAGATAGATAGATAGATAGATAGATAGATAGATAGATAGATAGATAGATAGATAGATAGATAGATAGATAGATAGATAGATAGATAGATGCATGGATGGATGGATGGATGGATGGATGGATGGATGGATGGATGGATGGATGGATGGATGGATGGATGGATGGATGGATGGATGGATGGATGGATGGATGGATGGATAGATAGATATTTAGGATACGTTAAGTAAAAGAGAGAGAAAGAGAAGAGAGCGAGAGAGAAAAAAAGATAGACAGAGAGAGAGAGAGAGAGAGAGAGAGAGAGAGAGAGAGAGGGAAGCATGGCTATGAAAATGTCAGTGAAATGTTCAAATCACACAGCGATGATTAAATACACTTACCACGAACACATGTTTTGTTCAATAAAAACACATTCAACTCAGATGTTTAAGATAATTTCTATGAAGCAGTGTACTCAAACATATGAAAGGAAGACGTGTCTTTATATAATTAAAAAAAGAAATCAATGATTTTCAAACAATTAAAAAGATTGACTAAAAAGAATGGTGCAGTTGAAAACAGTGACTTTAGAACAATAATTCTAATGAGCCATGTAACAAAAATCTGGATACAAGTTATACAAAGAAAGATTAAGAATAAAATAAATATTGACTTAGAAGAGCAGCAATTTTGATTTAGGAAAAGAGTGGGATAAAAGAAGCGACATTCTGCATGAGGACATTAATTGAAAAGTAAACAGAAGTCAATAAACCAATATATACCTGCTTTATAGACTATACCAACGAGGAAGTTCTCAAAGAGGCCAACACAAAAAGGGAGCTCTTAAAAAATATCAGAAAGAAGCAATCAACATTTTTCGGGCACATCATGAGAAGAGGAAAGTTGGAATACTTGGTTACAACTGGCAAAATAAAAGGAAATAGAGACCGCGGGCGACAAAGAGAGAAAATACTGGATAGCTTGGTGTCATGGCATGGAAAACAGTCAACAACAGAACTCATACGATGCACTGTGGATAGAAGATTGTGGAGGGACATGGTCACCTACGCCAACCGGTATGACACATGATGATGATGATGATAGACTACACCTAAGCTTTTGATAGAATACGTAATAATCAAATTTAAAGACTGTCTAAAAGAAAGACATTAGATGGCACGGACATACGACTAATATGTAATTTATACACTGGGAGCAAACAGCAATAATAAAATAAAACAAAGTTTGATTCATCTCTTAATTGTTCCTTTGAAATGTATCCTTTCTAGTTAATGTTTGAGACCTTACGAAGACATTTGTTTTCATAGACATTTAATTTCCATTCTAAAGTCGTGATGGATTTCCAACTTTCACTTCCATATTTTAGTACTGGTATCACACAGGAGTAACAGTCTAAGTTGTATTCGTTTACTGAGAACAAATGTTGGTCAGTTTGTTGAAGGCATTCGATGCTAGTGCGATGTGTGTCATGATTTCTGATGTCGTGTCTCCATCTCTGGTAACATTGATTATAGGTAAAGCAAATATAAGTCAACCTGAGTGAGAGCAACTAGGACGTAAGGTTGATTTTGAAAATCTCGTGAGTGATGACTTGCTGTAATTTGGTAAATTCTGTTGCTGTTATACAGTCCACTACTTGGCGGGACAACACTGACTTCTACCAAAGTTGAAGGCCAGGGAACATACAATGACGAGAGTTAATTGTCGTAGAATATGCATGTTGTACACATAACAATTAATGGCTACATGTTGTACACATAGCAATTAATGGCTACATGTTGTACACTTAACAATTAATGGCTACATGCAATACACACAACAATTAATGGCTACTGTCTTAACACAATAATTAATGGCTACAGGCGTACACATAACAATTAATGGCTACATGCTGTACACATAACAATTAATGACTACTGTCTTAACACAATAATTAATGGCTACAGGCGTACACATAACAATTAATGGCTACATGCTGTATACATAACAATTAATGGCTACTGGCTTAACACAATAATTAATGGCTACAGGCTGTGAACATAAAAGTTAATGGCTACATGATGTACACATAACAATTAATGGATACAGGCTGTACACATAACCATTAATGGCTACATGCTGTACACATAACAATTCATGGCTACAGTCTGCACACATAACAATTAATGGATACAGGTTGTACACATACCAATTAATGACTACAGGCTGTACAAATAAATAATGACTACAGGCTGTACACATAATTAATGGCTACAGGCTTTACACATAACAATTAATGGCTACAGGCTGTACACATAATTAATAGCTACAGGTTGTGCACATAACAATTAATGACTACAGGCTGTACACATAATTAATGACTACAGGCTGTACACATAACATTTAATGGCTATAGGCTTTACACATAACAATTAATGGCTACAGGCTGTACACATAACAATTAATGGCTACAGGCTGTACACATAACAATTAATGACTACAGGCTGTACAAATAAATAATGACTACAGGCTGTACACATAATTAATGGCTACAGGCTGTACACAACAATTAATGGCTACAGGCTTTACACATAACAATTAATGGCTACAGGCTGTATACATAATTAATAGCTACAGGCTGTGCACATAACAATTAATGACTACAGGCTGTACACATAATTAATGACTACAGGCTGTACACATAACATTTAATGGCTATAGGCTGTACACATAACAATTAATGGCTACAGGCTGTACACATAACAATTAATGGCTACAGGCTGTACACATAACAATTAATGACTACAGGCTGTACACATAACAATTAATGACTACAGGCTGTACACATAACAATTAATGGCTATAGGCTGTACACATAACATTTAATGGCTACAGGCTGTACACATAACAATTAATGACTACAGGATGTACACATAACAATTAATGACTACAGGCTGTACACATAACAATTAATGACTACAGGCTGTACACATAACAATTAATGACTACAGGCTGTACACATAACAATTAATGAACTATGAAATAACCCGTAGTAGACTAAGTGCGTCAGTCATGAGGCAGATTTGTAGGGCAAACACACGTGACTTGACTGTGACTGACTAGTCGTACTTGTGGTGTTCATATTCCAGTACTGTCAACTTAACGGGTAACCAAATTCGAGTGATCACATGACGTAGTAACAACGGTATGACAACATATTTACCTGCAAGGATTGTTGCAGTGTGTACATATCAAACCTTCTCTGAAGTCTCTTTCAATGTCGTAAATACAGCCTCCCACATCTAGCAGATAAGTTGGGGTAGGAAGGAACACAAATGAATGAACCTGTTATCTCAAAATAGAACTTTAAGTTAATATGTTCAACAAAACAACCTGACAGTAACTGTTGCTTTTATTTTCTGTCATCATTCATTAGAAGAAAGAGTCTTTAAACTCTAGTCCTCAGACAGACCCGTTGAGATGTGTGTCTTTTCCTTTTGAAAACATTGCTCTCAACAGTTGGAACAAAGGAATATTCCAAGATCTCAACGATGAATGACTGTACCAGTGTGTTCTTATATCGAGTCTTGTTGTGGCCCGTCACCGCCTTCACTTTACGCCTTTTGCATGTTCCGTTCACTTCTGCACGCGCCTGCCATCTCCTACCGGTCTTCAAAGTGGCTCCCACACTCCGGGCTGTTTCCTTTGATGAGCCTTGTAGCTTAACTGCCATTCCGGCCTTTCCCGGCGTTGTATTCATCTACGACTGGTTTGAACGGGACGACCAGCTTAGCTTTCTTGCGGTACAGCGATACGCTTTTAAGTCCTTCAGCGACCCCCATCCATGTTCGTGTGTGCCTGCTCATACATTATTCTACCAAGATCACACTTTGTTATGATGAATATATAATTAAAGAGAAACAGACAAGAGAATAATACACAAATAATACAACTAGACATAATAGGTGTGAGTCAATCAGAACTCAAATATCCCTTTAAAAAAAGTTAAAAATACACATACATAATTATTTGAAGAAGGAATAGAGCACTACAAAAAGGGACAATCTATAAAAAATTACAACAAAATAGCAATGCTTAAAGAATAGAAGCATACACCAAGCCAATCTTTTACTTAACATTTACAAGAAAAAAAAAATGGACGACAAATGCACCAACAAGACAATGGACAGAATAAAACTTGCGCTCCATGGTAGCCAACTTTCGATATGGGGACGACCCTTACGACGTTGAATACAAAGAACATTTTAGTAACAAACAGCTGAGTTTGTTACAAGAAGAAAAATATAACAATTTGAAGTGAACATTTAATCACAAAAACAACGTGTCTAACACAGACTGGTATTTTATGAAACATTCTAATTACATTTTGAAACTTTTAAAATAAAATGTGCAATGTAACTAATTGTGAGCAGAAAAGCGTTGTTCATCGAGCTGCCTGTCGAGAACAAGAGGTTCATCAAGCAGTCAGCTTCTAGGTCATCCATGGTTAAATGGCAGCTAGAACTGTTTTGTCTGGTAAAGTGAGACAGCCTTGTGTAGTGGTGACCACATTCATCAAATATATATTTTTAATCACTAACATTGCAAACTATAATTGAAATTTGAGAGGATTTTTCTTTCTTCCTTCCTTTCTTTCTTTCTTTCTTTCTTTCTTTCTTTCTTTCTTTCTTTCTTTCTTTCTTTCTTTCTTTCTTTCTCTTTCTTTCTTTCTTTCTTTCTTTCTTTCTTTCTTTCTTTCTTTCTCTCTTTCTTTTGCCCGTCATCCCTCTATAGAAGTGAATAATTTATGTAAATGTGCCATTTTACCCATTATATAAGTTTATCTTGGGCACTCAACATCAATGAGTCTAGTGAGATAGCTCAGTCACAAAGTAGCGACCCACAACAGTTTAATGTGAAGGTCCAGCAAAATAGTTGAACTTCTACTCACCGCTGTGGAGGAAGGGATGACACGGATGCACATTATCTGGGATGTTGGAAATCTTATTGACCTCCTGGCGCAAGGTGCCGTAACAGCCACACTTCTTTACGATCAACTGCTGCATGCAGAGCTTAACACACGTCTGGTAGGATAATCGAGGTCATGAAATCTTTCAAACAGAATTAATTATTGTTCGTGGCAGTCATGAAATCTTACAAACAGAATTAATTATTGTTCGTGGCAGTCATGAAATCTTTCAAACAAAATTAATTATTGTTCGTGGCAGTCATGACATCTTTCAAACAGAATTAATTATTGTTTGTGGCAGTCATAATATTTTTGTAACGCAGTCAAGAACAGATTTTACATGGAAAACACTCATCACAGTTTACACAAAGGAAAATTAATTTAGATGGTGCAGTCATTAACTCATGATAACAACAGTGTGAATGTAGATGCTGAAATCATTAGCTCATGATAACAACAGTGTGAACGTAGATGCTGAAATCATTAACTCATGATAACAACAGTGTGAACGTAGATGCTGAAATCATTAACTCATGATAACAACAGTGTGAATGTAGATGCTGAAATCATTAACTCATGATAACAACAGTGTGAACGTAGACGATGCAATAATTAACTCATGATAACAGCAGTGTGAACGTAGATGCTGAAATCATTAACTCATGATAACAACAGTGTGAACTTATATGCTACAGTCATTAAACTCATGATAACAACAGTGTGAACTTATATGCTACAGTCATTAAAATCATGATAACAACAGTGTGAACTTATATGCTACAGTCATTAAACTCATGATAACAACAGTGTGAACTTATATGCTACAGTCATTAAAATCATGAAAACAACAGTGTGAACGTAGATGCTACAGTCATTAAAATCATGAAAACAACAGTGTGAACTTAGATGCTACAGTCATTAAACTCATGATAACAACAGTGTGAACTTATATGCTACAGTCATTAAACTCATGATAACAACAGTGTGAACGTAGATGCTACAGTCATTAAAATCATGAAAACAACAGTGTGAACTTAGATGCTACAGTCATTAAACTCATGATAACAACAGTGTGAACTTGGATGCCACAGTCATTAAACTCATGATAACAACAGTGTGAACGTAGATGCTGAAATCATTAACTCATGATAACAACAGTGTGAACGTATATGCTACAGTCATTAAACTCACGATAACAACAGTGCGAACTTAGATGCTACAGTCATTAAACTCATGATAAAACAAGTGAGAACTTAGATGCTTCAGTCATTAAACTCATGATAACAACAGTGAGAACTTAGATGCTTCAGTCATTAAACTGATGATAACAACAGTGTGAACTTGGATGCTACAGTCATTAACTAATGATAACAACAGTGTGAACTTAGATGCTACAGTCATTAAACTCATGATAACAACAGTCAGAACTTAGATGCTACAGTCATTAAACTCATGATAACAACAGTGAAAACTTAGATGCTTCAGTCATTAAACTCATGATAACAACAGTGTGAATGTAGATGCTGAAATCATTAACTCATGATAACACCAGTGTGAATGTAGATGCTGAAATCATTAACTCATGATAACAACCGTATGAACGTAGATGCTGAAATCATTAACTCATGATAACAACAGTATGAACGTAGATGCTGAAATCATTAACTCATGATAACAACAGTGTGAACGTAGATGCTGAAATCATTAACTCATGATAACAACCGTATGAACGTAGACGATGTAATCATTAACTCATGATAACAATAGTGTGAACGTAGATGCTGAAATCATTAACTCATGATAACAACCGTATGAGCGTAGACGATGCAATCATTAACTCATGATAACAAAAGTGTGAACGTAGATGCTGAAATCATTAACTCATGATAACTACCGTATGAACGTAGACGATGCAATCATTAACTCATGATAACAATAGTGTGAACGTAGATGCTGAAATCATTAACTCGTGATAACAACAGTGTGAACGTAGACGATGCAATCATTAACTCATGATAACAACAGTATGAACTTAGATGCTACAGTCATTAAACTCATAATAACAACAGTGGGAACTTAGATGCTACAGTCATTAAACTCATGATAACAACAGTGTGAACTTAGATGCTACAGTCATTAAACTCATGATAACAACAGTGTGAACGTAGACGATGCAATCATTAACTCATGATAACAACAGTGGGAACTTAGATGCTACAGTCATTAAACTCATAATAACAACAATGAGAACTTAGATGCTACAGTCATTAAACTCATAATAACAACAATGAGAACTTAGATGCTACAGTCATTAAACTCACGATAACAACAGTGTGAACTTAGATGCTACAGTCATTAAACTCATGATAACAACAGTGGGAACTTAGATGCTACAGTCATTAAACTCATAATAACAACAATGAGAACTTAGATGCTTCAGTCATTAAACTCATAATAACAACAATGAGAACTTAGATGCTACAGTCATTAAACTCATGATAACAACAGTGGGAACTTAGATGCTACAGTCATTAAACTCACGATAACAACAGTGTGAACTTAGATGCTACAGTCATTAAACTCATGATAACAACAGTGGGAACGTAGATGCTACAGTCATTAAACTCATAATAACAACAATGAGAACTTAGATGCTTCAGTCATTAAACTCATGACAACAGCAGTGAGAACTTAGATGCTTCAGTCATTAAACTCATAATAACAACAGTGAGAACTTAGATGCTTCAGTCATTAAACTCATAATAACAACAATGAGAACTTAGATGCTTCAGTCATTAAACTCATAATAACAACAATGAGAACTTAGATGTTTCAGTCATTAACCTCATGACAACGACAGTGAGAACTTAGATGCTACAGTCATTAAACTCACGACAACAGCAGTGAGAACTTAGATGTTACATTCATTAAACTCATAATAACAACAATGAGAACTTAGATGCTTCAGTCATTAAACTCACAACAACGACAGTGAGAACTTAGATGCTTCAGTCATTAAACTCACAACAACGACAGTGAGAACTTAGATGCTTCAGTCATTAAACTCATAATAACAACAATGAGAACTTAGATGCTTCAGTCATTAAACTCACAACAACGACAGTGAGAACTTAGATGCTTCAGTCATTAAACTCATAACAACGACAGTGAGAACTTAGATGCTACAGTCATTAAACTCACGACAACAGCAGTGAGAACTTAGATGTTACATTCATTAAACTCATAATAACAACAATGAGAACTTAGATGCTTCAGTCATTAAACTCACAACAACGACAGTGAGAACTTAGATGCTTCAGTCATTAAACTCATAATAACAACAATGAGAACTTAGATGTTTCAGTCATTAACCTCATGACAACGACAGTGTGAACTTAGATGCTACAGTCATTAAACTCACGATAACAACAGTATGAACTTAGATGCTACAGTCATTAAACTCATGATAACAACAGTGGGAACGTAGATGCTACAGTCATTAAACTCATAATAACAACAATGAGAACTTAGATGCTTCAGTCATTAAACTCATGACAACAGCAGTGAGAACTTAGATGCTTCAGTCATTAAACTCATAATAACAACAGTGAGAACTTAGATGCTTCAGTCATTAAACTCATAATAACAACAATGAGAACTTAGATGCTTCAGTCATTAAACTCATAATAACAACAATGAGAACTTAGATGTTTCAGTCATTAACCTCATGACAACGACAGTGAGAACTTAGATGCTACAGTCATTAAACTCACGACAACAGCAGTGAGAACTTAGATGTTACATTCATTAAACTCATAATAACAACAATGAGAACTTAGATGCTTCAGTCATTAAACTCACAACAACGACAGTGAGAACTTAGATGCTTCAGTCATTAAACTCACAACAACGACAGTGAGAACTTAGATGCTTCAGTCATTAAACTCATAATAACAACAATGAGAACTTAGATGCTTCAGTCATTAAACTCACAACAACGACAGTGAGAACTTAGATGCTTCAGTCATTAAACTCATAACAACGACAGTGAGAACTTAGATGCTACAGTCATTAAACTCACGACAACAGCAGTGAGAACTTAGATGTTACATTCATTAAACTCATAATAACAACAATGAGAACTTAGATGCTTCAGTCATTAAACTCACAACAACGACAGTGAGAACTTAGATGCTTCAGTCATTAAACTCATAATAACAACAATGAGAACTTAGATGTTTCAGTCATTAACCTCATGACAACGACAGTGTGAACTTAGATGCTACAGTCATTAAACTCACGATAACAACAGTATGAACTTAGATGCTACAGTCATTAAACTCATGATAACAACAGTGGGAACGTAGATGCTACAGTCATTAAACTCATAATAACAACAATGAGAACTTAGATGCTTCAGTCATTAAACTCATGACAACAGCAGTGAGAACTTAGATGCTTCAGTCATTAAACTCATAATAACAACAGTGAGAACTTAGATGCTTCAGTCATTAAACTCATAATAACAACAATGAGAACTTAGATGCTTCAGTCATTAAACTCATAATAACAACAATGAGAACTTAGATGTTTCAGTCATTAACCTCATGACAACGACAGTGAGAACTTAGATGCTACAGTCATTAAACTCACGACAACAGCAGTGAGAACTTAGATGTTACATTCATTAAACTCATAATAACAACAATGAGAACTTAGATGCTTCAGTCATTAAACTCACAACAACGACAGTGAGAACTTAGATGCTTCAGTCATTAAACTCACAACAACGACAGTGAGAACTTAGATGCTTCAGTCATTAAACTCATAATAACAACAATGAGAACTTAGATGCTTCAGTCATTAAACTCACAACAACGACAGTGAGAACTTAGATGCTTCAGTCATTAAACTAATAACAACGACAGTGAGAACTTAGATGCTACATTCATTAAACTCATAATAACAACAATGAGAACTTAGATGCTTCAGTCATTAAACTCACAACAACGACAGTGAGAACTTAGATGCTTCAGTCATTAAACTCACAACAACGACAGCGAGAACTTAGATGCTTCAGTCATTAAACTCACAACGACAGTGAGAACTTAGATGCTTCAGTCATTAAACTCATGATAACAACAGTGCGAACTTAAACCTAGTATCGACTCTGGGTCCATGCTCTGTGCTGAAATCGTTCTGTGCAATCAAAGGGTGGCAGAGGATACTAATGGACACTCGGTGTAGTACTGCTCAAGAGGAGAACATAATCATCTTCATTCTTTCCTCATTTACCTTTCAGCGTCGAAAGGAGATTTAATTTGCGGTCCTTTGTTCTTCTGTTCGCCTCTGCTGCTGTTATGTTTCCTAGTTTTTCTAATATTCCATCAATCCATTCTTTTCGTGGTCAGCCCTTGGGTCTGGTGTTCTCCTAACGTTTATTGAAGGCTGGCTGTGTTGTATTTTGATCTTTCTAACTTGTCACGTCACCAAAAAATATTTATTTGTTGTTTCTTTATATATTCCATGGCGGGGGTTATTTCTAGTTTTTTCTCCTCAGTCTTTTCTGTCCTTTGCCATCATTTCTCAACTTATCTCTCAGGCTGTTTCCTAACAGTCATCTAACACATTTCATCTGAGTAGAGGTTTTTGCTTATTGTTCTTGATTCTAGGGTCCAGGTCTGGCGTTGGTGCACATGTTGGGATGAATAATGTATTGTAGAGTGCCCGTTTTGCCTCCAGAGTTATTTCCTTGTTGGACAATAGTGATAGCTGTCCAATGATTTGACAAGCTTTATTGCATCTTGAGTCTAATCTACTGTTTGTGAATTGTCGTTTGTCACTAGACTTCCTATGTACTTAAATTCCTCTGCTTGTTTTAGTTTTCTGCCATCTATAGTTATGTTGATGTTCTATTTCTCTTTTGCGACATTCATGACTTCTGTTTTGCTGATGTTGATTTTCATGTTGTATTTTGTGCCTGTGCTGTTGAGCCTATTTAAGTCTTCTTGTAGGTCTTATAATTTTCCATGTATTCCATAATCATCATATTATACAAAAGCTATCAAATATGTTAAAGAAAGTTTGTTTTAGGTAATTTACAAGTTTATCTTCTAATAGTATTTTGTTGGGAGTGACGTTCCCTTGCACTTTATTTGGCCTTTCTCTAATTTGTAATTAGGACACCCCTGGGTTAGGTATACCATAAACCTAACCCAAAACCTTGTTGACAAAATACAATTGAAAGCGCAAAAACTAGAAGCAGTTGACAAATTCAAATATGTACAGTAAATCAGGGGATATCACTCTCGTTTAGCAGAAATAATTTAGGACTCTAAACTCGCAAATTATCTTTGTTATTGTTATTGGTTATTGGTTATGGAAGGCCTCGGTATCACAGCAAACGAATTAAAATCCATAATTGCTCAACCGCCCGTGCCAGTGGAATCATCCGAATTGCCAACTCATCTCCCAAACAAAGAAAGGTAACTGTAGTCCCCATCGTAGCAGTCTCAGCACACGCCAAAAGACATAAGGCGAAACCGCGCAGAAAGTGAACACAGCCAACTGTTCCCTGTCATACGATATCATCATTCATCGTAAACAAGCGGGATATCGAAGCAGGATCAAAACGGATGAGACACACAGCTCACGGTGTGCACAGAGCACTTAACTCAGTAGCTCCTGCAACAAGCCGGACTTGGAATATGAGGAAAATACAAGAAGGAACACTTTTCAGACATAGCCTTCAATGGTTCCTGCCGCCTATCCACCATATACCATGGGAGTTCACGTCCTCCCGAAAATGATGATCGTCATAGCACTTGATGATGTTAGGCCGTCATTGATGACTCCAATTCCAAACATATAGACACACAGTGGTGGTAAGTTATCATTTCCAATCCAACAGAAGCCACATGACCTGTAGTTAGTAAAACCACAGAGAGAATATGATTTTGTGACCTTCACTGATTCACTCTTAGATGTGAATGTGTAGTTTACACAAGAGGAGAAGTTTTCAACTACAGTGATCCCATTTAAGGCAATTCTGGGATATCAAGGCAAGTCTCCTTTATAGCAGCAGAACTTGATGTTCTCCGCTCCCTTCTTGTAGCTGCCGCCACACGATTCTGATGTCTCATTAACTTGGACATCATTCAAGAACAATGTCAGATTAACATTCCATAAATATGGCTCTGCTGATGAAATGCTTGGTGCAACAGTTTTATCAATCATACTGGAGGCTCCTGGTCTGTGGTCATTAATATCACAGACGGCATATGATGTTGTTATATTCAGTATTTCTTTCTGGGGTGTAAATATGTGGCACACACATGGAGAGTGGTTTGTGGTCACAGTAATCCCATTAAAGGCAATTCTAGGGTAGCATGGCATAGCTGTTTCAGAACAGCACAATCCTATGATGTTTTCTGTGTTCGCTATAAAGCTGCTGCTGCTACACAATCCTGACCAATTATAGGTGTGGACATTATTCACTTGCAATGACAAAACTGCTTTGTTTACACCATAAATCTCTGGAAGCGAATCATTTATGGGACTAATAGTACAATTTATTCTTCCATCGGGGATATCTTCATTGAGTTCCCAAAAAAGGTCTTTGGTTAAAAAGCACATTTGCTTTTGAGTTAAACACAAAATGAGCCCACTTCATAGATTCAAAATGATCCTTGCCAATGCCATCCGTTTGCACAAGTTAGGTCCTTAGCTACCAACGTCAAAAATGACTGAAACGAAGCCATCGAATTAACGACTTTATCTACAGCGAAGGTTAACGAACTGTGAACAAACATTTATGTTCAAACCCTTGAAAACATTTTCAAAAATCTGCCAACTCGCAGCAATAACATATATCAAGTTGTTCAAATGTAAACATTGCTTAGTCCATAGCTCGAATATAAATAAGCTACCATTTTGGTGCGTCCCATGACGTCATTCTCTTTGTATTATAAGTTTATAAAGTAAATACGTAGCAGAAGTCAGTGGAATTGGAGATGAAAACAAAACGCTTACATTTCTGGTTGGCTTAACTTTCGATATTTTCTCCTTAGACTGGATGCCAGCAGACCAGTCCCCATGAGGCTGCTGGAGGCCGGATGATGCGACCTGGTCAATGCAAGAACAGAGTTGGTATTCTCAAGAGAAACAAATCAATGTAATTGGTAATTTGTACGGGGACAGAAGCATCAGGAACACAACATAGTTTTATTACTTTAAAATTAACATAAAAAATGGATGTACTTTGGCATATTGACAGACGGTTGGTAGCAAGCAATCATGATAAGTCAGTAGTTTGTTAAAATATTATTGCTGAACAGCTTCTCTCATGGCTCCTCCAATAATGGACAGACAAATCCGTCCGCAAATTGAACAGAATGTATTTCTGGTGCCTGGTCTCGTTTCCTTTCTCCTGCTCCTTTTTGTCTTCTGAATTTGATATCAGCACTGTCTCTGACATTTTCTGTGCCATTACAAAAAATTGTTGTTCTCCAAATGTGCTACGATCTGCAGCCAGATTTACTCAGTTTCTTTCACTGATTTAGAATTCCCCCAAGGAAGCCCTGAAAACATCCTTATATCTCAGCACTGGTCTGACCTCTTATCTCTTTACGTCCCTAAGTTTGCCATACAATATTTGTTTGGGAGTACGATTGTTTGCCATTCTTCTTACCTAGCCACCTTAGTCCACGACTCCTAAGAGTCGCCATGACGAATGGGAGATGGGCTCAGTGGAAGACATTGTTGTTGGTTACTTTGTACTGCCATTTGAGGTTCATAATCTTTCGTAGGCAGTGCAAATTAGCACATGAAAGCTGTTTAACCTTTTCTCCTGCATTACATAGCTAGTCTAAGTTTCTAATCCGTATAGAGTGGTACTAAGCGCACAACTTTGGTAAATTTGAATCTCTGTTCTGATTGTTAATTTGATGTTGACCCACGCTCTATTTTTAAGTTTACGAAATGTGGAAGTTGTCTTTCCGATTCGGGAATTTATTCCTTCTTCAAGGTAGACAGTGGTTGTGACCATAGAACCAAGTCTTGAATGAATACGATACAACAACAACAAATGAACAGAAAGAGTTCAGCGCTGCTATATAGAACCACTTCTGACCTATGAAAGTGAATCATGGACAACTGACAAACAAATTAAAAGACGATTAGAGGTCACGTAAATAGGATTTCTCAGAAGAATGTTGAGAGTTGCCTGGACAGCTGGCAAGAACAACGTGGACATTCTCAAAGAGGCCAAAACACAAAGGGAGCTCCTAAAAATAGTCATGAGAAGAAGAAAGTTGGAATACTTGGTTACAACTGGCATATACAGGGATAGAAAGATCGCGGACAACAAAGAGACAAAATACTGGATAGCTTGGTGTCATGGAAAACAGTCAAGAACATAATGAACACAACGTGCCGTGGACAGAGAATTGTGGAAGGGACATGGTCACCCAAGCCAACCGGTATGGCACAAGATGAATATAACAAAGTTATGCTCAGTGGTTTTTCATTTCTTTTTTTTTATAAAAAAGGGGGGGGGGTGGAATTGACACAAATGATATATATATATATATATATATATGGTATATTACAAAATGTGAGGTCAGTCCTTCTATCTATCTATTTGTCTGTCTATCTGTCTGTCTGCCTGTTTGTCTGTCTGCCCGTCTGTCTGTCTCTCTTTCTGTTTGTCTGTCTGTCTGTCTATCTGTCTGTCTATCTGTCTGTCTATCTTTCTGTCTGTCTATCAGTCTATCTGTCTGTCTGTCTATCTGTCTGTTTGTCTGCCAGTCTGTCCATCTGTCTATCGTCCTTTTGAGCCGAAGATGGCAAATAGGGCAGAATTTCTAGACTCTTGTGTGTGATGATCGTTCAGCTGTGAAACCTTCCACAGGACCTGCATTGTGTCTCGCCACACGGCTCTGTTCTGGGCGAGTTGTTCAATCTTAGCAAGGAAACTGATGCCTGCTGTTGTTGCCTCTCGACTCAGTGTTCTTATAGCGATTATCTAGATAGGAATCTTCTGTTATACACTAGTTTGTGGGCATGCTTTGAGATTCTTTTGTTGTTTCTTCTCATGGCCAGCATTTGACCATCTCATTCTCCTGATTATAGTTGATATTTTTGGATGCGTTGTCATATCTCCTATTTGTGCACTAGTCTTAAACTCAATCCATGGTCTACAAAGTATTTTCCACAAGTATTTGTTTACAAATGCAATCAGTTTATTTTCTATTTATTTTGTTGTTTTCCAGCTCTCGCGTGCATAAGTAAGGATGGATAATACATATAATTTAATCATCCTGAGCTTTGTTTTTGTGCTTAGTAATTTTGATGTCCATATTTTATCAATGTTTCTGACAGTCATTAATGGCTTTGCTATTCTCACAGTTATTTAATGCTTGGGAGAAAATGTTACACATAAATAAGTTAGGAATCAAAGTGGATGCAGAGAAATGGTACAGCTATGACGTAGTCTCGAACAGTTTTACTATATTTTAAAACGTTTGTGCAGGTCCACCATTGAGATAATATATTTCAATCTTTGAATAGATATAAAAATGGTAAACATGAAGATCTTGCAAAGCCCGTAAGCCAGCCTTATATAAGCCTTGCATACAAGATGTATGCACATTTTCATTAAAAAAAAGGTTAATATTTGTAAAGATTATGAACGTAAAAGCAATATGTACGTCGACATTTTGTCAATAAAAAATGTATATAACTCATAGAACCCACTGATCCCATACCTACTTTTATAATTCATGCTATTAAAAAAAAACACAACTATTCAACGAATTAACAAGTTTATTCGCTGGTTTGTGCAGATGTTCATTAATTTGAAACCAATATCTGTGTGTATTATAAAAATAATTCTTTTTCTGCATTTCTCAATTAAATATAGATTATTCCCCTTACACTGTCACATAATATTTATAACAATAATAATTATTCATCTTTGTTTTAAAGGTCAGTAAATAAACTTCTCAAAATGACGTTTAAAGTAATAAAAAAAATGTAAGTGCGAAAAACATATTTACAAATCTGTAATTGGAAAATTAATGGACGGAAGATTATCAACAATTGTTAATCGTATAATGCTCAATCACTACCAGAAAAGGAGTTTGTTCTATCATCGCGGCTGCTAGCAATAGAAACTATAAACTACGTAACCAACATTGATACACACATGAGCTCTTTGAATTCAAGATCTGATCTCCAACTGCATCACTCTCTTCATTACTTGTAAGGAATAATTGCTGTATAAGATTTGTCTTGTTATCTTCATTATTATTATATTTGTTAATCCAAGCCACTAAAGTGTTTCTCATTTCCGGCGCGAGTAGGTGGAAGCAACGATAGAGCAGTGAATAATATTGAACCGGAGGCCATAGATAGAGAATTGATTATTGATCTGTTTATTGAGGACAAGAAGTCATAGTTGGTGAGAGAAACAATCTTTTCTTTCTTTCTATGAGCTGTCCATCAAAACTATCAAGTTTTATCTGCCGATTAGATTTGTACATGCAGTTAATTAATAACTTCCGATTATAGCTAACATAAATTAAAATACATAATCAAAACAAAATAATCAAAGAGAAGAACGTAGAAGGAAATGTTGCTGACAAGTTGTTAATAAAAGTAAAGCTAATGCTACATTGTGACTAAAACATGAACATAACGTACCGCATATGTGTCTGTTGGCCATTTTTGTGTGGACATCGTCTTCTCATACTTTAACTCACTGAATGTTTCATGTCATTGAGTCCACGTAGAAGCAAACAGAAAACATTGTTGTATTAGTGATTGTGTTCGCATAATGAGAAACAATTGTGTATCCAGAAACACACAACGTTACAATAAATGAACTTTTGTTAAAGACAGCGCTAAATTGATTTGTAGGCATTGACCGAGAGACTATTGTGTATTGAGATTGTATAAAATGAACGATCATTTTAGATCAAAGAACATATAAGAATATATCGTTTAGCAATATGGTTTAGAAAACTGAGATAGACCACAATTTTAGTACTTCATCGTAAGACACTGTTTTGTGAGACGCTTTTAGTAATGGTACGCCATTCAACGTCACGCACTCTATTGCTGATTCAGTGCTGATAGGTTTCTTCATTGCTGACACATCCCGCGCCGTGTGACGTCACATAGAGCTTGTGTTTTCGTCACTCATCTCTATTCTGGGCGTGATGATCGATCTTATCCAATCAGTCTATGCCTACTAATTTGTCTTCTCTCTTAACTGTTTTTAGTGACTCTTCAGATCTTCCTCTTTTTCTGTATCCTGATGTTTCCCATAGAAGAGACAGTTTTGGAATACTCTTGTTGTCTCTTGTTAAAATTCTCAGCACGTACCTGACATATGTCCATCTTCTTTCCTTAATTGTAGATGAGATTTTTGGTTGCATAGCCATTTATCTCTAACCTGAGGCTCACTTCGAGGCAACCATAGGCGGGGAATCCATCATGGTTAAGAATATTGTGGTGTTAAAATTAGTCATGCTCACAAGTAGACCAGGAAAATCCATGCGTTTTGAAGTTTTCCACTTAAAATTTGATAGTGCGCACTCTATTGAGCGGGGGAGGGAATTGACTGTTAAATTTTTCAATATTTCTCAATTAAAGTTTCCTATATAATCAAAATCCTACAATAGATTACTTTTATTATAAATTAAACTGTTGAATTGAGGTCGGTTAGCATACAAAATTGAATAGCAATATGTCAAGCAATTTCTGCAAAAATTGATGTTGAGTTTGAGTAACAATTTCTGACTGGACTATAGTATCAAGATTAAACTGTCCTGCATGAAACAAAGATGTCATAATATATTTACCTGCCAGGCGTGTTGCAGTAATCACATACCAAACCTTCGGAGAAGTTTCTTTCGATTTGGTAAATACATAACTCGTCTGGTAGGTTGGGGAAAGGATAACATCAATGAATCTGTTATCTCCAAATAGAACTCCAAGTTCAAGAAACAAGCATGCAATCACTTTTGTCATTATTGTTCTATTTTTCATGAAATTAGATCAAACGTCTTTAAACTATAGGTTACCATGCGGACCCGTTGTGACGTGTGCATCTCCTTTGCCAAAACATAGCTGTCAACAGTTAGAACAAAGAAATATCATTCCAGGATATCAATGATAAATAACTGTACTCGTGTGTCCTAATACACAAGATATCGTAAGTCTGCTCGGACATTATTCTGGTTGCAATCATCAGACATTTATTTGATATTAACGACTAAGAACTTTGGCACACCCACTTCCTCTCAAACCCACTTGCCCCTCCAGCACACCCACTTCCTCTCAAACCCACTTGTCCCTGCCAGCACACCCACTTCCTATCAAACCCACTTTTCCCTGCCAGCACACCCACTTCCTCTCAAACCCAATTACCCCTCCAGCACACCCACTTTCTCTCAAAACCCACTTACCCCTCCAGCACACCCACTTCATCTCAAACCACCTACCCCTCCAGCTCACCCACTTCCTATGAAACCCACTTACCCCTCCAGCACACCTAGTTCCTCTCAAACCCACTTACCCCTACAGAACACCCACTTCCTCTCAAACTCACTAACAACTCCAGTACACAAATTTCCTATCAAACCCATTTGTCCCTGCCAGCACACCCACTTCCTCTCAAACCCACTTACCCCTGTACGAAATGGATGTAGACTCCCTTCAGATCTCCCGAAAGACCCTAAGCACCGCGGCCAAGGTGCGCCAGTAGTGGTCACCTAAAACACACTAATCGAGTCAGTGCATACAAGACCTCAAGTGTGCCTCGAGCCACGCCAGTTTTTTAGTGACAGCCATAACTTCAAGAATCACGTTTATGCATCCAGCCACTCCAGTGTTTTAGTGACGACCAAAAGCTTCAAGAGTCAAGTTTATGCCTCCAGCCACTCCAGTGTTATAGTGACGACCAATAGTTTCAAGAGTCAAGTCTTTGCCTCGAGAAGCGTCAGTGTTATAGTGACGACCATAGTTTCATGAGTCAAGTCTTTGCCTCAAGCAGCGTCAGTGTTTTAGTGACGACCACAGTTTCAAGTGTTATGTTTTTGCCTAGAGCCGCGCCGTGTTTTAGTAACACGGCTACCACAGCTACAAGAGTCAAGTTTTTGCCTCGAGCCGCCCAAGTGTTACAGTGACGACCATAGCTACAAGAGTCAAGTCTTTGCCTCGAGCCGCGCCAGTGTTTTAGTGACGACCACAGCTACAAGAGTCAAGTTTTTGCCTCGAGCCACCCAAATGTTTTAGTGACGACGATAGCTACAAGAGTCAAGTCTTTGCCTCTAGCCGCCCAAGTGTTTAGTGACGACCACAGGTATAAGAATCAAGTCTTTGCCTCGAGCCGCGCCAGTGTTTTAGTGACGAACACAGCTACAAGAGTCAAGTCTTTGCCTCGAGCCGCCCAAGTGTTTTAGTGACGACCACAGCTACAAGAGTCAAGTTTTATGCCTCGAGCCGCCCAAGTGTTTTAGTGACGACCACAGCTACAAGAGTCAAGTTTTTTCCTCGAGCCGCCCAAGTGTTTTAGTGACGACCACAGCTACAAGAGTCAAGTTTTTTCCTCGAGCCGCCCAAGTGTTTTAGTGACGACCACAGCTACAAGAGCCAAGTTTTTGCCTCGAGCCGCCCAAGTGTTTTAGTGACGACCACAGCTACAAGAGTCAAGTTTTTGCCTCGAGCCGCCCAAGTGTTTTAGTGACGACCACAGCTACAAGAGTCAAGTTTTTGCCTCGAGCCGCCCAAGTGTTTTAGTGACGACCACAGCTACAAGAGTCAAGTTTTATGCCTCGAGCCGCCCAAGTGTTTTAGTGAGGTCCACAGCTACAAGAGTCAAGTTTTATGCCTCGAGCCGCCCAAGTATTTTAGTGAGGTCCACAGCTACAAGAGCCAAGTTTTTGCCTCGAGCCGCTCAAGTGTTTTAGTGACGACCACATCTACAAGAGTCAAGTCTTTGTCTCGAGCCGCGCCAATGTTTTAGTGACGACCACAGCTACAAGAGTCAAGTTTTTGCCTCTAGCCGCCCAAGTGTTTTAGTGACGACCACAGCTACAAGAGTCAAGTTTTGCCTCGAGCCGCGTCAGTGTTTTAGTGACGACCACAGCTACAAGAGTCAAGTTTTTGCCTCAAGCCGTCCAAGTGTTTTAGTGACGACCACATCTACAAGAGTCAAGTCTTTGTCTCGAGCCGCGCCAATGTTTTAGTGACGACCACAGCTACAAGAGTCAAGTTTTTGTTTCAAGCCGCCCAAGTGTTTTAGTGACGACCACAGCTACAAGAGTCAAGTCTTTGTCTCGAGCCGCCCAAGTGTTTTAGTGACGACCACAGCTACAAGAGTCAAGTCTTTGCCTCGAGCCGCGTCAGTGTTTTAGTGACGACCACAGCTTCAACAGTTAAGTTTTTGCCTTGAGCCGACCAAGTGTTTTAGTGATGACCGTAGCTACAAGAGTCAAGTATTTGCCTCGAGCCGCGCCAGTGTTTTAGTGACGACCACAGCTACAAGAGTCAAGTTTTTGCCTCGAGCCGCCCACGTGTTTTAGTGACGACCACAGCTACAAGAGTCATGTTTTTGCCTCGAGCCGCCCAAGTGTTTTAGTGACGACCACAGCTACAAGAGTCAAGTCTTTGCCTCGAGCCGCGCTAGTGTTTTAGTGACGACCACAGCTTCAAAAGGTAAGACTGAAGTTGGTGCCATAGTACCACCATCCTCCACTACAGCCACACCTCCAAACAGATCAGACAAAGTCTCCGAGCTCCGCACATATCAGACAACAGATCTATCTTCAAAAGAAGTGGCGGCGAAAAACAAGCCCAATATCTCTGCCCAAACGAACATGGGACGTCGTTGTCCCGCACACTTTGTCCAGGGCAATGACCACGGGAATGGACTTACCGCTATCTGACAGCTCCCGTTTCCTGTCCTCATCGGGCTCCATGTCTTACACCTGCTGAACAACATTCACAGTCGGACTCATCTACAAACTTCATCATTTAACCCTCTTGCTTTAGTCATTATAAATTTACGGTACAACTGATGGTGTGTATCTGGACTGATTCGGTGGTAGGCATTGTCTTATACAGTCTGTCATGTGGTAACATCAATGAGGTAGGCAGTTTTATACAGTCTGTCATGTGGTAACATCAAGGAGGTAGACAGTTTTATACAATCTGTCATGTGGTAACATCAAGGAGGTAGACAGTTTTATACCATATGTCATGTGGTAACATCAAGGAGGTAGACAGTTTTATACAATCTGTCATGTGGTAACATCAAGGAGGTAGACAGTTTTATACAATCTGTCATGAGTTAACATCAAGGAGGTAGACAGTTTTATACAATCTGTCATGTGGTAACATCAAGGAGGTAGACAGTTTTATACAAGCTGCCATGTGGTAACATCAAGGAGGTAGACAGTTTTATACAATCTGTCATGTGGTAACATCAAGGAAGTAGACAGTTTTATACAATCTGTCATGTGGTAACATCAAGGAGGTAGACAGTTTTATACCATATGTCACGTGGTAACATCAAGGAGGTAGACAGTTTTATACAGTCAGGTGGTAACATCAAGGAGGTAGACAGTTTTATACAGTCATGTGGTAACATCAAGGAGGTAGACAGTTTTATACAATCTGTCATGTGGTAACATCAAGGAGGTAGACAGTTTTATACAATCTGTCATGTGGTAACATCAAGGAGGTAGGCAGTTTTATACAATCTGTCATGTGGTAACATCAAGGAGGTAGACAGTTTTATACAATCTGTCATGTGGTAACATCAAGGAGGTAGACAGTTTTATACAGTCATGTGGTAACATCAAGGAGGTAGACAGTTTTATACAATCTGTCATGTGGTAACATCAAGGAGGTAGGCAGTTTTATACAATCGGTCATGTGGTAACATCAAGGAAGTAGACAGTTTTATACAGTCATGTGGTAACATCAAGGAGGTAGACAGTTTTATACAATCTGTCATGTGGTAACATCAAGGAGGTAGGCAGTTTTATACAATCTGTCATGTGGTAACATCAAGGAGGTAGACAGTTTTATACAATCTGTCATGTGGTAACATCAAGGAGGTAGACAGTTTTATACAATCTGTCATGTGGTAACATCAAGGAGGTAGACAGTTTTATACAGTCATGTGGTAACATCAAGGAGGTAGACAGTTTTATACAATCTGTCATGTGGTAACATCAAGGAGGTAGGCAGTTTTATACAATCGGTCATGTGGTAACATCAAGGAAGTAGACAGTTTTATACAGTCATGTGGTAACATCAAGGAGGTAGACAGTTTTATACAATCTGTCATGTGGTAACATCAAGGAGGTAGGCAGTTTTATACAATCTGTCATGTGGTAACATCAAGGAGGTAGACAGTTTTATACAATCTGTCATGTGGTAACATCAAGGAGGTAGACAGTTTTATACAATCTGTCATGTGGTAACATAAAAAAAGTAGGCAGTTTTATACAATCATGTGGTAACATCAAGGAAGTAGACAGTTTTATACAATCTTTCATGTGGTAACATCAAGGAGGTAGACAGTTTTATACAGTCATGTGGTAACATCAAGGAAGTAGACAGTTTTATACCATATGTCATAGTGGTAGAATCAAGGAGGTAGGCAGAGTCTTTTATACCATATGTCATAGTGGTAGAATCAAGGAAGTAGACAGTTTTATACAATCTGTCATGTGGTAACATCAAGGAGGTAGACAGTTTTACACAGTCTGTCATGTGGTAACATCAAGGAGGTAGACAGTTTTATACAGTCTGTCATGTGGTAACATCAAGGAGGTAGACAGTTTTATACAATCATGTAGTATAATCAAGGAAGTAGACAGTTTGATACAATCTGTCATGTGGTAACATCAAGGAAGTAGGCAGTTTTATACAATCATGTAGTAACATCAAGGAAGTAGACAGTTTTATACAATCTGTCATGTGGTAACATCAAGGAGGTAGACAGTTTTATACAGTCATGTGGTAACATCAAGGAGGTAGGCAGTTTTATACAATCCGTCATGTGGTAACATCAAGGAAGTAGACAGTTTTATACCATATGTCATAGTGGTAGAATCAAGGAGGTAGGCAGAGTCTTATACAGTCTGTCATGTGGTAACATCAAGGAAGTAGACAGTTTTATACCATATGTCATAGTGGTAGAATCAAGGAGGTAGACAGTTTTATACAATCTGTCATGTGGTAACATCAAGGAGGTAGACAGTTTTATACAGTCTGTCATGTGGTAACATCAAGGAGGTAGACAGTTTTATACAGTCTGTCATGTGGTAACATCAAGGAGGTAGACAGTTTTATACAGTCTGTCATGTGGTAGCATCAAGGAGGTAGACAGTTTTATACAATCTGTCATGTGGTAACATCAAGGAGGTAGACAGTTTTATACAATCTGTCATGTGGTAACATCAAGGAGGTAGACAGTTTTATACAATCTGTCATGTGGTAACATCAAGGAAGTAGGCAGTTTTATACAATCATGTGGTAACATCAAGAAAGTAGACAGTTTTATAGAGTCTGTTTTGTGGTAACATCAAGGAAGTAGGTAGTTTTATACAATCATGTGGTAACATCAAGGAAGTAGACAGTTTTATACAATCTGTCATGTGGTAACATCAAGAAGGTAGACAGTTTTATACAATCTGTCATGTGGTAACATCAAGGAAGTAGGCAGTTTTATACAATCATGTAGAAACATCAAGGAAGTAGACAGTTTTATACAATCTGTTATGTGGTAACATCAAGGAAGTAGGTAGTTTTATACAATCTGTCATGTGGTAACATCAAGGAGGTAGGCAGTTTTATACAATCTGTCATGTGGTAACATCAAGGAGGTAGACAGTTTTATACAGTCATGTGGTAACATCAAGGAAGTAGACAGTTTTATACCATATGTCATAGTGGTAGAATCAAGGAGGTAGGCAGAGTCTTATAGAGTCTGCCATGTGGTAACATCAAGGAAATAGACAGTTTTATACCATATGTCATAGTGGTAGAATCAAGGAGGTAGGCAGAGTCTTATACAGTCTGTCATGTGGTAACATCAAGGAGGTAGACAGTTTTATACCATATGTCATGTGGTAACATCAAGGAGGTAGACAGTTTTATACAGTCATGTGGTAACATCAAGGAAGTAGACAGTTTTATACCATATGTCATAGTGGTAGAATCAAGCAGGTAGGCAGAGTCTTCTGCAGTCTGTCATGTGGTAACATCAAGGAGGTAGACAGTTTTATACAATCTGTCATGTGGTAACATCAAGGAGGTAGGCAGTTTTATACAATCTGTCATGTGGTAACATCAAAGAGGTAGACAGTTTTATACAATCTGTCATGTGGTAACATCAAGGAGGTAGACAGTTTTATACCATATGCCATGTGGTTACATCAAGGAGGTAGACAGTTTTATACAATCTGTCATGTGGTAACATCAAAGAGGTAGACAGTTTTATACCATATGTCATGTGGTAACATCAAGGAGGTAGACAGTTTTATACAATCTGTCATGTGGTAACATCAAGGAGGTAGATCGAATCTTATACCATCACTATGGTGGTAACATCAAGGAGGTAGATCGAATCTTATACTATCACTATGGTGGTAACATCAAGGAGGAGATCGAATCTTATACCATCACTATGGTGGTAACATCAAGGAGGAGATCTAATTTATACCATCACTATGGTGGTAACATCAAGGAGGTAGATCCAATCTTATACCATCACTATGGTGGTAACATCAAGGAGGTAGTTCGTCGTCGCGCACTCGGTGCTCCCTGTGTACTAAAGGATAGTGTGCACGGCCTCGCTCTGTCCAGTCGTACCACGTGCCTATCGCCGCGGTTCAGGATCTTCAATGCACAGTCAGACACAGACCGGACCAGCGCCTGGTATAAGAGAACAAAATGGCGCCCAACACACTCCGCCCCAGAAACGACTTATGTCGTAGACAAGCAACTACTCCTCCCCGACCTTCGATACTATCTCTTATTCGACGAGAGCACATGAAGGTCATGTTATTGGACGACCACAACAGTGACGGAAGTGCGCGTCTTGAGCTGCGCACCTCATTCTCTAGAACTGGCCGAACAATCAGATCTTTGTTGCTTCTTGAAATGAGGGTGTATGAGGGCGTAACAGATATGAGAATCCGCCTTCAGGGACACCAATCCGTTCTCAAATTTAATGTCTAGTGACAAAGAAAGAGAAACGGAGAAAAACGCAGCTATCTACAATGAATTTAAATTGCGATGAAATGTACCATTGTCCTTTCTAATTTGTAATGCACATATTACGTGGGTAATATTAACATATCTCTGTTTGTTTCACGCTAAATCATGCTTAACCATCAACGAATGATACAGGGACATTAAAATGAAAGAATCGCAAATGAATTCAATTCGAATGATATTAATTTGTTTAAATTGTCAGTAATTTGTAATAAATATTGATACAATTTATTCTGTGATCATGCTCTTTCAGACTAGGATTCAGGAGTCTCTAATGAAGGCTGTTGTCAGTTTCAGTGATTCAGCTGCTCCGTCCTTTACAGGGAGATGGGTTCAAGCCTGTCTGCTAGTGGCAATCCTTTAAGATGTGTTTTGTTGTCGTGCTATCCACGGTACAGTGTTACTAACATTTTAATTCAATGCAAGTCAAGGTCATATAGTCATATTTATATTCGCATTTACAATTTCTTATTGTGTCTTATATTGTTCGCTAAGTTTTATTTGAATATTATTGTATATTACAAGTATCTCAAACGTCAAAACTGCTCATACTTTCTTACGTTGTCAATGATTGTAGGTACACATCATTTCCATAGTTTGTATAGGAAATGAACGATTCAGGAAAGTTGTTGCTCAAAGTGGTTGTGTTTCTAGCAATGGTGTTTTTAAATATTAAAAAAAAAATAACTCAATGAAAATATAAGTTTTAGCTAACAATGAAATAACAAAACCAGCGGGTCTAACACAAACTGGTATTTTGTGAAACATTCTAATTACATTTTCATCAACATCATCATCATCATCATGTGCCGTACAGGATGGCGTTGCTAATCATGTCCTTCCACAATCTTCTACCCACAGTGCATCGTATGAGTTCTGTTGTTGACTGTTTTCCATACCATGATACCAAGCTATCCAGTATTTTCTCTCTTTGTCGTCCGCGATCTCTCTTTCCTTTTATTTTGCCAGTTGTAACCAAGTATTCCAACTTTCCTGTGCTTATTTTCAAATTAATTTTAAAAAATATGTTCAATTCAGTTTAATATTGAACTGCTGTAAAGCTTTGTTGAGCAAATTGTCTACTGGGGTTAAGAGGATCTCCGACCAGCGGGCTTGTAGGCTATTTAAGCTTTAAGTGGATGTTGGGATGCTGGGAACAGTTTGACTTTTCATGGTGAGGCGGTGTAGTGGCCACTATATCCATCAAATATGTATTTAGTGTCGCTAACATTACAAGCTATAATGAAGACTGGAGAGGAATTTTCTTCATTTCTTTTTTTCTTTCTTTCTTTCTATCTTTCTTTCTTTCTTTTTTTCTTTCTTTCCTTCTTTCTTTCTTTCTTTATTTTTTATTCCCTTCTTTCTTTCTTTCTTTCTTCTTTCTTCTTTCTTTCTTTCTTTCTTTCTTTCTTTCTTTCTTTCTTTCTTTCTTTCTTTCTTTCTTTCTTTCTTTCTTTCTTTCTTTCTTTCTTTCTTTCTTCTTTTCTTCCTTGCTTTCCTTCCTTCCTTCCTTCCTTCCTTCCTTCCTTCCTTCCTTCCTTCCTTCCTTCCTTCCTTCCTTCCTTCCTTCCTTCCTTCCTTCCTTTCTTCCTTCCTTCCTTTCTTTCTTTCTTTCTTTCTTTCTTTCTTTCTTTCTTTCTTCCTTTCTTTCTTTCTTCCTTTCTTTCTTCCTTCCTTCCTTTCTTTCTTTCTTCCTTTGTTTCTTTCTTTCTTTCGTCTGTCATCCCTCTATAGAAGTGAATAATTTATGTAAATGTGCCATTTCCCCATGAGATATAATTATCTTAGGCTGTAAATATCAATGAGCCTAGTGAGCTCAGTCATAAAGTAGCGACGCACAACAGTGTGGTGCTCCAGCAAAACTTCTACTCACTTGAGGTGGAAGGTGGACATGGATGAACGTTATCTGGCACGTGTATGATATTGTTGATTTCCTTGAGCAAGATGTCGTAGCAGTGACACTTTTCTATGGTCAGATTCTGCATGCAGAGCTTAACACAAATCTGTTAGGATATTTTCATGTACAGAATTCATTCAAAGTTCGTGGCAATGTCAGAATATTTTAAAAACACGGCCAAGAAAGAGGTGCTGCTAATTTCACACAATGTTAAATAGTAATCAATTAAAACAGTATTTAAACCGATTACAAACTGAAATTAAATGTAAAATATCTATAACAAATGCTCATTCAATTTGCATAATGCGAAAGTGATGTTTCAGTTATAGTTCTATAAATCTATAGAAACTATGAAATACATGAGTTTACAACCTACCCCTCTTTGTTAACACTGATGTTGTATGGGAGTGGTTAGAATGTGTGACGTCACAAATGTTAAAGTTGCAGCTTCAACAATCTTAGTGTTGTTATTTGAGTACATTAATTGGTTGGTTATTGGTTATGGAAGGCCTCGGTATCACTGCAAACGAATTAAAATCCATAATTGCTCAACCGCCCGTGCCAGCGTAATCATCCGAAATACTAACTCATCTCCCAAACAAAGAAAGGTAATCATTACGAGAAGGAATATTCCAAAGATGGAAAAGTTTGATATCTACCCATAGAATATTCGTTTGTTCATCATAAACATTGTTTCAATAATCTACAATCCCTTGTAATCGATTTCAATGTACCATCCATGAAACGGGTTATGTTCTTAACATGAAAAAATAAAGAAAAAACTAAATTATCTGTATCAAACTTTATTTAAAAGTATTGTAAGTAAAGATGAAACTGTAAAGTTAATACTTTTAAAGACCATGCACTGATTTTCTTGAAATAATGTTCTTAAGTAAAATAAAGCTTTATTGTAGAATAAAATAAATTCAAAAGTCATAGGTTGCATAAAAAAAAATAAAACTGAAATAATCTTTGAAATCCCTAAAATATTAAAAGACTAGAAGTGTTGTGAACATTTTTAGATCTTTTTCAGATCACCTGACTTCTTTAGTCTCAATTAATAAAAATAACCTCAGTGAAAATAACATTGGTAATTCTATTACTATTTTTCTGATAATCAATCAAATCTTTGGACTTGGCTGATACGAGTATTTGACACGTTAATATAAGCAAACCACACCACTTCACACCATATACTACACATGGCTTGGACAGCTGAGATGTAGACAATTCATTCATTTTGGTGTGTCTTTCTGTCCAGCTACAAAATCTAAACACAAATTACAAATTGTGTATCATCATCATCGTCATCATCGAGTGCCGTCTCCGCAACGAAGGTTGGCTACCATAGATCGCCATTCAACTCTGTTTCTTGCTTTGATGGTGCAGGTTGTCATAGATTGACTTGTCCATCTTTTGATTTTACTCGTCCATGTTAGTCTTGGTCTGCCTCTGCCTCTTCTATCCTGTATTTTCTCTTCCAATATTACTTTCAGCAGGCTGTTGTGTCTTTTAACGTGTCCCAAAAATTTCATTTGTCTTGTCTTAATTGTATTTAGTAGTTCTCTTTTTATTTTTAGTAGTTTTAAAACTTCATCCTTTGTTTTCTCTTCTTTCCATCCAATTCTACATATTCTTCTATAAATCTACATTTCAAAAGTTTCAATTTTCTGTTCTGTTTTCTTGTCTAATGTCCATGTTTCTGCACCATACAGGAATATTGAGACGATGTAACATTTTGCTACTCTTTGTTTCAGCCCTGCTGATATTTGTTTTGTTGTTAGTATATTTTTCATGGCATTAAAATTACTTTTTGCCATACCGATTTTTTTGTTTATTTCAGTTTTACATTTTCCATCATTGGTTATAGTATGTCCCAGGTAGTTGTAGCTCTGAACTGTCCCCAGATGTATTCCTTCAACTGTGATATTTATTTGTAGGTCTTGAGAGTTTTCGTTGTTTATGATCATAGTTTTAGTCTTTTTGATATTCATATCTAGTCCATATTTTTTGCTTGTTATTTTTATCACATTAAGCAATTGTTGTAGGTCTTTAGGATTTTCTGCTAGTAGGACAGTATCATCAGCATATCTTAGGTTATTGATTATCTTTCCATTAATGTTTAGGCCTGGCATCTCTGAGATGTTTTTAAAGATTTGCTCAGTGTATAGATTGAACAACCTTTTCGATAGGATGCATCCTTGTCTTACTCCTCTTTTTATATCCATGGGTGTAGAGTTCTCCTTGTTATATTTTATTATTGCTGTTTGCTCCCAGTACAAATTACATATTAGTCGTATGTCTGTGTCGTACAAATTGTACTTACAAAAGGTCTACTTTTTAAGGCTCTAAGTTTACATATTGTTTTAGTCAATTAGATCTTCCTCTTTTTTCCTTCTTCACTTCACTTTCAGCATCGAGGGGAGATATAATTGCGGCTTTTTTGCTTTTATGTTGGTCTCTGCTGCTGTTTTGTTTCCTAAATAAAAGTAAAGTACCCCGTCACGCCAAGTGGCGTATAGGGAATATGGTGTTAGTGACCATAAATTTTACAGACCTTCGGCACATGATTTTTGGGGTAATGTGGTCGGTATTACGGCCGTGCCGCTTTATTTTGTCAGAAAAAAAATCCGGTACCCATTTAAGACTGGGTGAACCGGAAGCTGTCGGTTGGAACCGAACCCTACCTCTTGTTCGTTGTTGTCCAGTTCACTAACCACTGAACTATCGCGGGTCTTGTTTGTTTCCTAGTGCTTCTAATATTCCGTCGATCCATCTTTTCGTAGTCGACCCTTTGGTCTGGTGTTCTCCCAACGTTTATTGAGAGCTCATTGTTGTTGTATTTTGATTACTCTGCCTTATCACGTGGCCCAACCATTTTATCTATTGTTTCTTTTTCTTTATATACTCTATTGAAGGGGCTATTCCTAATTTTTTTCCTCAGTTCTTCATTTCTGATCGTGTCTCTTAGTCTGTTTTCTGTGATTCGTCTAAAACATTTCATCTGTAGAGGTTATTTTTCTTATTGTTCTTGCATCTAGGATCCAGGACTGGCATTGGTAGCACAACGTTGGGATGAAGATTGTATTGCAAAGTGCCCGTGTTGCCTCTAGAGTTAGTTCCTTGTTGGACAATAGTGGCGATAGCTGTCCAATGATTTAACTAGCTTTGTTGCATCTTAAGTCTATTTCTGCTGTTTGTGAATTGTCGTTTGTTACTATACTTCCTAGGTATTTGAATTCCTCTACTTGTTTTAGTTGTTTGCCTTCTATAGTTATCATGATGTTATGTTTATCTTTTGCGATATGAATGGCTGTTGTTTTGTTGCTGTTAATTTTCTTGTTGTATTTTGTGCATGTGCTGTTGAGTGTATTTAAGTTTTCTTGTAGATCTACTATATTTCCATTTATTAGTATCTGGTCGTCTGCCAATAAAGCTAATTGATCTGTCTCTGATGGGTTGGCTAATTTACATACATAATCCTTGTATGTAATAAACAGTAAAAAGGTGGGGTGGGGGTGGGTGGGGTAGGGGAGGTGGACAGTACGCATCCCTGTCTTACACCTGATCTAACTTCGAATTGGTCTGTGTAGCCTGCTGCTGTTCTGACAGTGCTGCTGCTGTTGATGTAGAGACTTGTAATTAGTCTCGTTAATATGTTGACTTCCTCCGTATGTTGTTAGTGTCTCCCACAGTTGTTCTCTAGTGAGTAGTTCTCTAGTTGCTCTCTATGTTTACATACTGTATTAATCAAATTGATGCATACACACAAAAAATTGAAAATTAAACAACCTATGAATAACTGTTTCTCATAATAACTAAATATTAAGACTACCAGAAGGAGGTCCAAAGACAATAGCAACACACACATTAAATGACATGAAAAACAAATAACACATTACCAACAAGACAGCAACTACTGAGGACAGGCATCAGCGTTGTATGGTTATAAATCATGGACAATATTGCGAGCAACAATGATCGAAATCTGTTCCTTCCAAACAAACTGTTGCCCAACGAAGCAATTTTTATTCGAAACGAAATGTTACAGAACGGCCATGTGACTACTGGGGGCCATGATCACGGTCAGGGAAGAAAGGAATAGCGCCACTGTCACCTGCCAGACACGGGAAATGCGTATAGAATATTGTAGGACATGAGAAGATGTATAAGAAGCTGTACGGTAACATTTGAACAAACTGCAAAGCATTTAATGGTAGATTTTGAATAGATGAAGGAGTTGAGGCCCATTCACACAAACATGCCTTTTTCATTTAATAACCGGGCCTTCGATTATTGGAATCACTAATGGATACTCATTATAGCACTTCTCAAGAGCTATATAATCATCCTATTATACACCAACTAGTAAACATATTTATAGTCAGTTTATATAGTAAATGTTTAGTAGATGTTAGTTTGGAACTAGAGATATACAAACCAAAAGCTTACATTTCTGGTTGGGTTAACTTCAATTTGTTCCTTAAACTGGACCTCCGTCGTACACTCTCCGTAAGGCTGCTGGAGGCGGGATAATTCAACCTGAGCCAGATGAAAACAGACATGGTCTTCTCAAGTGGAGTTAATCAATATAATAGTCCATTTTAAATATAAATTATCGCCTTTATACTGTCACGTTAGAATAACAATTATTCTCCTTTAATTGTATGATCAGTAAATAAACCTCTAAAAATATGAGACTGAAAATAATAAAAGAAAAGAGAACATGTTTGTGTGAAAAATATGTTTATAAATCTGCAATTGGAAAAAGTGTGATTAAAAGATAACCAACGATTGTAATGTAGAAATAGTCAATCACTACCAAAGAAAATGATTTATTTTTATAACATCGCGGGTGCTAGCAATTTTATATAAACTATAAACTAGCGTAAGAGTAAGAGGCGACTAAGGAGATTGATCGATGGCTTGACATGCTGTCATTGTAAAAAGCATTGTTATGGAGACAGAGCCATAGATTTTAGAAGCGGTGATCTCTGCAATATGTGTTATTTTAGCACGCAATGTTTATGTTTTTGAGATTGTGGTTCTGCCATATGTGCCGTCTTCGGCTCGACAGGATAATAGATAGATAAACTAGCGCTACAAACATTGATACTGTAGCCAAGCAGAAGCTCTTTAATTTCTAGATCTGATCTCCAATTTCATTAATTTCAGAATTACTTGTAAGGAGTAATCACTGTTTAAAGTTTAAAAGAATTATCTTGTTATCCTCATTATTACTTTTTTCTTCAAGTCATTGAATTGTCTCTTATCTCTGACCTCTGGGTGGGAGCAGCGACAGAACAGTAAATAGTGATCTGTTCATTGAGAACAGCAGGTCATAAACAATGATTAATGAGCTGTTTATTAAGAACAGCAGGGCATAGATAGAACAATGATTAATGAGCTGTTTATTAAGAACAGCAGGTCATAGAACAATGATTAATGAGCTGTTTATTGAGAACAGCTGGTCATAGAACAATGATTAATGAGCTGTTTATTGAGAACAGCAGGTCATAGAACAATGAATAATGAGCTGTTTATTGTGAACAGCAGGTCATAAACAATGATTAATGAGGTGTTTATTGAGAACAGCAGGTCATGGAACAATGATTAATGAGCTGTTTATTGAGAACAGCAGGTCATAAACAATAATTAACGAGCTGTTTATTGAGAACAGCAGATCATAGAACAATGATTAATGAGGTGTTTATTGAGAACAGCAGGTCATAGAACACTGATTGATGAGCTGTTTATTGAGAACACCAGGTCATAGAGCAATGATTAATGAGCTGTTTATTGAGAACAACAGGTCATAAACAATGATTAATGCGCTGTTTATTGAGAACAGGAGGTCATAGATAGTCCAGTGAATAATTATATGTTTATTGATCACAGGAGGTCATAGATAGAACAATGATTAATGAGCTGTTTATTGAGAACAGCTGGTCATAGAACAATGATTAATGAGCTTTTTATTGAGAACAGCAGGTCATAGAACAATGATTAATGAGCTGTTTATTGAGAACAGGAAGTCATAGATAGACCAGTGAATAATTGTCTGTTTATTGAGAACAGGAGGTCATAGATAGAACAATGATTAATGAGCTATTTATTGAGAACAGCAGGTCATAGAACAATGATTAATGATCTTCTAAGAACAAGATATCCTAGATAGACCAGTGAATAATGATCTGTTTATTGAGAACAGGAGGTCATAGAACAATGATTAATGATCTTCTAAGAACAAGAGATCTTAGATAGGCCAGTGAATAATGATCTGTTTATTGAGAACAGGAGGTCATAGATAGAATAATGATTAATGATCTGCTTACTGAGAACAAGAGCTCACAGACAGACCAGTGATTAATGATCTGTTTACTGAGGACAGGAGGCCATATATAGAACAGTGATTAATGATCTATTTACTGATAACAATAGTTCATGGAGAGATGAATAATTAATGATCTGTTTACTGATAACAATAGGTCATGGAGAGAGCAATGATTAATTATCTATTTACTTATAACAATAGTTCATGGAGAGATGAATAATTAATGATCTGTTTACTGATAACAATAGGTCATGGAGAGATCAATGATTAATGATCTTGTAACAGTACATGTGATTAAAGCATGGATCAGGTAACTCAGTCGGTACCCACTTCTTAACATCTTATAACAGTGGTATATAATTGCAGTCGCGCCAGTAGTTAGTGAGTGACATGTAGTTAGCAAACAATGAAAAATTCATAGCGGGTAGTGGAAAAAGCCGAGGACTAAGGTGGGGATGAAGGAAGGGTAATACCGGACATAACAAGTTTCGGGAGAATGGAAATTTTGCTAGCAGTTTAGGTAAAAGTGTAAGTCAACACATGGCTGGACTCGTCAGATAAATAGGTTGACAAACAACTTCCAGGACAGGTCAAAGTCATAAAATAAACATGATTATTTTGAAACTCAGGAGAAGTCAAACTGACCAGATGTTACGTTGGAGTCACAAACACATTGTTTTGACAATTCTGAGAGATAGGTGAAATGTCGTTCAGGATTATGAAGTCTGATTGGTTGGAGCTTGTTGCAAGTTTTCATCTCGCGACAACTTCGCGACCATCCATTGGATGCAAGTATTCCACGCTCAGATTTATGTAAATGAGATCTCAGTATTTAGCCTTCCACGCAACAATTTTTCAAGCAGTTAAGAGGAAGACAGAACTAGTCACGAAGAACTGCCGAAGGCAGTCAGTTAGACAGTAGTTTTCAGTTTTAGGCAGTTAGGACATAAAATGAAGTCAGTTAGTTAATCAGTCAAGTTAGTAAGGGGCAGATAAGAGAGTTAAGTAGTACGAAGTAATAAGACAGAATTAGTAAGAGTAGTAACGATTAGATGAGCAATAGACAGAACCACAACAAATAAATTAGAATTTAGAGAATATTTAGTTGTGAAACTGTTGTTAAGAGTATTGTTAAGAGTGTCTAAAGTTGTGCTTCAGAGGACAAAGTCGTAAGTAAGTTGTGAGAGAGATTGAGTTATATATTTCTTAACAGACAATAAGCACTTGTGGACATGTCAATAATTATTCGGCGATAGCCTCCTGAATGTCCAGAATTAAGAACAGTAATTCTAAGATAAGTGCTTCCACTATTATGTATCACGTGGCAAGTTAAATTTAAATAAACTTGATGATGTATTATGGCCGAGAATAATCTGTGATGATTAACGTTGTTGACTATAAATGTGCTGTGATGACTCTAAATATAGAGTTAAAATATGAACAAGAAAGATACATAACATCAACACTCTTACAATCTGTTTCTTGATAACAATAGTTCACGGAGAGATGAATGATTAATGTTTAATTAAATTAATTGTTTACTGAAAATAAGAGGCTGGTTTCAATCCTGATCGACGGCTTCTTTATAGCCCATACTAGAAAGGCTACCAGATCTTTTTTTCTGGATTTGAAATACCGTTCTGGTGTTATACTGACCACTTTTCCTAAAAAAAAGTCACCATTTTAAACGTCAAAATGATGAAATATGTCAGTCACTACCACAAAGAGATTATATTTATTTAACATAACGACTGCAGGCAATAATATAATGTAAATTAGCGCTACAATTATTGGTATGAAATGAAATACTAAAACACTACAGTACGCCACAAAATGTAAGAGGTAATGAGCGTGATGACAGGCTTGCCAGTTTGGTTGATGTGAGTTGGAGGGCAATGGACTTGTGTTGATATAATGAACATTATCACAGACACCGGACGAAAGGCCGACAGAAAACAATGATTGAATAGGAAAACATGAACACGCTGAACAAATGTGTTGAGGATGAGATGTCACACTGGAAGGTGTACGCAAGAAAGCAAATAAAGCTTATTAAGCAACACGCTACTGGTGTCGTTAGTTGCTACATATTGAGCGATATACCTTGTTGGTGATCTGAGCACGTACTGACTTGTCCCATGTGCAATAAGGAAGACCTGTTGACTAAACTGAACTAAACTAAACGACTCCTATTAGTAATACTACTACTAATGTCCACGCTACTGCTACTCCTGCTACTACTACTCGTACTACTACTACTACTAATGTCCACGCTACTGCTACTTCTGCTACTACTACTCGTACTACTACTAATACTACTACTACTAATAATAATAATAATAATAATAACAACAACAATGAAAATGTATCTTTAGAATGTACACTAAAACGAATAAAAACTGCTACAACACATGGTATGTAATGTAAAACTATTACCAATAATGTTATCACTAATCTAATTAATGTTAGCAATGTTATCACCATCACATTGAACTAAAACAACTATAACAAATTATCAATTCTTTATTACAGACAACAATGGGGACTGTTATTGACAATAAAAATACTGATTTGCATATATTACATGCAATGTTTACATATTGGTATATACGTATATTGGTATATATATGTTGAAAGCTCTCTGGACAGCTAAAAAGACCAATGAGAAAGTTCTCAAAGAGGCCGACACAAAAAGGGAGCTCTTAAAAACATCAGAAAGAAGCAATCATCATTTTTTGGGCACATCATGAGAAGAGGAAAGTTGGAATACTTGGTTACAACTGGCAAAATAAAAGGAAAGAGAGATCGCGGACGACAAAGAAAGAAAATACTGGCTAGCTTAGTGTCATGGCATGGAAAACAGTCAACAACAGAACTGATACGATGCACTATGGATAGAAGATTGTGGAAGGACATGATCGCCAACGCCAACCGGTACGGTACATGATTATGATGATATACAGTATATACCACAAGATAAATAACATGAGACCAACTTGATTGAAATACAACACATCCTATATTCATTCGTCACCTAAAACTATTCATCAAATACCTCATCAAATAACTGCTACAAAGTACGAAACACATAATCTTTGCTTAACTACAAACTATGTATTATCCCCGTTAGCTGAGCAACAGTCTTTGCACGATAACCATTTACCTAAGAACAAAGTATTCATCAATTAACAATTTCCACAAACCACTGAC
Organism: Megaustenia siamemsis; assembly: GCA_032433765.1. Lineage (NCBI taxonomy): Eukaryota > Metazoa > Mollusca > Gastropoda > Stylommatophora > Ariophantidae > Megaustenia > Megaustenia siamemsis. The sequence continues at coordinate 94,990,886 of JAVIAB010000139.1, read as the reverse complement.
CTCTCGAATGCCCACCATGGTTTTTGTCCCCCCTGCTAGAGCTATACCATCTTCTTCAACAAAGGGAATCGTGTTCCTCTCATGGATGACCACCTGAGCTCCAAGTTCTTCAACGACACTATGAATGTACTCATCCAACTGCAGTCTAAGAACCATGGTGAGACCTGCAGCGAGCGATGAGTAGCATCATCAAACAGATATGGGACAACAGTAGGACATGTAAACCCAGTAGGATGATCCTTCCACTACAACATCTTTGGATGTGCTACACATCATCATCGAGTGCCATCTCCGCAACGAAGGTTTGCTTCCATGGAGTGCCATTCTGCTCTGTCTTTTGCTTTGATGGTGCAGGCTGCCATAGGCTGATTTGTTCATCTTTTGATGTTACTGGTCCATGTTAGTCTTGGTTTGCCTCTTTTACCTTGTATTTTCCCCTGCAGGATAACTTTTAGTAGGCTGTTGTGTCTTTTAACATGGCCAAAAAAATCGCATTTGTCTTGTTTGAATTGTGTTTAGTAGTTCTCTTTTCAATTTTAGTTGTTTTAAAACTTCATCGTTTGTTTTCTTTTCCTTCCATCCAATTCTACCTATTCTTCTATATATCCACATTTCAAAGGCTTCATTTCTCTGTTCTGTTTTCTTGTCTAATGTCCATGTTTCTGCACCATATAGGAACGTTGAGAAGACATGGGCATTTTGCTATTCTTAGTTTCAGCCCTGCTGATATTTGTTTTGTTGTTAGTATATTTTTCATGGCATTAAAATTACTTTTTACCATACCTATTCTTTTGTTTATTTCAATTTTACATTTTACATCATTGGTTATAGTATGTCCCAGGTAGTTGTAGCTCTGGATTATCACCAGATGTATTCCCTCAACTTTGATATTTAATTGTAGGTCTTGAGAATTTTCTTTGTTTATGATCATAGTTTTAGTCTTTTTGATATTCATATCTAGTCCATATTTTTTGCTTGTCATGTTTATCACATTAAGCAATTGTTGTAGATCTTTAGGATTTTCTGCTAGTAGTACAGTATCATCAGCATATCTTAGGTTATTGATTATCTTCCCATTAATGTTTAGGCCTGGCATCTCTGAGATGTTTTTTAAAGATTTGCTCAGTGTATAAATTGAACAAGCTTGGTGATAGGATGCATCCTTGTCTTACTCCTCTTTTTATATCAATGGGTGTAGAGTTCTCCTTGTTATATCTTATTATTGCTGTTTGCTCCCAGTACAAATTACATATCAGTCGTATGTCTGTGTCATCCAGATTTGTATCTTTTAGGCAGTCTATAAGTTGATTATGGTGTATTCTATCGAAAGCTTTGGTGTAGTTTATGAAGCAGGCATATATTGGTTTGTTTGCTTCTATGTACTTTTCAATCAATGTTCTCATGCTAAATATGGCTTCTTTTGTGCCCCTGTTTTTCCTGAATCCAAATTGTTGCTCATCTAATTCAGTATTGATTCTGAATCCTTCCCTGTATAACTTTTAGTAAAATGTTTGTTACCTGGCTCATTAGGCTTATTGTTCTGAAATCACTGCATTCAACTGCACCATTCTTTTTAGGCAATGCAATGAATGTTGATGTTTTTAGTTCGTTTGGTATGTATCCTGTGTGGTATATGTCATTACTTATGTCTGTGATCACTTCGATGCCAAAATCTTCTAGAGCCTATATCATCTCTATCTGTATATTTTCAGGTCCTGCTGCCTTTCACTTTTTCATTGTTTCTATAGCTTTTTCTACTTCAGATTTCATGATTTTATAGTTGTATGTACAATTTATGTCTGGCTTTTTGTCCCTTTCGTCATGAAATAATTCTGTTATAAATTCTTACCATCTATCTATAATATCTTTGTTGTCTGTTAGCATTCTTCCTTCTTTGTTTGCTATGCATCCGTTTCCTGCAGCTTTTTTGTCTTTATTAGTCATTCTCTTTATTTTTGTGTGCATCTCTCTTAAGTTTTGTTTACTTTCCATAGTTTCGACTTCTAGACATCTTTGGTTGAGCCAGTCTTCTTTTGCCTTTTTGCACATTCTCCGTATTTCGTTGACAATATTCTTGTACCTGGCAGGGTTTTTCGCTTGTCTTCTTTCTTCCATTTTTTCTAAGATTTTGTTAGTTATCCATTTTTGTTTTTTGTTACTTTTCTTTTAGGGGCAAGGTGTTACAGGATTCTTGCAGGTGACTTTTTCCTCAGGATTTTCTCTTCTGTACTGCTCAATCCCCTCTTCTAGCAGCTTATGATATGTGTTCTTTACTTGTACAGTATAAGTTTCTTTTACATCTTTCTGGTTTAACGCTGTTATATCTATTGGTGTTGCTGAATTAGTTTTTTTGTTTGTTTCTCTTTAATTTGATTTTCATTTTTATCATTACAGGATTGTCATCTGAATTTACAGAACACCAAAGAGGGGTAGGCATACTAATAAAACGAGAACTACACAAAAATATATAAATACTCACTTGACATACAATGATAGGATTATATTAATAAAATTGAAAGCAAAGCCATTTGACATAGCAATAATACAGACATACGCACCTACTCAAGACTATACAGATGAACAAATAGAGGCATACTATGAAGATCTAAATACAGTTATGAAGCAAGTGAAATCTACAGACATCTTGATTGTAATGGGTGACATGAACGCAAAAGTAGGACAAGGCAGGTATAAGACCATTATAGGAAATCATGGTTTAGGAAAAAGAAATAACAGAGGAGAAAGATTAATTTTCTCAATTTTTTCAATTTTGTGAAGAAAAAAGGCTAATAATATGTAACACCTACTTTGAGCAAGAGAAAAGGAAATTATACACATGGAAAAGCCCTGGAGATGGAAAGAGGAATCAAATAGATTACATAATGATACAAGACAGATTCAGGAACAGCGTCAAGAAAGATAAAACCTACCCAGGAGCAGATATTAATTCAGAAAACAATCCTGTAATGATTAAAATGAAAATCAAATTAAAGAAAAAGAAACAAAATACTACTTCAGCAACACCAATAGATATAACAGCGTTAAATCAGAAAGATGTAAAAGAAACTTATACTGTACAAGTAAAGAACACATATCAGAAACTGCTAGAAGGAGGGATTGAGCAGTACAGAAGAGAAAATCCTGAAGAAAAAGTCACAACCAAATGGCAATGCATAAAAAACAGCATACAAGAATCCTGCATCACCTTACCCAAAAAGGAAAGTAAAAAAAAACAAAAATGGATAACTGACAACATTTTAGAAAAAATGGAGGAGAGAAGATAAGCGAAGAACACTGCCAGATACAAGGAAATTGATAATTAAATACGAAAAATGTGCAAAAAGGCAAAAAAAGACTGGCTCAACCAAAGATGTCTAGAAGTCGAAACTATGGAAAGTAAACAAAATTTAAGAGGAATGCACACAGAAATAAAAAGAATGACTAATAAAGACAAAAAAGCTGCAGGAAACGGATGTATAGCAAACAAAGAGGGAAGAATGCTAACAGACAACAAAGATATAATCGATAGATGGCAGGAATACATAACAGAATTATTTCATGACGAAAGGGATGAACTAAAAACATCAACTTTTATTACATTGCCTAAAAAGAATGGTGCAGTTGAATGCAGTGACTTCAGAACAATAAGCCTAATGAGCCAGGTAACCAAAATTTTACCAAAAGTTATGCATGTAAAGATTCAGAATAAAATTAATAATGAATTAGATGAACAGCAATTCGGATTCAAGAAAAACAGTGGGACAAAAGAAGCCATATTCAGCATGAGGACATTGATCGAAACGTACATAGAAGTAAACAAACCAATATATGCCTGCTTCATAGACTACACCAAAGCATTTGATAGAATACACCATAATCAACTTATTGACTGCCTAAAAGATATAAATCTGGATGACACAGACATACGACTGATATGTAATTTGTACTGGGAGCAAACAGCAATAATAAAATATAACAAGGAGAACTCTACACCCATTGATATAAAAAGAGGAGTAAGACAAGGATGCATCCTATCACCAAGCTTGTTCAATTTATACACTGAGCAAATCTTTAAAAACATCTCAGAGATGCCAGGCCTAAACATTAATGGGAAGATAATCAATAACCTGTGATATGCTGATGATACTGTTCTACTAGCAGAAAATCCTAAAGATCTACAACAATTGCTTAATGTGATAAACATAACAAGCAAAAAATATGGACTAGATTTGAATATCAAAAAGACTAAAACTATGATCATAAACAAAGAAAATTCTCAAGACCTACAATTAAATATCAAAGTTGAGGGAATACATCTGGTGATAATCCAGAGCTACAACTACCTGGGACATACTATAACCAATGATGTAAAATGTAAAATTGAAATAAACAAAAGAATAGGTATGGTAAAAAGTAATTTTAATGTCATGAAAAATATACAAACAACAAAACAAATATCAGCAGGGCTGAAACTAAGAATAGCAAAATTTTACATCTTCTCAATATACCTGTATGGTGCAGAAACATGGACATTAGACCATAAAACAGAACAGAAAATTGAGGCCTTTGAAATGTGGATTTACAGAAGAATACGTAGAATTGGATGGAAAGAAAAGAAAACAAACGAGGAAGTTTTAGGACGACTAAGGGTGAAAAAAGAACTACTAAACACAATTAGAGCAAGATAAATGAAATTTTTTGGTCATGTTAAAAGACACAACAGTCTAATAAAAGTAACATTAGAGGGGAAAATACAAGGTAAAAGAGGCAGACCAAGACTAACATCGACGAGTAACATCAAAAGATGGACAAGTCAGCCTGTGACAATCTGCACCATCAAAGCAAGAGACAGAGTGGAATGGCGCTCCATGGTAGCCAACCTTCGATGCGGAGAAGGCACCAATGATGATGATGATGATGATGATGATGTGAATTAATATCTGCTGCTGAGTAGGTTTTGGCTTTCTTGACGCTGTTCCGGAATCTGTCTTTTATCATTATATAATCTTTTTGATTCCTCTTCCTATCTCCAGGGCTTTTCCATGTGTATAATATTCTTTTCTCTTGCTCAAAGGTGTTGCATATTATCAGTTTTCTTCACAAAATTGTAATAATTTTTCTCCTCTGTTTTTTCTTTTTCCTAAACCATGATTTCCTATCATCATCAAGTACCGGGCCTACTGGCGTAGGTGATCATGTCTCTCCACAAATTTCGATCTCGGCAGCTATTTATCATTTCTGTTGTTGACCTTCTGCCAAGCCATTCTCTTAAGCTGTCTGTTATTTTTTTCTCTTTGCTTTCCTCTATCTCTTCGTCCCTCAATTTTTCCGGTTGTTACAATATATTCCAGTTGTTCTCTTCTCATTAAATGGCCAAAAAATGATGATTGTTTCTTCCTGATATTTGAAATTAGCTCTCTTTTTGCTTTGACCTCTCTCAGAACATTTGCATTACTCTTCTTAGCTGTCCATGGTACTCTCAACAATCTTCTGTAAAACCATGTTTCTACAGACTCCAGTGATTTTCTTGTCTGTTGTCCTATTATCCATGATTCGCATCCATATGTTAAGACTGGCTTTACATAACATTTAAGAACTCTTTATCTTGTTTCTGTTGTCAAAAATGGATAGCATAGTATCTTCCAAGCATGTCCCTGATGGATCTTAAAATAATCTCACTATAAATTTTAAACAAATCTGGTGACAGCACACAACCTTGTCTAACACCCTGTTTTATTTGTTGAAACATTTCCAATTGGTTTCCAGTTCTTATGGCCGCTGTTTGTTGCCAGTACATGTTCTTTATTATTCTTAGATCTTTGCTGTCTATGTTTATGCTTTCTAAAATTTTGATTATTTCTTGGTGCTTTAATTTGTCAAATGCCTTGGTGTAATCTATGAAACATAGGTATAGATCTGTTTTCACCTCTATGGCTCTTTCTACTAAAGATCTTATGCTATAAATGACATTGCTTGTTCCTTTATCTCTAACACAACCACACTGTTCATCGCTAATTTCTGGACTGATTTTGTTTCACACTCTTCGCATGATGATTCTTAGTAATATCTTAGTCATATGACTCATAAGGCTTATTGTGCGATGATCATCGCATTCAATCGCACCCGATTTCTTTGGTAGGGCTATCAATATTGATTTGAGCATGTCGTCTGGTATATATCCGCTGTTGTAGATATCATTCAATATTTTTGTTATTATTTCTATTCCAAAATCACCCATAGCTTCAATCTCTTCTTTAGTTATATTATCTGGTCCAGGAGCTTTGCTTGCTTTCATATTGCGCAAGGCATCTTCCACTTCTTCTCTGAGTATTTCTGGTCCTTCTCCATTATCCTTAATATTTAATTATGTTCGTTCATCATTATAAAGATCTTTAATGTATTCTGTCCATCGTTCCCTTATGTTTTCTTGATCAATCAACAGCTCTCCTTCCTTTGATCTTAGACATCTATATTTTGATTGCGTTGTTCTTCCTGTTAATTCCTCAATTTGTTTGTATATAGCTTTAGCATCTCCTTTTTGTTGCATTTCAATCTCTTTGCATCTCTCTTTTAGCCATGCTTCTTTTCATTTTATTACAATTTTTTTTAATTTAATCTCTTATACTCATCTTTATTTTCTTTATTTCTTCTTCTTGTATCTATTAGCTGCAAAAATATCATCTGTCATCCATTTCTTTCTTGAATTTGTCCTCACTGGTGGTATGAACTCTTTTGATGTTTGTTGCATTGACTCTTTTAGCATTTCCCACTGTTCATTAATTACCTTGTATCTTCTCTATTACATTGTACCGGTTCTGAATTGTGATTTTATATTTGTCTTGCAGCTTCTTGTCTGATTTTAGTAAATCTAAATTTAACTTGATGTTAACTGAGGCTCGTTTTGTTGTTTTTTAATTTTACTCTAAGCTTTCCCACAACTGGTACATGATCACTATTGCAATCTGCCCCTGGTCTAGTTTTCACACACACCAGACTGTTTCTAAATCTATTGCTTATTATTATATAATCAATTTGATTACGTGCGTTGTCCCCTGGGCTTTTCCATGTCCACAGACGTCTTGGATGTTGCTTAAACCAGGTGTTTCCTATAATCATGTTGTGTGTTCTTGCCCAGTCAATAAGTTTTTCACCTCTTTCATTCATCACGCCTAAGCTATAATGACCAACTACTTCGTTAACTCTTACCTTTCCTTACTTTTAAAATCCCCTTGAACTATGGTGTTTTCATGTGGTTTGTATTTATGAAGTGCCTCATTTAACTCGTTGTAAAATTTATCAATTGTTTCTTCTAGACTGTCTGCTGTTGGCGCATAAACTTGAATAAGATCTATGTCTATTGGCTTTCCATTCAATAGCACTAAAAGGACTCTGTCAGATATTGGGTAAAAGCCTTTCACTGTTCTTGCACTTTCTGCATCCAAGATGATACCTACTCCTCTTTGGTGTTCAGTACCTCCAGAATAGATTGTAATATGTTTATCAGAATATATCTCCCCTGATCCGGTGTATCTCATTTCTAAAGTCCCAGTAATTGTAAACCCATTCTTTTTATTTCTTGTATGATGTTTTCTAGTTTACCCTTCTGCATGAGTGTTCTCACATTCCATGTACCTATCTTTAGAGTTTGTTTAATCTTTATTTTGCTTACAGTAGCTTGATGACGATCGGGTATCACCTGTAGCACATGATGTCCCCTACCGAACGATTGCTTTCCATTGGAATCCCCCTTAACGTTGTTGTCGTTATTTCTATTGTTGTGGCGATTCATGATTATACAAAGAAATTACGACGGTGGTTTTCGGTTGCCTTCCGTCGGTTTGTTTTTTGGTTGGCTCCGCTAGCCTTTGACTAAAAAGTCTCATCCACAAGGCAATGGGGTTGTTTTACTTCGGGGTACCCTCCCTTAGCCTTTTACTCTCCCGAGCTTACCTGCAAGGCAGCAGGGCAGCCACAGGTTGTACTGTTTACTGCATACAGTAGCAGGTAAGATTATCTGACCTGACTGTGATTTCCTATAATGGTCTTATTTTCACATTTCCCTACTTTAGCGTTCATGTCACCCATTATTATCAGGTGTATGATTTCACTTGCTTCATAACTGTGTTTAGATCTTCATAGTATGCCTCTATTTGTACGTCTGTATTGTCTTGAGTAGGTGCGTATGTCTGTATTATTGCTATGTCAAATGGTTTTGCCTTAATTTTTAATAGTATAATCCTATCATTGTATGTCCAGTGGGTATTTATATATTTTTGTAGCTCTCGTTTTATTAGAATGCCTACTCCTCTTTGATGTTCTGTTGTGTTGCCTGAATATATAAATATATATTTATCGTCTTGTATGTATCCACTTTCCTTCCATCTTGTTTCTGATACGCCTAAGGTATCTATGTTTAATAGCTCTGTTTCTACCATTAGATTTTCTAATTTTCCTTGTTGTTATAAGGTCCTAACATTCCATGTAGCTATTTTTAATTCGTTCTTAAAACATTAGTTAAAATTTCTCTCCATGGCTTTCTTTGGAGTGTTTCGTGATGAAGCTCCAATCTCTTTCCCGGTGGTCTGCCATATTCGTCTATGAGCCTTTTACTATGAAACAAACTCGCTCTCAGGTAATTGCATATATTAATTCATTGACATAAACTATATGGCCAACTAACTATAAACTATATATATATATATATATATATATATATATATATATATATATATATATATATATATATATAAACAATATATAAACTCTATAATTGCCAGTCAATTTTAGAATATCTGAATAATACATCTCTGATGAATTAGTTGGACAATGGAACGTAGCAGTGAGTAATTGTAACGTTATTGAATTTGCTAACCATGATGACAGCTTAGCTTGAATCAATGGTAATGATTATAGCATTTTGGTTGATCAAATGGTGGCGATAATTTTGACGATCAAACGATGACATATAATGATGTTAATGTCATTGCTGATGATGGTCGTGATGATATTAATGTTACTGTTGATAAAGGTGTTGGTACTACCAACAGTAATGATGAATTGTTTAATTAAGCTGTTCATAGCATAAATTATAGTGACGATAAGCGTGCTATTAATAATGCATTTTAATGGCATTGATAAAAGAATAATCATAATAATATCACGTTTTGCTTTTAAGCACTGGTTCTAATTATATTAATGGTGCTAACCTTTGTCTGGTCCACTATCTGAATTGACGTAATCATCACATTGAAGGGTATAGCAGTTCCCATAAATCAACGAAGATCTATGACTGAAACAACTGAAAATATATGGGACAATATTTGTATTAGTCGTCGTAACGAAAGCTAACATCAGCTATACTTTCGAGCTCATTAAGGGTGCGAAGGTAAACTCATGATGATGTCGTTGCTTTAGTTTAGTGCAAACTAATACAACTATTCTGTTTGGCGAGACAAAGCAATTGACCTGTTGTTACTACAACGATAACTAACGTGAGCTGATCTTATTAGAGAGACTAAGCAATTGACCTGTTGCTACTACAACGATAACTAACGTGAGCTGATCTAATAGAGAGACAAAGCAATTGACCTGTTGCTACTACAACGATAACTAACGTGAGCTGATCTGTTTTGCGAGACAAAGCAATTGACCTGTTGCTACTACAACGATAACTAACGTGAGCTGATCTTTTTGGAGAGACAAAGCAATTGACCTGTTGCTACTACAACGATAACTAACGTGAGCTGATCTTTTTGAAGAGACAAAGCAATTGACCTGTTGCTACTACAACGATAACTAAAGTGAGCTGATCTTTTTGGAGAGACAAAGCAATTGACCTGTTACTACTACAACGATAACTAAAGTGAGCTGATCTTTTTGAAGAGACAAAGCAATTGACCTGTTGCTACTACAACGATAACTAACGTGAGCTGATCTTTTTGAAGAGACAAAGCAATTGACCTGTTGCTACTACAACGATAACTAACGTAAGCTGATCTTTTTGGCGAGACAAAGCAATTGACCTGTTGCTACAACAACGATAACTAACGTGAGCTGATCTTTTTGAAGAGACAACGCAATTGACCTGTTGCTACAACAACGATAACTAACGTGAGCTGATCTTTTTGAAGAGACAACGCAATTGACCTGTTGCTACAACAACGATAACTAACGTGAGCTGATCTTTTTGAAGAGACAACGCAATTGACCTGTTGCTACTACAACGATAACTAACGTGAGCTGATCTTTTTGAAGAGACAACGCAATTGACCTGTTGCTACTACAACGATAACTAACGTGAGCTGATCTTTTTGAAGAGACAACGCAATTGACCTGTTGCTACTACAACGATAACTAACGTGAGCTGATCTTTTTGAAGAGACAATGCAATTGACCTGTTGCTACAACAACGATAGCTAACGTGAGCTGATCTTTTTGAAGAGACAATGCAATTGACCTGTTGCTACAACAACGATAGCTATCGTGAGCTGATCTTTTTGAAGAGACAATGCAATTGACCTGTTGCTACAACAACGATAGCTAACGTGAGCTGATCTTTTTGGAGAGACAACGCAATTGACCTGTTGCTACTACAACGATAACTAACGTGAGCTGATCTTTTTGGAAAGACAACGCAATTGACCTGTTGCTACTACAACGATAACTAACGTGAGCTGATCTTTTTGAAGAGACAACGCAATTGACCTGTTGCTACTACAACGATAGCTAGCGTGAGCAGATCTTTTTGAAGAGACAACGCAATTGACCTGTTGCTACTACAACGATAACTAACGTGAGCTGATCTTTTTGGAGAGACAACGCAATTGATCTGTTGCTACTACAACGATAACTAACGTGAGCTGATCTTTTTGGTGAGACAGATCTTGTTAGCTACTATTTCACCTGATCTTCGGTTGTTCCAACTGTCAGGGTCAAGACAAAGAAACGCACACACATACATACAATGATACAATTGCAAAGCTGCAGTGAAACTAATAACATGTAACTCCCTTCACTAATGCACATCCTCTATTTCTCATGTTTGAGCACATTATTATGTACATAAGCTAAGCTATTCACATCCCTCCTCTACTAGACCACACTGCATCACTTAGTCTGTCCCCTATATCTCTTACCCCACTCTACGACACCTCTATCTACTCTCCTCTACTAGTCTACACTGCATCACTTAGTCTGTCCCCTTTATCTCTTACCCCACTCTACGACACCTCTATCTACTCTCCTCTACTAGTCCACACTGCATCACTTAGTCTGTCCCCTTTATCTCTTACCCCACTCTACGACACCTCTATCTACTCTCCTCTACTAGTCCACGCTGCATCACTTAGTCTGTCCCCTTTATCTCTTACCCCACTCTACGACACCTCTACCTACTCTCCTCTACTAGTCCACACTGCATCACTTAGTCTGTCCCCTTTATCTCTTACCCCACTCTACGACACCTCTACCTACTCTCCTCCACTAGTCCACACTGCATCACTTAGTCTGTCCCCTTTATCTCTTACCCCACTCTACGACACCTCTATCTACTCTCCTCTACTAGTCTACACTGCATCACTTAGTCTGTCCCCTTTATCTCTTACCCCACTCTACGACACCTCTACCTACTCTCCTCTACTAGTCCACACTACATCACTTAGTCTGTCCCCTATATCTCTTACCCCACTCTACGACACCTCTACCTACTCTCCTCTACTAGTCCACACTGCATCACTTAGTCTATCCCCTTTATCTCTTACCCCACTCTACGACACCTCTACCTACTCTCCTCTACTAGTCCACACTACATCACTTAGTCTGTCCCCTATATCTCTTACCCCACTCTACGACACCTCTACCTACTCTCCTCTACTAGTCCACACTACATCACTTAGTCTGTCCCCTATATCTCTTACCCCACTCTACGACACCTCTATCTACTCTCCTCTACTAGTCCACGCTGCATCACTTAGTCCGCCCCCTATATCTCTTACCCCACTCTACGACACCTCTATCTACTCTCCTCTACTAGTCCACACTGCATCACTTAGTCTGTCCCCTGTATCTCTTACCCCACTCTACGACACCTCTATCTACTCTCCTCTACTAGTCCACGCTGCATCACTTAGTCTGTCCCCTGTATCTCTTACCCCACTCTACGACACCTCTATCTACTCTCCTCTACTAGTCCACGCTGCATCACTTAGTCTGTCCCCTGTATCTCTTACCCCACTCTACGACACCTCTATCTACTCTCGGATACCCGATATGCTTCTAGTCAGTTCTTTGCGCTTTGTGTATGCACACGGACCTGTTTTGGGAAAATTTTGTTACTGCGCGCTGCGTGCTCACATTTTCATCTTTGTGTACGCACACATACCCCAGCGTGCTCACATTTTCATCTTTGTGTACGCACACATACCCCCAGCGCACTCACATTCTTACACATCAGATTATACAGGGAAAACTTTTAATTTTTAATTTTCTTTTTATTTCTTCTTCTCTTCAGAAATTAATATTTTTAAAATTAGTTTTTAAAATTTTAAATACGTATTTGTGTGTATGTTGTATGTTTGTTCCTGCGGAAGGCCTATTGAGCAGAAACGTAGTTCTGGTTTGTGTTGTCATCTTGTTACGTGAAGTTTTAACCATACGGTTTCTATATCTATTTTTTTCATTTCTTCTACTAAATGCTAGGAAGATTGCATTCATTATTGAATGACAGTCTCATTGAGTACACTCTCTGTGCGACGTACTTTATATGTTAATCTCATTATCTTCTTCATCACCCCTTTCTCCATTTACCAGGAACTATGCCGTCCATTATTACTTTTCCACTGTGCCGTCTGGGAGCCGCGATAGCTCAGTGGTTAGTGAACTGGACTACAAAGGACAAGAGGTAGGGTTCGATCTCAAACGACGGCTGCCGGATTCACCCAGCCTTTAAGGGGTACCGGATTTTTTTCTGGCAAAGTAAAGCGGCACGGGCGTAATACCGACCACATTATCCCAAAAATCATGTGCCTAAGGTCTATACAATGTATGGTCACTAACACCATATTCCCTATACGCCACTTGGTATGACGGGGATACTTTACCTTTTTTTTCACTGTGCCGTCTGATGTAGCTAAAATATGTCATATATACAATTGTCATTTTTGTCATTTGTAAACATTAAACGGTCATTTTTTTCTCTATAGACAACAAAGGATCACTTATTTTCTTAACAAACAGCCACTGATACATGTTCCCCTTTATGCATACCTGAAGAGTTCGTTTCTTTTCAACGCAACAAGCAATAGCTTGTCACTTTTTGAATTAATTAAAGGTAGCCATTATTTCTTCACCGACCATATACAATGAATGAACTGTGTTGCTGCCCTATATGACATCATAAAACGTGTAGGACTGATTACTTTGTTGGTTTGTGGCTAGAAGGAAGAAAAAGACTGTGGAATATCTCATTGCAGATAAGGAAAGCTAACTTTGGACCTTGAAGAACGACACAAGATTGTTGTATATTCTCATAGAAGATAACGACAGCTAATGTTGGACCTTGAAGAACGACACAAAATTGTTGTATATTCTCATAGAAGATAACGACAGCTAATGTTGGACCTTGAAGAACGACACAAGATTGTTGTATATTCTCATAGAAGATAACGACAGCTAATGTTGGACCTTGAAGAACGACACAAGATTGTTGTATATTCTCATAGAAGATAACGACAGCTAATGTTGGACCTTGAAGAACGACACAAGATTGTTGTATATTCTCATAGAAGATAACGACAGCTAATGTTGGACCTTGAAGAACGACACAAGATTGTTGTATATTCTCATAGAAGATAACGACAGCTAATGTTGGACCTTGAAGAACGACACAAAATTGTTGTATATTCTCATAGAAGATAACGACAGCTAATGTTGGACCTTGAAGAACGACACAAGATTGTTGTATATTCTCATAGACGATAACGACAGCTAACTTTAGACCTTGAAGAACAACACAAGATTGTTGTATATTCTCATAGAAGATTACGACAGCTAACTTTGGACCTTGAAGAACGACACAAGATTGTTGTATACATGTATTCTCATAGAAGATAACGACAGCTAACTTTAGACCTTGAAGAACGACACAAGATTGTTGTATATTCTCATAGACGATAACGACAACTAACTTTGGACCTTGAAGAACGACACAAGATTGCTGTATATTCGCACAGAAGAAGCTAACATTAATGATTCTCTTCTTATTATATACAATGTTAAAATATTTTTTTCTAAATATGAAAACTGTATTTAATTGTTTTATTCCTAACATAATCTAACTAGAAGAAACGCTGTACCAGAGTGGAATAAGTTTCCAATTTATTTATATCTGGTCTAGACTACCTCTTCTTATTTATATCTGGTCTAGACTACTTCTACTTATTTATATCTGGTCTAGACTACTTCTACTTATTTATATCAAAGTTCACATAGATAACCTCACAGCGTTTTAACAATTGTCTTGACGTAGTCAACTATCACAGACGATGAAAATCATGTTCATTCAAGTCTATTGATCATTCCCTTGGCACGCGATGAATTAGTGTAGTACTACACATTAAGAGGGGAGCCGCGATAGCTCAGTTGTTAGTGAACTGGACTACAAAGGACAATAGGTAGGGTTCCATCCCAACCGACGGCTTCCGGGTTCACCCAGCCTTTATTGGGTACCTGATTTTTTTTCAGGGAAAGTGAAGCGGCACGGGCGTAATACCAACCACATTATCCCAAAAATCATGTGCCGAAGGTCTGTAAAATATATGGTCACTAACACCATATTCCCTATGCAACACTTGGCGTGACGGGGGTACTTTAGTTTTTTTTTTTTTTTTAAACATTAAGAGTTTAATGTTCTTTTTTTTTAGAATAACTCAGAGGTTACCATCGGTCTATATTGAGTCCTCTCTCTCTGAGACCACTGAGCTATCGCGGCTCCCTAATTCATTGTGTGCACGAGGTTAAGTACTGTTGTCTCATTTGCATAAGCTCTTGGCTCAGTTTCTGTACAGCCAATCAATGACCGCGAGATTAAATTGTGTATGAACTTTGTGCCAAATTTACAAAACAAGACTACATTTTGACATTTTGTTAACATTTACTTGTTTCAAAAATACGTTACCATGAACTCTAAGTGTGACTTCTCTCTTGCAAACCTGATCTGTCCCGAGTTTGTTTGTCAATCTAATTTCAGGACAGATGATGTGTCAAGTCATGTTACATTCCCCCACCATTCCTAAATACAGGTTGGGAAATTTTCACTCTCTCAAAACTTACTACTTTCATTCTGTCTGAATTATAATTCTTACAATTCTGTTACTGCTATCACCTCCTGAGATTTTAGGTAACAAATAAGCTATCTGACCCCTTGCTATCTATCTCCCATTATATCCCAGTCTATATACTATTACAATGTCAAATTTATGAAAAACAAGGACACTTCTTACAACCAATTACAACTTTTCTAATATAATATTGTTTGTTCCCAAGCAGAAGAGACTATTCTATCAAACAAAACACTTTTTACAGCACACACACACACACAGTTACTCCAGCCCAGTATCTCTTGATATATTCGTTACACCAGCTCCCATCTCTTAATCAATATATGAACAGAAAGGTGGAGCTTTAAGAAAGGCATTTATTAGATAACTCTTGGAAATGAGTCTATAACTGTTGTAAGGCATATGCCAGAACTAATCATAGAACAATTGTATTACTGGAAAAAAATGGGAAATATGCCACATAAGTGTAATGTCTGCTCTCAGTGTGTTCATTAATATATTTGTATAACCAACACAACAGAACGTTTGAACAAAGCATGACAACGTAATTATTCAATGGTTAAGAGAAAGTCTTCTCAGTGTAAACCAAGATCGGAACATATATCACGCTTTCACATTGTCTCACATGTTCGGTTTACCACATATTCGTTTAAAAAAAAGAAAAGAAATTCGTTAATTTCATCAACAGAAACATGTTGTCATTGGTTCTTTATTATGAAGACATACTTAAAATGTTACTCGGACATATTTTAAGTTTAATTAAACGACAACAGGTAAGACCTGACTTCCGTTTCCAAGATGGTGGAACTAGTTCACGTTCTTTCGATCGCTACAGAAGTTGCATTTGGGGTCTCATTAATTTATTTCGGCTCTCCATTGCAATTTTCTGCGTTAAAGTCAAAATGATGATCTACTTAACACATCTGCACCGATGAAGTGGAGTAGTACGCACGGCAATATTCCTTTTTGACAAATCAAGTGTTGTGAATGCGACCTTCCACTTCTAGAGTTGATCTGCGGTTTAGTTCACAATGAGTGCTGTTCAATGACCGTTGTTGGAATTGTTTGGCGCAAGTCATTTACATGTTACAACTCATTAATGTGGATTGCTCCGTCAAGTCAGCCGCAGTTTTATCTATTCAGGGAATTTGCACAGTGTTTCGTTCTTTGTAGGCTGCATTCACTAGAGTAATCAGGAATCTATGGGCGCAAACATTGTTGTATGTGCTACGTCATCATAATGGCTCATCGTATATCCCTAGACCGGCCATACGCTAATCTTACGATCTGTTTTTTGATGTGCGACGGGGATAATCAGATGACTGTGTTTTATATGTTCGGAAATGGAGTCAAAAACGATGTCCTAACATCATCAAGCGCTATACATGTAAAAAAAAAATATGACGATCATCATTTTCAGGAGGGCATGAACTTCCGGTCAATATGGTGGATAGGCGGCAGGAACCATTGAAGACTATGTATGAAAGTGTTCCTTACTGCAGTTTCCTCATATTCCAAGTCCGGCTTGTTTCAGGAGCTACTGAGTTATGTGCTCTGTGCACACCGTGAGCTGCTTGTTTCATCCGTTTTGATCATGTTTCAATACTCCAATTGTTTACGATGAATGATGATATCGTATGAAGGTGAACAGTTGGCTGTGTTCACTTTCTGTGCGGTTTCGCCTTATGTCTTTTGGTGTGTGCTGAGACTACCGTGATGGGGACTGCAGCTACCTTTCTTTGTTTGGGAGATGAGTTAGTAATTCGTATGATTCCACTGGCACTGGCAGTTAAGCAATTATGGATTTTAATTCGTTTGCAGTGATACCGGGGCCTTCCATAACCAAAGAACCAAAGGAAAGTCCTACCTTTTATTGCAGTTATACCCGTTATAGTAGCACGTAAGGAGCATGTCTTCCAGCTGGTGTCCGGCTTCTTTTCGAGCTGTTCTGTAACAATATGGGGATTATAATTAGTGCCAAAATATTGATACATTGCTAGATATATACCAACAACAACCTGGACACACAAACACAGGCACACACGTATACATATACACACACATATATATTTATACATATATATATATATATATACACACATATATATATACCTATATATATATAAATATATATATATATATACATTCATGTATACACACATACACACAAACACGTATACACACACGCATAAACATATACATGAAAACATACATATATGTTTTTATTGAAGTGAAATACTAATGATGTTATTCTTCATTGCTGATTTTAAATGATGACAAGAAGTGATACATGTGTATCACATGAGATCGTATACTCTCAACACAACATCGCATATATCACATAAGGTCGTTTACTCTCAACACAACATCGCATATATCACATGAGGTCGTTTACTCTCAATACAACATCGCACATATCACATGAGGTCGTATACTCTCAACACAACATCGCATATATCACATGAGGTCGTATACTCTCAACACAACATCGCATATATATCACATGAGGTCGTATACTCTAAACACATCATCGTATATATCATATGAGGTCGTATACTCTCAACACAACATCGCATATATCACATGAGGTCGTATACTCTCAACACAACATCGCATATATCACATGAGGTCGTATACTCTCAACACAACATTGCATATATCACATGAGGTCGTATACTCTTAACACAACATCGCATATATCACATGAGGTCGTATACTCTCAACACAACATTGCATATATCACATGAGGTTGTATACTCTCAACACAACATCGCATATATCACATGAGGTCGTATACTCTCAACACAACATCGCATATATCACATGAGGTCGTATACTCTCAACACAACATCGCATATATCACATGAGGTCGTATACTCTCAACACAACATCGTATATATCACATGAGGTCGTATACTCTCAACACAACATCGCATATATCACATGAGGTCGTATACTCTCAACACAACATCGCATATATCACATGAGGTCGTATACTCTCAACACAACATCACATATATCACATGAGAGGCTATGCTTTCAACACAACATCCTATTCATCACATAAGAGGGTACAATCTCAACACAACATCACATATAACACGTGAAGGGGTGTACTCTCAACACAATATCAAATGAGAGGCTATGCTTTCAACACAACATCACATATATTACATAAGAGGATATACTCTCAACACATCGCATATATTACATGAGATAAATACCCTCAAAACAACATCACATATATTACATAAGAGGGTATACTCTCAACACAACATCACATATATCACATGAGATAAATATTCTCAAAACAACATCACACACATACATTACATGAAATAAATGCTCTCAACACAACTTCACATATATCACATAAGAGGGTATACTCTTAACACAACATCCCATATATCACATGAGATAAATACTCTCAAAACAACATCACACACATATATTACATGAAATAAATGCTCTCAACACAACATCACATATATCACATAAGAGGGTATACTCTTAACACAACATCAGATATATTACATAAGACGGTATACTCTCAACACTGTAAAAGTAAAGATGTAAAAAGCCCCCGTCACGCCAAGTGGCGTATAGGGAATATGGTGTTAGTGACCATATTTTTTCAGACCTTCGGCACATGATTTTTGGGGTAATGTGGTCGGTATTACGCCAGTGCTGCTCTATCTTCTCAAAAAAATTCCGGTACCCATTTAAGGCTGGGTGAACCCGGAAGCCGTCGGTTGGGATCGAACCCTACCCCTTGTCCTTTGTAGTCCAGTTCACTAACCACTGAGCTATCGCAGCTCCCTATTGCCAATACAACATCACATATATTACATAAGAGGGTATACTCTCAACACAACATCACATATATCACATAACAAGGTATACTCTGAACACAATTTCACATCTCTCTCTCTCTCTCTCTCTCTCTCTCTCTCTCTCTGCGATCAGGACTCAATCAGAGTAGGACTCCAGACTCTCTCACGAAGACAGCTGTCTGTTTAAGCCTGTTAGATCCACTCCGATTGAATACCTGTAAAAACGTTGCACTCTGTTCTGCGCCAGTGGCCCAGTGCATCCGATTTCAGCCAGCATTTTGTTCAGGTTTGATTTCCTTAGCCTTTGATTGTCCCCAATCTTCCTGCAAGGCAGCAGATGATCTTTTCTGTCGGGGATTCTGTCCTTAGATGGTCGGCCTTCTCAGGTTTACGAGCACCATCTGCCCGAGTCACTAGAGGTGACTAACACAGACATGCGACTTGTAATATTAGGAAACTGCAACTAGGAACACTTTTCATGCACAGCCTCCAACTGTTCCCGCCGCCTATCCCCATATACCGGTAATTCACGTCCTCTTAAAAATGATGATCGTCGTAGCACTTGATGATGTTAGGCCATCGTTAATGACTCCAATTCCGAACATAGAGACACACAGTCAGACGTCAAATTTTCCCCGTCGCACATCAAACAGCAGACCGTAAGATTTGCGCACGGTCGGTTTAGGGAACCATTACGATGACCATCACACATATGGCATTGAAATAATGACCAACGCACAATTGTCTACACTACACCAACATCGAGCTTTATTCGTCTGTTTACAAGTCTTGAAGATATTTGTCCAAATCAGCAGTGTAATTGATGTTCATTCTACAAGTCGTGGTATGTTATTGCGTGTAGTCGATAGCGATCTAAATGTTGTGCAACTAACAGAAATGAAGAACTGAGAAAAAAGTTAGGAATAATCCTCGCCATAGAATATATACAGATACAACAAATAAAATGGGTTGGCCACGTGACAAGGCAGAAAGATAAAATAACAACACAACGAGTCTTCAATAAACGTCGGGAGAAGACCAGATCCAAGGACCGGCAATGAAAAAGATGGATTAACGGAATATTAGAAACTCTAGGGAACATAAGAACATTTTATGTAACTCATTTTCACTCTTAGTGATTAAGACTGTACCATCAGTATACCTTAAATTATTTACATTATTACTTCTGATTGTTATTCCAGGCATGTCCCTTATGGATCTTAAAGTAATCTCACTATAAATATTGAACAAATTTGGTGACAGCACACAACCTTGCCTAACACCCTGTTTTATTTGTTGAAACATTCTCAATTGGTTTCCAGTTCTTATGACCGCTCTTTGTTGCTAATACATGTTCCTTATTATTCTTAGCTCTTTCATCTAATAACTAAGATAATGTGCTACAACTTAGTTAATATGTTACAACTAACATAATATGTCACAATTAACATAATATGTTATTAATCGCAGATATGTTACAACTTTTATAATATGTTGTAACTAAGACATTATGTTACAGCTAAGACAATATGTTACAACTTAGATAATATCTTACAATTAAGAAAATATGTTACAACTAAGATAATATGTTACAATTTATATAATATGTTACAATTTAGATAATATGTTACAACTAAGATAATATGTTACAATTTATATAATATGTTACAATTTAGATAATATGTTACAACTAAGATAATATGTTACAATTTATATAATATGTTACAATTTAGATAATATGTTACAGCTAAGATAATGTGTTACAACTTAGATAATATGCTACAACTAAGATAATATGTTACAAGTTATGTAATATGTTACAACTTAGTTAATATGTTACAACTTATATAATATGTTACAATTTATATAATGTGCTACAACTTAGATAATACGTTATAACTGAGAAACTGTTACAACTAAGATAATATGTTACAACTGAGAAACTATGTTACAACTAAGATAATATGTTACAAATAAAATAATATGTTATAATTTATCTACTTATACGATAACGATACGATACTATCTTATACGAAGATTACCAGACAATGTCATTCCCATGACACCTACTATTGATTCCGCAGAAAAAGAATTGTAATTAAACTGACTATTTACAAAGTCTATACCTACTATTGTGGTCACATGAAATTCTGTCTCTTACATTTCTAAAACAGTCTGTAATCCCGCTAGGAACGGAACAATAACTGAAAATACACACACCAACTTACTCGTTCATTAAAGCAAAGAGGAACCTGAAGTGGGTAAAAGTCTCATCAAACATAGATGTCCTCATACTTCCGGTAAACGTCTGTCTCAATGAAAAGAAAAGGAGAAATATAATGAACTGTATATTCTTACAGGGGCTGATGGTGTCCTAGCTAGACATGTTTGTCGCTATGCCTTGTGTATTTCGATTAACGATAATATCAGAGGTATCATACTCCGATAGCTGTTCTCCTATTACATTATCACATTATAGTGAAGGAAAGCAAAGATAAGGACTCAGCCTCAATAGCAAAAAGACAAAAGTAATGGTAGCAACAAAGAAAAAGACATCACCGCAATGTACTGTAAAGACAAGTGGAATAATATTACAATAGAAACAAGAAAAATAGTTCTTAAATGTTATGTAGAACCAGTCTTATTAACATATGGATGTTAGTAATGGTCAATAAGACACAGACAAGAAAATTGCTGACGTCTGTACAAATGTGATTTTACCTGTAAACAGGCATAGAGTGAAGGTTGAAATGACCCTTTTTCGTCTTGTCAGACGGTCTAGTGGAGGCAATTGTGTATTTTTTTGAGGTTTTGTTTTTGTCGAACAGATTCTATCGTGGCTGATTCTACCAATGATTAACAAACACACACGAGGTCACAGAATGAATAAGTTTGAAGGTTGGGTGTCCTTGCATGCCAGGGCACAGTAATAACGACTACCAGACCTCACATCTATTAAATACTCTAGGATTGCAGTTCGCGAAAGATAAATGGGGCTATATAGTTCTCTATCCAAATTCTTGTTGCAGGCATTCATGGAATCTAGGATGGTCTACAGTTGTTTGATCAGTCTGTTTGAAGCGTGGGAAGTTGTTGCACCTCATACACATTTTATTGGCCTACAGGTCTGCTGACGCGATGGTGTAAACGGGTAATAGCAGTCAGCATGGAGGTCACTTTGTTAAACCCTGTAGCTATGCACTGTTATACAGCTGGTGTATGTATACACCAGTGGCGTATTCTCTATGTTACCGCAGCTACCACCGGTAGCCTGAACATATTAACGAAATACAAAAGGAAATGATAATTTATTTTATTTTTTTTTAAAATAATTATATTACACATTTTCGAATATTCTATTACACATTTCGTAGTCCAATATGATTTATTTGCTTTGGTTTGCATTTATTAAAGCAAGGTTTTCCTCTGGACACTATAACTCTTGTGAATGAAACCGACTCTACTCTAATATAGTACATTGATACTGCTAGTAACTAGCGGTACATTTCTCATCTCTCGCCACTAGTAAATAAACGACCTAGAAATTCAATAAAGCGAGTCGAAATAATACGGGAGGAAACTACCTCTACATTAATGCC
The DNA here is from genome assembly GCA_032433765.1 of Megaustenia siamemsis. Taxonomy (NCBI): domain Eukaryota; kingdom Metazoa; phylum Mollusca; class Gastropoda; order Stylommatophora; family Ariophantidae; genus Megaustenia; species Megaustenia siamemsis. The sequence goes on along the minus strand of JAVIAB010000139.1, from coordinate 94,968,119 downwards.
CTTTCATGGGTTATTTTTGGCTCTAGCCAATCAGAAACGTCACAAAGTGAAAGTGAAACTATGTCTAATTATTGGAACTTCCTAACTTATTTATAACTACGTTATGCGCATCAGTATCTGTAGAAAGAACTTTTTCTGCTCTCAAGATAATAAAATCTTATTGTCGCTCAACGCAGACAAAAGAACGCTTATCTGGTTCGGCAATAATGTCCATTGAGAAATCATTCCCTCAGAAACTTGGAAACCAACCCAACAGTACTTTCAATGACAAAGTCATCAAGACATTTTCGTCCCAAACAAGATGGATAGAGTTTACATATAAATAAGTAAGTAATTTAAATTGTAGTGATGTCATTAGAAAATATTACTTCATGTTAGCCTACTGAATATAATGTATGTGTTTATTTATTATGTCAGCGGTAGCCCAGACCCCAAAACTGGTATACACACTAGAAATCGAACACACAAGCAGGTAGAGTAAAATTAAATGGAAACATTATAAAACAAGTGCATAGATTCAAATACCTGCGATTACATTAGAGACATTAGAGAACATTAGAGGCAGCTAAGACATGGTTTATCGGAAGAATGCTACAAATTGCATGGATAGCAACAATTACTAATGACGAATGTTTATAAAGAGCAGGAGAAGACAGAAATATTTTACAAGAATCATAAGAAAAAGACGCCCTACATTTATTGGGAATGTGATGTTAAAGAAACACATTGAGAATAATATAACAATAGAATAAATGGAAAGAATAACAGAGGAGAAGCAGAAGAAAAAAATATTGAACAGCTTATCCATTTGGTATATAAAAGATTGCCTACTGATATTATGACATGCATGAAGGGCCGAGATATGTTAAGAGAGATGATTACCTGCTGCGCCAAGCGGCATGACACCTGCTGATGATGTGGGTGAGAAATAAATAAATGATATATACATATATATATGATGACATATATTATGGATTTTAATTCGTTTGCTGTGATACCGAGGCCTTCCATAACCAATAACCAATATATGATGCTGTTGGTGATAAATAAATACATTATATATATATATATGACGATGCTGGTGATAAATAAATAAGTAGTATATATATATATATAATTTTTTTTATTGATCACCAACATCATCATATTAGAATCAGAATAGCTAAAGCAGCAATGTCTTTCAGAAGCCTTGAAAAGTTGTGGAAATAAAAAATCATCAGCACAAACACAAAACTTAGACTATTCAAATCAAATGTACTATCAACCCTTACGTATGCGTGTGAAAGCTGGAAAACAACAAGAGATATAGAAACAAAGTTGAACGCATTCGAAATTAAATGTCTAAGGAAAATACTTGGTATAGCGTGGAACGATTTCAAAACAAATGAGGAAATTAGAGAAATCGCCAATCAACCACTAATATCTTCAGTAATCAAGAAAAGACGATGGTCATATGTTGGGCATGTGGTGAGAAGAGATAATAACCGAATAGCAAAGCAAGCCCTCATGTGGGAAACAACAGGAAAGAGAAAAAGAGGAAGACCCAGAGAGACACAGGGAAGAACATTGATGAGAGAGGCAAGAGCAGCAGGAATCGGCTCCCTCAATGAGATAGAGCTGCTTGCACAGAACAGAGACAAATGGAGATGATTTGATAAAACATCTTTGAAAGAATTAAAAACTGCTAGAACAAAAATTCAGATAAGAGAAGGAGTATCTTGGTCTACGCCCTATGGGCCGGCTACGGCTCGAAAGGTCAATAGAATAGAATAGAATATATATATATATATATATATATATATATATATATATATATATATATGATGAAGTTGGTGATAAATAAATAAATAAATAATATATATATATATGATGTTGGTGATAAATAAATAAATAATATATATATATATGATGTTGGTGATAAATAAATAAATAAAATATATATATATATGATGTTGGTGATAAATAAATAAATTATATATATATATTTATATATATATATATATATATATATATATATGATGTTCGTGATAAATAAATAAATTATATATATATATATATATATATATATATGATGTTGGTGATAAATAAATAAATTATATATATATATATATATATATATATATATATATATATATATGATGTTGGTGATAAATAAATAAATTATATATATATATATATATATATATATATATATATATATATATATATATATATATATGCCAATAAATCTCAAATTCTATTTTTGCATCACTGTAGAAGCAAACATATTATGGAAACTTTATTTGTGTGTGTGTAGGTGTGTTGGTGGGGAGAGTAAATTGTAGGCTGATCGTGCCTCTAGCTGGTCATTGCCAAAACTGGCATTACTTTACTTTGTTTCATCTGTACATGTTAGAGGGAAAGTAATCATTTCTGTTATGTCTATCAACTAAAATCAAGACCGGATAGTCGCAAAACATACTTTTTTCTAATGAAGCTTACGTGAACAAAATAGCCAATGATTAAGCAGTTGTTAATGTGTCGTAATGGTGCCGCTAGCACGCTGGTCACAAAGTGCTGTATCAATGGCAATATGCCCAATTTATTTATTTTTTACATCTCAGATTTCTTGTATGTCCAAGTACTAATTGAACCAGCCATCGAATACATAAAGAAACAACAGATAAATTGGTTCGGCCACATAACAAGACAAAAAGACCTAACAATGACTCAAAGAGCCATAAACAAACGCTACGAAAACGCCAGATTAAGAGGAAGACCGAGAAAGAGATAGATAAAGGGAATACTAGAGTCACTAGGAGGGATAACACCAGAAGAGGCCAACAGAAGAGCAAAGAATCGCAGATTGTATCTCCCCTCGACACCAACGGCAATGGAGGAAGTATAGAAGAGGAAGAAGAAAAATTGCTAATTAAAATATGTGTACATTTGTCTGTTTAGTGTTGTTTATTGGGTTTTGCAAATGCCAATGTTCGTGCATAACAATGTTTATTGCAGACAATACATACGTCGGTTTTGTTTAGTCGCAGAAGTCTCCAGTATACTTTGTCGAAAATGTCTGCTGACGTCTGCTGGGAATAGGCACTGCGACATAATTGATAAATGTAAGTCACAATTACTTAGACAAATAAGAATTGTTGGATTGCACGTAATATTGGACTGTATCAATGGACAATCATGAAAGTCTATGTTGGATTGCACGTAATATTGGACTGTATCAATGAATAATCACGAAAGTCTGTTTTGCATTGCACGTAATATTGGACTGTATCAATGGACAATCATGAAAGTCTATGTTGGATTGCACGTAATATTGGACTGTATCAATGGACAATCATGAAAGTCTATGTTGGATTGCACGTAATATTGGACTGTATCAATGAATAATCACGAAAGTCTGTTTTGCATTGCACGTAATATTGGACTGTATCAATGGACAATCATGAAAGTCTGTTTTGCATTGCACCTACTATTCGACTGTATTAATAACAATCATGAAAGTCTATGTTGCATTACATAAAACATCACAAAAATTGAAACTACTGCCTGCAGTGAAATATTGCATTTGTATCTTTCTTCTTGTGCCGTGTAGGGAGGGGGGGGGGCATGACGATAACTTTGTGCCATTACATTACTTACATCCTTTTATAATTTGTTTTTCCCACTATTAGCGAACGACTCTTTACAAACAGGAACGGTAGTCTGTTTTCAACCATTAAGTCCGTGACCTTGAAATCATTTTCTTTATCTAAACGTTTGCTATAACGTGCTCAGTAAAAGTGCCTTTTGTTCGTCGCTTTAATTTGTGAAGCCACTCGTTCCTTGAACTCGCCACCATCACACACTTTAGCCGTAAGCGTTTTATTTGAATTGTCTTCTTTTGCTTATGTAAAGAATTATACAAGAAAGTTCATATATTCACTGTCATCATAGGTATACATGGATTATCGAAAACGTGCCCTCATTAATATTTCTTCATCATTGCTATCTTATATCTCATATTACCCGTTTTGTCCACAGATTACGAGATTACATTTCTCGCAGTACAACAGACGCTGTCAGCAATATTCCCCAAATGAAGATGTCACGGAAGCTAGCATATTTGATCTAACACGAAGGAGAAAGTATACATTAGTAGCGATTTTCTTCTATCTCTCTTCGGAAACACTTTTCTTTGAGTCCCTTTTGACCTCTAGACTCACATGCAAACCAAATATTCAAGGCATCCAAAGACTAGCGATAATGAAACAAAAAGACTAGCGATAATGAAACAAAAAGACTAGCGATAATATAACAAAAAGACTAACAATAATGAAACAAAAAGACTAGCGATAATGAAACAAAAAGACTAGCGATAATGAAACAAAAAGACTAGCGATAATGAAACAAAAAGACTAGCGATAATGAAACAAAAAGACTAGCAATAATGAAACAAAAAGACTAGCGATAATGAAACAAAAAGACTAGCGATAATGAAACAAAAAGACTAGCGATAATGAAACAAAAAGACTAACAATAATGAAACAAAAAGACTAACGATAATGAAACAAAAAGACTAGCGATAATGAAACAAAAAGACTAGCGATAATGAAACAAAAAGACTAGCGATTATGAAACAAAAAGACTAACAATAATGAAACAAAAAGACTAGCAATAATGAAACAAAGAGACTAAAAATAATGAAACAAAAAGACTAGCAATAATGAAACAAAAAGACTAGCGATAATGAAACAAAAAGACTAGCGATAAGGAAACAAAAAGACTAGCGATAATGAAACAAAAAGACTAGCGATAATGAAACAAAAAGACTAGAGATAATGAAACAAAAAGACTAGCGATAATGAAACAAAAAGACTAACGATAATGAAACAAAAAGACTAGCGATAATGAAACAAAAAGACTAGCGATAATGAAACAAAAAGACTAACGATAATGAAACAAAAAGACTAGCAAGAATGACACAAAAAGACTAGCGATAATGAAACAAAAAGACTAGCGATAATGAAACAAAAAGACTAGCGATAATGAAACAAAAAGACTAACAATAATGAAACAAAAAAACTAGCAATAATGAAACAAAAAGACTAGCGATAAGGAAACAAAAAGACTAGCGATAAGGAAACAAAAAGACAAGCGATAATGAAACAAAGAGACTAAAAATAATGAAACAAAAAGACTAGCAATAATGAAACAAAGAGACTAAAAATAATGAAACAAAAAGACTAGCAATAATGAAACAAAAAGACTAGCGATAATGAAACAAAAAGACTAGCGATAAGGAAACAAAAAGACTAGCGATAATGAAACAAAAAGACTAGCGATAATGAAACAAAAAGACTAGAGATAATGAAACAAAAAGACTAGCGATAATGAAACAAAAAGACTAGCGATAATGAAACAAAAAGACTAGCGATAATGAAACAAAAAGACTAACAATAATGAAACAAAAAGACTAGCAATAATGAAACAAAAAGACTAGCGATAAGGAAACAAAAAGACTATCGATAAGGAAACAAAAAGACTAGCTATAATGAAACAAAAAGACTAGCGATAATGAAACAAAAAGACTAGCGATAATGAAACAAAAAGACTAGCGATAATGAAACAAAAAGACTAGCGATAATGAAACAAAAAGACTAGCGATAATGAAACAAAAAGACTAGCGATAATGAAACAAAAAGACTAGCTATAATGAAACAAAAAGACTAGCGATAATGAAACAAAAAGACTAACGATAATGAAACAAAAAGACTAGCGATAATGAAACAAAAAGACTAGCGATAATGAAACAAAAAGACTAGCGATAATGAAACAAAAAGACTAGCGATAATGAAACAAAAAGACTAGCGATAATGAAACAAAAAGACTAGCGATAATGAAACAAAAAGACTAGCGATAATGAAACAAAAAGACTAGCGATAATGAAACAAAAAGACTAACAATAATGAAACAAAAAGACTAGCAATAATGAAACAAAAAGACTAGCGATAATGAAACAAAAAGACTAGCGATAATGAAACAAAAAGACTAGCGATAATGAAACAAAAAGACTAACGATAATGAAACAAAAAGACTAACGATAATGAAACAAAAAGACTAGCGATAATGAAACAAAAAGACTAGAGATAATGAAACAAAAAGACTAGCGATAATGAAACAAAAAGACTAGCGATAATGAAACAAAAAGACTAGCGATAATGAAACAAAAAGACTAGCGATAATGAAACAAAAAGACTTACGATAATGAAACAAAAAGACTAGCAATAATGACACAAAAAGACTAGCGATAATGAAACAAAAAGACTAGCGATAATGAAACAAAAAGACTAGCGATAATGAAACAAAAAGACTAACAATAATGAAACAAAAAGACTAGCAATAATGAAACAAAAAGACTAGCGATAATGAAACAAAAAGACTAGCGATAAGGAAACAAAAAGACTAGCGATAATGAAACAAAAAGACTAGCGATAATGAAACAAAAAGACTAGCGATAATGAAACAAAAAGACTAGCAATAATGAAACAAAAAGACTAGCGATAATGAAACAAAAAGACTAGCTATAATGAAACAAAAGGACTAGCGATAATGAAACAAAAAGACTAAAATAATGAAACAAAAAGACTAGCGATAATGAAACAAAAAACTAGCGATAATGAAACAAAAAGACTAGCGATAATGAAACAAAAAGACTAGCGATAATGAAACAAAAAGACTAGCGATAATGAAACAAAAAGACTAGCGATAATGAAACAAAAAGACTAGCGATAATGAAACAAAAAGACTAGCGATAATGAAACAAAAAGACTAGCGATAATGAAACAAAAAGACTAGCGATAATGAAACAAAAAGACTAACAATAATGAAACAAAAAGACTAGCAATAATGAAACAAAAAGACTAGCGATAATGGAACAAAAAGACTAGCGATAATGAAACAAAAAGACTAGCGATAATGAAACAAAAAGACTAGCGATAATGAAACAAAAAGACTAGCGATAATGAAACAAAAAGACTAGCGATAATGAAAAAAAAGTCTAGCGATAATGAAAAAAAAAGACTTGCGATAAGGAAACAAAATCTTGGGGGAACAATGGAAATATTGTGAAACAAATCTATACCGGAACAGTGAGACTCACCATGGAATATGCGTTTACCTCCAGGACAGTAACAGCGAAAACAAGCATGAGAATACTGGACAAAATCGTGGCATTCAGAACAATGTTGTGAGAATTAAAAAGTACTCCCATTATAAAAATGGAGAAAGGAGAAGATCTTGATCCTCAGATACCACAAAGACATTACAAGCTCCTTGATCAGTTCAACAAGTTTAAATAGCTATCAGATCACCCACCGCAACTCGAAACTTTCAGACAACAATCACACATACTAAAACCTGGCAAAGTCTTTGTGTTAGAACCTTGGACCAACCTTGAAAACAAACAGAAACACTCCTTGATGTACCAGAGACAGCCCCCAATCATGCGCAACGTGGAACAGAAACACTCCTTGATGTACCAGGGACAGCCTCCAATCATGCGCAACGTGGAACAGAAACACTCATTGATGTACCAGGGACAGCCTCCAATCATGCGCAACGTGGAACAGAAATGAGAGTCGTGTTACTCATACTCCAGGAAAAATACCCCGGAAACATCAGGACATGGGTAAGCACAGGGTGTCCGCACATCAAAGAAGGAAGGCAATGGTACACACATTATCTACCCCTATGGAAATACAGAAACATACTCTATTCCAACTGGTACAATGTGAACAATTTGGAGAACAGAGACGATGCTACTCCATACACACATAAAGACTCCCAATAATTGGAAGGTCTTAACACACACACACACAAATATTATCCTCAGCGTTGCAAGGTGGGCCCTACAAGCGATATAATATCTAGAACAGGGCAGTTTCAGCCAAGACACATCTCTTTCTCTGTATTTTGCTAGATGTAACCCAGTATTCTAACTTTCCTCTTCTCGTGATATGCCCGAAAAATGTTGATTATTTCTTTTTGATTTGATGTTTTATTAGGAGCTCCGTTTTTGTGCTATGAATTTCCTCGCAGGCTCCTTTAGCTGTCCAGAGATCTCTCAGCATTCTTCTTAGAAATACCATTTCTATAACCTCTAAAAGTCTTTTGATTCGTTTGTCTACTGTCCATGGTTCGCTTCCATAGGTCAGAATTGGCTCTATATTACACTGATAAACTCTTTATCTCACTTCTATTGACACAGACTTGTAGCACAATTTGCTGAAATGTTACTTCGGCATGTACTGTTCTACTATCAATTACCGTGATGCATCCATCTTCCATCAGATGTTATGACTGTGCCAAAGTATTTGAGGCTCGACACTTATTTTAGATTTGTTCCATTTATTTTTTATGTTGTATGAAGGTGATGATTATTGATTCGATATGACCATTATTTTTGTTGTCTTATTGTTTCGGCTGAGACCTTTATTGTTGCTTTTTTCCCACTGTTATGTCTGTTATTTCTTGTCGTTCATTCTCCGCCTCATGAGCATTCTGCTTAGGAAGTAAACGAACTTGTCAAGCCACCAACAAATTGTGACGTTCCCTGAAGCAGGAAAGTAGATCATCTAGCAAAGTAGGTGCAAGCCTACAACAATTCAACGAATCTATGAGCATCAAGAAAGTAAAAACACTCATAAAACAAGCCAGAAACATAGAACGGCGATGTATATATAGAAAATACATGAAAGAAGCCAAAAACATAGAATGGCGATAGTTATTCTCAGCTGACATAACCAGGTCAAGATCTCGAAAATTGGACTTAGATACACTGCAACATGAATTATGGAGCATACAGACTTCAGAGCATATCTTCCAAGACTGATGCAAATCTCAACATCCTAAGGACACAGATATTGCCCACGTGACAAAATAAGGGGATTCGGTGAAGACCTAAAACACACCATCTTGTTAGTGACTCATGTAGGTCTAAATCGTCACAAAAATGGTTAATTTTTTTTTATAGCTGCTTCACTATTCCTGTCTGACTTTCCACTAACCTTCATCGCTAGTCCTCAATAGTCACCCTACTACGCCAAATTTACCGCCATGGCCTATGTAACGTCGGGGGCTTTATTTGCTCGTATTCACTCCATATATACTCGTCCCTATCTCTAGTTATTACCTGTGTCACGCTTGCCTGATTCTCACATTTCATTCTACTTCTTGCAATCTCGTCAGACTTCTCGTCTAATCACGTGAGATTGATTTCAACCCCCCCCCCCATTTCCCCCCTCCTCTTCTGCGTCCCTTTTGACTCGCAGTCAACTACTCGCTGGGAGCAGTTCGATCTTGCCTCAGTTAAGTCTCGCTTTCATCTATATATATATATATATGTATATATTAACTGACTAATTTTCACACACTGTTTATTTTTATCCTCCGATATGTAACACCTCTCACTTTCGTTTCATCTCTTATTCCTCCGTTTATTTCTCTTAGATTTACCTGTAACGCTTATCCTAGATGTAGTAGAGTGTATCTGTGTTTCGTTGTTCGTTTGTGTTGTTCTCGTTTTCTGATTAATGCACCATGCAGACCAAAACGTTTTATTTTGTTGTGTTTTCTTTGTATAAAGCTGCCACCATACGTTGCAGGAGTGTACATTATGCTCTACCACTTGCACCTATCTATTTAGTATCTTCTCTATCCACAATCTCTTTTTTACTGTATTGTGCCTGTTCCAATTTTCTTCTTCTCATGACGTGCACGAAAAACGTTAGTTGTTTCTTTATGATGCTTTTTAGAGATGATACAGGCTCTAGAAGATTTTGGCGTCGAAGTGATCACAGACATATGCAATGACATATACCACACAGGATACATACCAAACGATCTAAAAACATCAACTTTAATTGCATTGCCTAAAAAGAATGGCGCAGTTGAATGCAGTGACTTCAGAACAATAAGCCTAATGAGCCAGGTAACCAAAATTTTACTAAAAGTTATACAGCGAAGTATACAGAATAAAATCAATACTGAATTAGATGAGCAACAATTTGGATTCAGGAAAAACAGTGGGACAAAAGAAGCCATATTCAGCATGAGAACATTGATTGAAAAGTACATAGAAGTAAACAAACCAATATATGCCTGCTTCATAGACTACACCAAAGCTTTCGATAGAATACACAATAACTAACTTATAGACTGCCTAACGGATATAAATCTAGACGCGACGCAGACATACGACTAATATGTAATTTGTACTGGGAGCAAACAGCAATAATAAGATATAACAAGGAGAACTCTACACCCATGGACATAAAAAGAGGAGTAAGACAAGGATGCATCCAATCACCAAGCTTGTTCATTCTATACACTGAGCAAATCTTTAAAAACATCTCAGAGATACCAGGCCTAAACATTAATGGAAAGATAATCAATAACCTGAGATATGCTGACGATACTGTTCTACTAGCAGAAAATCCTAAAGAGCGACAACAATTACTTAATGTGATAAACATAACAAGCAAAAAATATGGACTAGAAATGAATATCAAAAAGACTAAAACTATGATCATAAACAAAGAAAATTCTCAAGACCTACAATTAAATATCACAGTTGAGGGAATACATCTGGAGACAGTCTAGAGTTACAACTACCTGGGACATAATATAACCAATGATGGAAAATGCAAAACTGAAATAAACAAAAAAATCGGTATGGCAAAAAGTAATTTTAATGCCATGAAAAATATACTAACAACAAAACAAATATCAGCAGGGCTGAAACTAAGAGTAGCAAAATATTACATCGTCTCAATATTCCTGTATGGTGCAGAAACATGGACATTAGACAAGAAAACAGAACAGAAAATTGAAACTTTTGAAATGTAGATTTATAGAAGAATAGGTAGAATTGGATGGAAAGAAGAGAAAACAAAGGATGAAGTTTTAAAACAACTGAAAATAAAAAGAGAACTACTAAATACAATTAAGACAAGACAAATGAATTTTTTGGGACACGTTAAAAGACACAACAGCCTGCTGAAAGTAATATTGGAAGAGAAAATACAGGATAGAAGAGGCAGAGGCAGACCAAGACTAACATGGACGAGTAAAATCAAAAGATGGACAAGTCAATCTATGACAACCTGCACCATCAAAGCAAGAAACAGAGTTGAATGGCGATCCATGGTAGCCAACCTTCGTTGCGGAGAAGGCACACGATGATGATGATGATGATGATGATGCTTTTTACGTGCTCTCCAATTATGTTGACCTCTTTGAGAATTTTATACTTTTTTTATTAGCTGTCCAAGGACCTTTGAGCATTCTTCTGAGAGATCACATTTCTTTGGCCTTTAATAGTCTTTTTATTTGTTTATCTTCTGTTCATGATTTGGTTCCATTGGCCAGAATTGGCTCTATCAAGCATCGATGAACTCTCTTTCTCGCTTCGATTGACATATACTTCTTGGACACAATTTTTTTTAAATTTTCTGAAATGATACTTTTTCTGTCCTTTTTTTTATGTGCTGCATCTATTGTTATTCATTAATAGGCAACATTTTGGTTGACATAACTTAAATAATTATAATACGTGGGCGATTTGTAAATGTACGAGTAGATAGTTTGATGTCATGGCATGGTAGACAGTAAACAATAGAACTGATACTGTGCGCTAAGGACAGAGAATTGTAGACGGACGTGATCGCGTACGTCAGCCGGTATGGCACATGATAATGATTAAGGAAAATAAGAAACATATATTACCATATGATGTATTTTGTTATTTCTAAGAAACAAGCAAATTTCGACTTCTGATGAATCTCTGTTAAGCTAATGAGAAATAGACCGTCCTATAACACAAAGCGCTTTGTTTTCTTTCTTTGGACTAAACAGTTATCTCATGTCTCCATCAACATCTTTGTTACAACTAAAAAAGGACTATGTAACACACACCACGGTCAAAACATTTCTAAAACACAACAAAGAAGAACTAACACATACAAACTGTTATGTACAACAATCTTTTGTCAGATCTCAATAAAAATATCACAATGTCAACAACCTGTTGTTAATGTTCTCAACGTTGAAAAAGCGTAGTTGACTGATATTGGCAACATTGCTTGGACCTGTGACATCTAGCTGGCGGTTCAAAAAGTCGGGGTTGTAATGTTTCTGTAGACACAAATACATATGTTAATGTTAGCACGTGTCTTTATTATTGTGAGCATATGTGCCTGTGTGAAACGTTATATTAATATATTCATGTGAATAAATGTCTATATTCTGATGTATACGAATACACACACACACACATACATATGTATATATATGTACTTATATATATATATATATATACATATATAACGCAAAAAAGTAGGCCAGGGGCTCGACACAAAAGTGCCTCCATTGCATTCTAACGTGACACTATCACCTGCCGGGAGGAAAGCCCTGAGAGTTACTGTGGAAAATCAGCGTCTGCCTGTCTCCAACCGTCTGTAAAGACTTAAAAGGCCATATGTGTGTATGTGTATTTGTATATGTAAAGGTAAATATTTCTGTGAGTTTTTTCTGTATGAGTAATCTGTATGTTTGAAGAAGATTGACATCTTGTATTGTTTAATGTGTGTGTTTGAAGAAGACTGACATGTTGTATTGTTAATGTGTGTGAAAAACCCAACACATTGTATTGTTTAATGTGTGTGTTTGAAGAAGACTGACATAAAATAATAATAACCTACACAACCTTTAGCTTATCAACAAAAAATAAATAATCTACATAACCGTTAGCTTATCAACAAAAAATCATTAATCTACACAACCTTTAGCTTATCAACAAAAGTAAATAATCTACACAACCGTTAGCTTATCAACAACAAATCATTAATCTACACAACCTTTAGCTTATCAACAAAAATAAATAATCTACACAACCGTTAGCTTATCAACAAGAAATAAATAATCTACACAACCGTTAGCTTATCAACAAATATAAATAATCTACACAACCTTTAGTTTATCAACAAGAAATAAATAATCTACACAACCGTTAGCTTATCAACAAAAAATAAATAATCTACACAACCTTTAGCTTATCAACAAAAAATAAATAATCTACATAACCGTTAGCTTATCAACAAGAAATAAATAATCTACACAATCGTTAGCTTATAAACAACAAATAAATAATCTACACAACCTTTAGTTTATCAACAAAAAATAAATAATCTACACAACCTTTAGCTTATCAACAAAAATAAATAATCTACACAACCTTTAGCTTATCAACAAAAATAAATAATCTACACAACCTTTAGCTTATCAACAAAAAATTCAGTCCAAGATTGTGGTTGAGTAAACATGTTTTTACACGAGCGATTGTTTAAGTGCGATTCTCAATGTGCACAAGTTAATGTAAATGTTTTATGCATTAACATGCGATATTGTTATGAAAACATAACAGGAATGTATGTATGCATGAACGTTTGTACCTAAGCACGAGTGTCAATGAGCAAATGGTATTTATTTATACAAGTGAATTTCTACAGGGTTCGACAATTAAGTAATGAGAATGATTTGATTATGACCAAGACAAAAATGACATCTGTGAAGCAAAGCATGGAATCCAAAGAGACACCCTCATCGATGATTTGACAACTTTTTATCACACCCGATAAGCAGACGACAAACACGCCGCCATTTTGTTGATCTAGCTAGATGTGTATTGTTACGTAATCAGCATGGAGCAAAAAGCTAACATTAAATTATGTTTAAAACTCCGATAAAGTGTAACAGTTGGATTGATACAACAAGTTTATAAGGATAATTGTTTATCTCGTGTACGGATATTCAGGTGATATTGCACATATATTCAGGCGGTATTCACAATTCAAGAATGTTGTGGAAGCGATTACAAATGCAACTACACATGGACGCCAAATTTCTGTTAATAATGAGGAACTCGTTGCAAAAGTTAGAAAACGGATACAAGAAGATCGTTACTTGACCGTGAAGATGATAGCGGATGAATTTAGTGTTAACCGAGACCCCATCCCTAAAATGTTAGTGGAAGATTTTAGCAAGAAAAAAGTTGCTTGCCGGTTTATACAACATTCGTTGTCTGATGGCCAAAAACGTCAGCGTGTTGAGTACGCAAAAGATGAAACGTGAAGCGTCAAAACGTATCACAAAAATAAATATTTCTTAAATTTGATTATTGCAGAGGATGAAACATGGATTCTCCGCTATGATCTCACAACTAAACGCTAAAGTGCTCAGTGGAAGTCCTCATCAGCATCACCAAAAGGCAAGAAAAATATCATCTTCAAAAGCCGAACGAGCAGACAATATTGGTATACTTCTGCGACATCAGAGGATTTATTCACAAAGAGATGATTCCAGAAGGACAAACTGTCACTGTCAAAGTTTCAGTATTTTCATATTTTGAAATGCCTGTTGAAAAGGATCCTCCGAGTCTGACCCGAGTATTCAACACCCGACAGTTTTTTTCGTTCTTCGTGATAAATCACCGGCTCACCGGCGATAGTTCACGAATTTGTGGCCAAAAATAAAACAAATATGTATTGTCAACCATCCACTGTATTCCCCAGATTTATCTGCCTACGATTATTGTCTACTTCCCAAAGTTAAAGTTACCATTGAAAGGTCACTTTTTTGACGATATAAACCGTTTACATCTAAAGGGCCATAACCTCGACTTTAAGGGCCTTAGCAACAGAGGAACTACAGAGGTCGTTCCAGTGATAGTTGAAAGGTAAAGGTAAAAGCGTGGCGAGTGGTTTGATCCGAGTGGATGATAAATATATGTCATTCCAGGATACGAAGTACAGCCAAATGATGAGGATTGTGGGTAGAGAGAGAACAATTCTTTCCGAATATGGGCGTGTCGTAGTGGTAAGAGCTTGAGTGTGAATAAGGTGGAGAACTCTCTGAGAACAGATCCAGAAAAAACATCAGGATTTGTGTAGGCCTGATGAGTAAAGAGAGATCTAGACGTCCGGGAAGATCACCGAAGAGGTAGAGATAGATGTCGGAATGTAAGAGTGAAACGTGCGGTAAAGCTGGTAGTAAGGAGCAAGCGGTGGGCTGTAAAGTACAGTCCATTCATTGTACCAGTTCTATTGTTGACTGTTTTCCATGCCATGACACCAAGCTATCCAGTATTTTCTCTCTTTGTAGTCCGCGATCTCTCTTTCATTTTATTTTGCAAATTGTAACCAAGTATTAAATTTTTTCCTCTTTTCATGATGTGCCCGAAAAATATTGATTGTTTCTTTGTGATGTTTTTTAGGAGCTCCCTTTTTGTGTTGGCCTCTTTGAGAACTTCCTCATTTGTCTTTGTAGCTGAGCAAGGATTTCTCAACATTCTTCTGATAAATCCCATCTCTGTGGCTTCTAATCGTCTTTTCATTTGTTTGTCCAGCATCCGGTATAAGACAATGATATATTACCATACTACTGGCGAATCGTGTTTGCTTGCTACTAACCGTCTCTTTTCTTCTTCTTCAACTTCTCTTTCCTTCCTTATTTGCCTTTCAGCGTCGAGGGAAGATATAATTTGCGTCTTTTGCATTTTTGTTCACCTCCACTGCTGTTATGTTTCCTAGTGCATCTAATATTCCGTCGATCCATCTTTTTCGTGGTCGACCCATGGGTCTGGTGTTTTCACAACGTTTATTGAAGTCTTGTTGCGTTGTGTTTTGATCACTCTGCCTTGTCACGTGGCCAAACCATTTTATCTGTTGATTCTTTATATATTCTATGGTGGGGGCTATTCCTAGCGTTTTTCTCAGTTCTTCATTTCTGATCTTATCTCTCAGGCTGTTTCCTGTCATTCATTTAACACACTTCATCTCCGTAGAGGTTATTGTTCTTATTCTTCTTGCATCTAGGGTCCAGGACTGGCATTGTTAGTACAACGTTGGGATGTAGTGGGCTGTCAAGTACAGTCCTAACAAGTTTGGTGACAGCTTTACAAAAATTGAACAAAACAAAATTATGACATTTCGGCCTAAACGTGACCTTCTTCAGAAAACAAGAATAACAAAAACGGGCAACGAAATTAAAATAATCTAAACGACATATTTAACCGTGTGTTACCGGGGTCTCATTATGAGGGCAGTAAAGAATAGTGACACTGTGACCTTCCAGGCATGTCGTAAGAGGCGACTAAGGAGGTTGATCGATGGCTTGACAAGCTGTCATTGTAAAAAGTATTGTTATGGAAACAGGACCATACATTTTAGAAGCAGTGATTTTTGCAATATGTGACATTTTGGCACGCAAGGTTTCTGTTTTTGAGATTGTGGTTCTGCCCTATGTGCCGTCTTCGGCTCGAAAGGACAATAGATAGAAACGACATATTCTGTAGTAACCAGGACTAGTACATTTGAAATTGAAATGAAATTAGAAGAAAATCGGAAGTGGAAAGTACCATATTACTAGAAAGCAATGAATTAAAATGAAATAAAAAACACTTTGCTGAAAATTCGAAATGCATCACATCTCTCATTAACATCTGCCTTTGTTGGAGTGTACATTACACCCCACAAATGGCTCCCTAAAAAACCCAAGAACTGGGCCAAGTCCATTTCTGAGAGATCAGACACCCAAACCGTCGCCGATATACAGGTAATACGTGATGGGAAGGGACACTACTCCCAAGCTCTTACCTCCACCACCTGCACCTCCTCGGACAGAACACCTCTCTCTTACCGAAATAATGTCGATGTACTCATATGCACTGTATTTAAATTAGACGATTATAGCCTGTTACCTCTCGGATTCAGGCACAATAAAAAAGCTTTTCAGTAAAACAGCATCCAGTATCATCATCATGTGCACTACTAGTTGGCACTTCTACTTATTTATATCTGGACTAGACTACTTCTACTTATTTATATCTGGACTAGACTACTTCTACTTATTTATATCTGGACTAGACTACTTCTACTTATTTATATCTGGACTAGACTACTACTACTTATTTATATCTGGACTAGACTACTACTACTTATTTATATCTGGACTAGACTACTACTACTTATTTATATCTGGACTAGACTACTACTACTTATTTATATCTGGACTAGACTACTTCTACTTATTTATATCTGGACTAGACTACTTCTACTTATTTATATCTGGACTAGACTACTTCTACTTATTTATATCTGGACTAGACTACTACTACTTATTTATATCTGGACTAGACTACTACTACTTATTTATATCTGGACTAGACTACTACTACTTATTTATATCTGGACTAGACTACTTCTACTTATTTATATCTGGACTAGACTACTACTACTTATTTATATCTGGACTAGACTACTTTCTACTTATTTATATCTGGACTAGACTACTTCTACTTATTTATATCTGGACTAGACTACTTCTACTTATTTATATCTGGACTAGACTACTTCTTCTTATTTATATCTGGACTAGACTACTACTACTTATTTATATCAAAGTTCACATAGATCACATCACAATGTTTTAACAAATGTCTTGACGTAGTCAACTATCACAGACGATGAAAATCATGTTCATTCCAGTCTATTGATCTATTGATTGATTGATTGGCACGCGATGAATTAACGTCGTACTTATAAGTTTATTGTTCTTTATTTTAGATGAACTGAGAGGCGAACACATGTATATATTGAGTTATCTCTCTGTAGCTATTGTCTGCGACATATAAAATTATATCTTACATTCACAACTGTCTTGTGTTACTCTTCTATTATATTTAATCTACTTACTATTGTCTCTGGAGCACAAAACTTCTGAATCTCACTTGAAAACACTTCACAACTAAACTATGTTAGTATTGACTGACTTAACTCTAACTTCTCTATATTTGACTTGTTCTCAATGTTCCTAATTCTACTTGTTCTGTTCTTGTTCTATCTACTTCTCAACTAACTGATCCTAACTCTTGACTTAACTTACTTATCTAACTGACTTAATGCGTGGAAGTCCACGACTTATGCCGTCAGGCAGTTTTCGGCCGAAGCCGAACTAAGCTAATCTTGGTTGCGTTTCTGTGACTGCTCTCTCTCTAACTTGTCAACTAACTTCTGATCTTGCCTGTAACTTCCTAATACCTTGTGTGTATGAGATTAAGCACCTTTTTCTCATTTGCATAAGCTCTTGGCTCAGTCTGTGCGCTTTTATCTCGCAGCTAAAAATGTAACGCGAAGCTCAAACTCCAGCTGTCCTATGTGTCAAAATTGACAAAACAAAATACGCCACATTGACATCTAGTTAACCTTTACTTGCCTGACCTGCTCCCGAGTTTATTTGTCAATCTCATTCTGGATTTGTTGACTAGTCAGGTTATGTCACTATTCCTCTACCATTTCCACTAACAGCTAGAGAATGTTCACTCTCACAAAACTTGCTACAGTTATCTGTCCGAATTATCATTCTTACAATTCTGTTACTGTTTTTCTGCTAACCTCATGAGTTTTGATGTAACAACTAAGCTATGCAACCCCTTGATGTCTCCTAATATATCCCCGTCTATATACTGTAACAGAAGGACAAGAAAAAAACATCATAACGAGCCTTTAATAAACGTTGCGATAACAGACTCAAGAGTCAACCACGGAAAAGATGGATTGATGGAATATTAGAAACGTGACCGCAGCAGAGGCCAACAAAAGAGCTAAAGTCCACAAATTATATATCCCCTGGACGTTGAAAGATAGATGAGGAAGGAAAGATAAAGATAAAGCGATGTATTTGCTCTCTTAGTTTGGCTGGACTCCTTGGGAAATATAAAAATAATGAAAGGACAAAACAAATCCAACAAAATGACAGATTTAGGGTGACATGAACAGTGAAGCCGGAAAATGTATAAACACGTGAATAATTAAAATAATGAAAAGATTAGTAGAATAGAACATAGAAACCTGACACAGCTACTGATTTAAATCTATAGATGTCTGTGCATCGCCATCTTTATTGAAAGCCTGCCCGATGAGGGGGCCCCACCCAAAGGTTATGACGTTTTCAACATTGCGAACAGGGGTGGTTGTGGGTAAAATGACGTCAGCCGTCTTTAGCTAACATAGCTGAAGACGTCACAAGCTTGGGGTACTTTCGGAAAAACCCTCTCAACCCTTCAGTTTTCAATATTGGTGGCAAGGGGCTGTGTTTAATACAGTTCAACCATTCTCGCCGTTTGTGTGTCAATCCCCATGTCACAAGTAACTATATTTAACTCTTGGCTATTCCTTACTATTCTATGATTTGTTTGGAGGTAAAGGTACGAACAATACCATATACATCATAAGATCTTTAGTAGAAAGAGTCAAAAAACTAAAAACATATATATATGTCTATGTTTCATAGTTTACAGCAAAGCATTTGACAAAGTAAAGCACCAAGAGATAATCACAATTTTAGAAGGCATAAACGTAGACAGCAAAGATCTAAGAATAATAAAGAACATGTATTGGTATAAACAGCGGCCATAAAAACTGGAAATCAATTGGAAATGTTTCAAGAAATAAAACAGGGTGTTAGACAAGGTTGTGTGCTGTCACCAGATTTATTTATTATGTATAGTGAGATAATTTTAAGATCCTTAAGGGGAATGCCTGGAATAACAATTGGAGGTCATAATATAAATATTCTAAGGTATGCTAATGATACAGTATTAATCACTAAGAGTGAAAATGAGTTACAAGAAATGTTAGACATTACAGTGAAGGAAAGCAAAAATAAAGGCCTCAGCCTTAACAGCAAAGCGACAGAAGTAATGGTAGCAACAACAAAAAAAGACATCACTGCAATGCACACTAAAGACAAGTGGAACAAATATTGAAACAGGTAAATGAATTTAAATATCTGGGAACAATGTTAATTAACCTCAGATGGTAGATGTACAAAAGAGGTGAGATGCAGAATGGCTCAGGCAAAAACGGCTTTCCAAAATATGAGGAAGATACTGTGGAATCCATTTTTTTTTTACAATAGAAACAAGGAAAAGAGTTCTTAAATGTTATGTAGAGTCGTCTTAACATATGGATGTGAATCATGGACAATAGGACAACAAACAAAAAATCACTGAAGACTGTAGAAATGTGGTTTTACAGAAGAATGTTGAGAATACCATGGACAGCTAAGCAGAGTAATGAAAACGTTCTGTAAGAGGCCAAAGCAAAGAGAGATCTAATTTTCAATATTAGATAGAAACAATAGGCATTCTTTGGTCATGTATTGAAAAGGGAACAGCTGTAATATTGGCAAAAGGTCAACAACAGAAATGATAAATAACTGTCGATATCGAAAGTTGTGGCGAGACATGATCTCACCTACGCCAGCAGGCAAGGTAGTTGTTGATGATTTCTAACTTTCAGACTTTCCTGACCAGATTGGAGCCTCCTGTTGACGAAACAGTGGCATTTCCTTCTTGTCAATTCTTGTGTTAACTGTGCAATACCAAGTGAGTGAATGCTATGTTGATCTAAGAATATGTATTTTCCTATTTCTGGGGTCAGCCGGAGAGGTGGTGGAACTATAGGTCTGGAGAATGAAGACCGAATAGCCAATGCAGTCTCTATTTTAAAATATATTTTACATTGCGTGATGAACAAATGATAAACAAAAAACACGAAAATTTAAAACGTTTTCATTACCGTCTCTTTTTAAAAATTATATATTTAGTAAAAATAAAATGGTCAAATGAATTGAAATAAATGTCAAAATAAATTGTTCAATGACTTTACTCACACCTGTACTTATTGATGGTGGAGACGATACTTACCATAGAAGCCCTAATTGGGTTCACGTTACAAATGGTAACTGCAGGCATCTGGAGCTCGCTGAACGAGTAAACCACTTTAGAGTATGTCCCGTACTCGAAGTACGAGACGACCAGCCTGTTATAAGAAGTCAAGTTGGTCAGAGCTACACAAACAATATTGTTCTATTGATAACATGTTTATGACGAAACTTTAGAATTACGATCAGCTTTAGTAGACAACTTGAATTGGTAACTGTAGATATAAGGAGTTGTAATGTATCTCATAACAAGAAAGAAACTCACACAAATTGACATACACAAATTGACATATATCTCGTGAATTTAGATTGAATATTGATATATCTGTAATAATTTCATTCTCCAGATCAATAAATCAGTCGTTAACATCTTGTCTTTTCGTACCTTATGTTTCCTACTCACGGGATCTTGGAGAGAAACATGTAAACCTTAAGCGAAAAGCAGGACTTGCGATGTTATTTTCTCTGTAATTGTATAGCACTAGTCAATGTTGGAGTGTGTTATTGCTGCATTGCTATGATAATGTATTTCTATCTGCCTCATGGTCTACTCGTGCCCAGTAGACTCATCGGTTGTAACTACTTATTTGTAAATGGTAGCTGGGCCGTTCTCTTAATGACTGAACTATATCTCTCAATGCGTTTGTGATATCTCGGCAATGTTTTTGATTTAATAACTTCTCATTATTTTTCGTCCGGTGAGATTCATCTATTGTTTTCTTTCATTATTCATCTCATTTTACATTTTGTGATATTTATTTTCTGCGTTTTAGATTGGGAACATATTTCAATCGTTGACAAAATGGGACTACAAGAGACCATTTTTTAAAATTTAGTTTTTGTTGTTGTCATAGCAATGTTTCCATATCGTGAAATAAACATTTAGTATGGTTATCTTCACTTGTTGGTATTTTTTAAATTTCTCTACCGAGGCTTGTTCGTCTGTGAAATAGTGTCGCCGAAAATTGAATTCAAGAGACTGTTTAAGCAAACATGACTGTTACAGGATCTATACGCTTGGCTTATTCTCAAAAGTTGTTGTACTTTTAATGATCTTATTATGATCTCTAATGACATCCTTTGTGTGTAAATAAAGGTATTTCGTCATGGCAGACAAGGTAGCTAACAATACGTGCTAGATCGTGCTGGGTCAACAAGTACATTCACTATCCACAAGGTAGCTAACAACAAGTGTTAGATCGTGCTGGGTCAACAAGCACATTCACTATCCTCAAGGTAGCTAACAACAAGTGTTAGATCGTGCTGGGTCAACAAGCACATTCACTATCCTCAAGGTAGCTAACAACAAGTGTTAGATCGTGCTGGGTCAACAAGTACATTAACTATCCACAAGGTAGCTAACAACAAGTGTTAGATCGTGCTGGGTCAACAAGTACATTCACTAAAATTTAAAAAAGTAGGGATTCGGTATGAATATTATAAATATGGATTAGATATGAATATAAAAAAAATACTGAAACTGTGATTACAAAGATAATACTCAAGGCCTACAGGTGGATATCAAAGTTGAAAGAATAGACCTGGCGACAGTTCAGAACTATAACTACCTGGGACATACTATAACCAGTGATGAAAAATATAAAACTGAAATAAACAATAGAATACGAATGGCAAAAAATAATTTTAATGCCTTGAAAAATATACTAACATCAAAACAAATAACACCAGGGCTAAAACTAAGAGTAGCAAAATATTATATCTTCCTACCATTCCTTTATGGTGCAGAAACATGGACATTAGACAAGAAAACGGAGGCGAAGGTGCGCCTCCCAGCATCAGACCTGGAAGTAGTCAGTGACCCACAGCTGATGGCTTGCGCCAGGATCGGTGAACCAAAACCATCCAGACCCTGCTCCACCTCTCCGTGGTGCCTCCAGTAACAGACTAACCTGTCTAGTCTGGCCAAGCGTGCAGGGATGGAAGAGGGAAGACAACCCGGTACTCAAAAATGTCGTGCTGAAGTCGGATGTGTTGGGCCGAAAGGCGCAAATATAACAGTTATACTGCAAACCACAACACAACGCAGACACGTCCACTACGTCCTTGTAAGGGCGGATGATCAAGAGGAATATTCTAGTCTACTACGATACTCTAGAATACTTTAGTCATCGGGCGAACGCACCCAACCAACCAGACAAGAAAACAGAACTGGAGAATTGAAACTTTTGAAATGTGGATTTATAGAAGAATATGAAGAATTCAATGGAAAGGAAAGGAAAAAAAACAATGAAGTTTTAAAACAACTAAAAATGAAAAAAGAGAAATATTAAACACAATTCAAACAAGACAAGTGAGATTGTTGGGGCATGTTAAAAGAGACATCAGCTTGCTAAATGTGGTCTTGGAAGGGAAAATACATTGTAAAAGAGGCAGAAGAAGACCAAGACCAACTTGAACGAGTAACATCATAAAGATGGAATAGTTAGCCTTTTGACAACCTACAAAATCAAAGCCAGAGATAGAGTGGAATGACGCTTTGTTGTCGCCAACCTTAAATGCGGAAACAGCATTGATGAAAGCGAGTCGTGGACAACAGGCAGCAAATGAAAAGGCAATTAGAGGCTGCACAGAGGGGATTTCTCTGAAAAATGTTCATAGTTTCTGGGACAGCTAAAACGATCAGCGAGGAAGTTCTGAAAAAGACCAAAACAAAAAGGAAGCTAATAAGAAACATCAGAAAGAAATCATAAACATTTTTGTAACATATGAGAAGGGGAAAGTTGGAATACTTGATTACAACTGGCAAAATACAGCGAAAATGAAATTGTGGACGATAAAAAGAGGAGATACTAGATAGCTTGGTGTTATGGCACGGAAAACAGTCAACAATAGAATTGAAACGCACTGTAGATAGAAAATTGGATCAATAGAATTGATCCCCCACTAAGAGGTATTATGGATTTTAATTTGTTTGTAGTGATACCTGGGCCTTCCATAACCATAACTCTAACCATGATGGCTATGATCTTAACGTTCATGATAGTTAACGTCTTACATTTACCACATTGCATTTCTCTGATTGTCCTGATTACAATTCTTGAAGTCTTCTATATCTTCTATTATTGAAGTCTTCTATATCTTCTATTATTGAAGTCTTCTATATCTTCTATTATTGAAGTCTTCTATATCTTCTATTATTGAAGTCTTCTATATCTTCTATTATTGAACTATTCTATATCTTCTATTATTGAACTCTTCTATATCTTCTATTATTGAACTATTCTATATCTTCTATTATTGAACTCTTCTATATATTCTATTATTGAAGTCTTCTATATCTTCTATTATTGAACTCTTCTATATCTTCTATTATTGAACTCTTCTATATCTGCTATTATTGAACTATTCTATATCTTCTATTATTGAAGTCTTCTATATCTTCTATTATTGAACTCTTCTATATCTTCTATTATTAAACTTTTCTATATCTTCTATTATTAAACTCTTCTATATCTTCTATTATTAAAGTCTTCTATATCTTCTATTATTGAAGTCTGCTATATCTTCTATTATTGAAATCTTCTATTATTGAACTCTTCTATATCTTTTATTATTGAACTCTTCTATTATTGAACTCTTCTATATCTTCTATTATTGACATCTTCTATATATTCTATTATTGAACTCTTCTATATCTTTTATTATTGAACTCTTCTATATCTTCTATTATTGAACTCTTCTGTATCTTCTATTATTGAACTCTTCTATATCTTCTATTATTAAACTATTCTATATCTTCTATTATTGAAGTCTTCTATATCTTCTATTATTGAACTCTTCTATATCTTCTATTATTAAAGTCTTCTATATCTTCTATTATTGAAGTCTTCTATATCTTCTATTATTGAACTCTTCTATATCTTCTATTATTGAACTATTCTATATCTTCTATTATTGAACTCTTCTATATCTTCTATTATTGAACTCTTCTATATCTTCTATTATTGAACTATTCTATATCTTCTATTATTTAACTCTTCTATATCTTCTATTATTAAACTATTCTATATCTTCTATTATTGATCTCTTCTATATCTTCAATTATTGATCTCTTCTATAGCTTCTATTATTGAACTCTTCTATATCTTCTATTATTGAACTCTTCTATAACTTCTATTATTGAACACTTCTATATCTTCTATTATTGAACTATTCTATATCTTCTATTATTGAACTCTTCTATATCTTCTATTATTGAACTCTTCTATATCTTCTATTATTGAACTCTTCTATATCTTCAATTATTGAACTCTTCTATATCTTCAATTATTGAAGTCTTCTATATCTTCAATTATTGAAGTCTTCTATATCTTCTATTATTGAAGTCTTCTATATCTTCTATTATTGAAGTCTTCTATATCTTCTATTATTGAAGTCTTCTATATCTTCTATTATTGAAGTCTTCTATATCTTCTATTATTGAACTCTTCTATATCTTCTATTATTGAACTCTTCTATATCTTCTATTATTGAACTCTTCTATATCTTCTATTATTGAACTCTTCTATATCTTCTATTATTGAAGTCTTCTATATCTTCTATTATTGAACTCTTCTATATCTTCTATTATTGAACTCTTCTATATCTTCTATTATTGAACTCTTCTATATCTTCTATTATTGAACTCTTCTATATCTTCTATTATTGAACTATTCTATATCTTCTATTATTGAAGTCTTCTATATCTTCTATTATTGAACTCTTCTATATCTTCTATTATTAAACTCTTCTATATCTTCTATTATTAAACTCTTCTATATCTTCTAATATTAAAGTCTTCTATATCTTCTATTATTGAAGTCTTCTATATCTTCTATTATTGAAGTCTTCTATATCTTCTATTATTGAACTCTTCTATATCTTTTATTATTGAACTCTTCTATTATTGAAGTCTTCTATATCTTCTATTATTGACATCTTCTATATCTTCTATTATTGAACTCTTCTATAGCTTCAATTATTGAACTCTTCTATATCTTCTATTATTGAACTATTCTATATCTTCTATTATTGAAGTCTTCTATATCTTCTATTATTGAACTCTTCTATATCTTCTATTATTGAACTCTTCTATATCTTCTATTATTGAACTCTTCTATAGCTTCAATTATTGAACTCTTCTATTTCTTCTATTATTGAACTCTTCTATATCTTCTATTATTGAAGTCTTCTATATCTTCTATTATTGAACTATTCTATATCTTCTATTATTGAACTCTTCTATAGCTTCAATTATTGAACTCTTCTATATCTTCTATTATTGAAATCTTCTATATCTTCTATTATTGAACTCTTCTATATCTTCTATTATTGAAATCTTCTATATCTTCTATTATTGAAATCTTCTATATCTTCTATTATTGAACTCTTCTATATCTTCTATTATTGAACTCTTCTATAGCTTCAATTATTGAACTCTTCTATATCTTCTATTATTGAAGTCTTCTATATCTTCAATTATTGAACTCTTCTATTATTGAAGTCTTCTATATCTTCTATTATTGAACTCTTCTATATCTTCTATTATTGAAGTCTTCTAACACACGATTTTCCTCTTCTTTTCTGCCTTCGAATACTCTTGGAAACGATAATTACTAATCTATTGATAATCAGTGAACATTCTAATAACATATGAAAGTAGTTGTTTTGTAAAGAACACAATATAATAAATTGATGCTTTGACATGTAATTCGTGGAGTACGTTATATTGAACGTTTATTTCTGCTGATTATTATAAGAGCTGACAATTTGAAGATTTCAAGCAAGAGCATTTCTTGAAGTGTCTGACTATGCCAAATACATACACAAAAACCATCCACAATGTGGTGTCTTCATATCGGTATAGGTTAGGCTATCTGTGAAGTTAACGCCATCGACAACATCAACAACATTGACAGCAACATTCAAAGTCTTAGACAACAGAGATGGAGAACGTACTCCGCCACCTGGATTATTGGGAATATTGTGTTAGCGTCCATTTTTCTTTTTAAAAGACCTATGGCAAGTTGTATAGGCATTGTGGTCGGTATAACGCCAGTACTGTTCTATTTTCCAATTAAAAATCCAGTACACAATTAAAGCTGGGTGAACATTTAAGCCTTTGAGCAGGATCGAACCCGGCCTCGTGTCCTCCGTGGTTCAGTTCACAAGCCACTTTGCTACTAGATGTCTCGTAAATGAAGGAGCAAGTTGGAAAATAGAAGTCACTTTCTATCTATAGAGAAGTAAGTCAATATGCTCGAGTAAAAGCTCAATGTAAGTTTATAAATATATAAAACGAATGTCGTTATGCATAGAAAGATCAAAGCACTACACAACGAGCCTTCACTAAATGTTGCGAGAACGCCAAACGCAAGGACCGACCACGCAAAAGATGGAATGAATTAATATTATAAACACTAGGAAAAACAACAGCAGCAGAGGCCAACAGAAGAGCTATTATAACATGTAGGAATAGTCTATCAGTTATAAAATGTAGGAATAGTCTATCAGTTATAACATGTAGGAATAGTCTATCAGTTATAACATATAGGAACAGTCTATCAGTTATAACATGTAGGAATAGTCTATCAATTATAACATGTAGGAATAGTCTTTCAGTTATAACATGTAGGAATAGTCTATCAATTATAACATGTAGGAATAGTCTATCAGTAATAACATGTAGGAACAGTCTATCAGTTATAACATGTAGTAATAGTCTATAAGTTATAACATGTAGTAATATTCTTTCAGTTATAACATGTAGGAATAGTCTTTCAGTTATAACATGTAGGAATAGTCTATCAGTTATAACATGTATGAACAATCTAACAGTTACAACGCGTAGGAACAGTCTATTATTTATATATTATAGGAACAGTCCATCAGTTACAACATATAATAACAATATATCAGTTATAACAAGCAGAAACAGTATATCAGTTATAACATGTAGAAACAGTATATCAGTTATAACATGTAGTAACAATCTATCATCTACAACATGCAGGAACTATCAGTTTTAATATGTAGGAACTATAAGTTATAACATGTAGGAACTATCAATTACAACGTATAGGAACAGTCTATCAGTTTTAACATGTATAAACTGTCTATCAATTATAACATGTATAAACTGTCTATCAGTTATAACATGTATAAACTGTCTATCAGTTATAACATGGAGGAACAGTCTATCAGTAATAACATGTAGGTACAGTCTATCTGTTATAACATGTATAAACTGTCAATCAGTTATAACATGTAGGAACAGTCTATCAGTTATAACATGTAAGAATAGTCTATCAGCTATAACATGTAGGAACAGTCTATCAGTTATAACATGTATAAACTGTCTATCAGTTATAACATGTAGGAACAGTCTATCAGTTATAACATGTAAGAACAGTCTATCAGTTATAACATGTAGGAACAGTCTATCAGTTATAACATGTAAGAACAGTCTATCAGTTATAACATGTAGGAACAGTCTATCAGTTATAACATGTAAGAACAGTCTATCAGTTATAACATGTAAGAACAGTCTATCAGTTATAACATGTAGGAACAGTCTATCAGTAATAACATGTAGGAACAGTCTATCAGTTATAACATGTAGGAACAGGGGGCCTCGGTAGCCTAGTTGGGAAGGCCACCCGACGGGACTACCGACCTTCGGACAACCAGTGTTCGATTCCCGCTGGGATCAGTGTGAATTGTACTCGTGGTTGGAAAAAAATACCTCCGCGGTCAACCCAGCCGTTGGCAGAAATGGGTACCAGGGTATTACCCTGGGATGGTGAGGAATGTCGCTTCGCATCTGAGTTTCGATGCTTGAGGCGACACTATACAGAAATATCCGAACATTTCTGGATAGGCGGCCGAGCACATATGGGTGTAAACTCGCGTGCTAAGACGCCGGTTCAAGTCTCGTACTTTATCTTTTACCTTTTCACCTATGTAGGAACAGTCTATCAATTATAACATGTAGGAAACGTATATCTATTCTAAATTACATGAATAATTTACCAGTTATAACATAAGAATAGTCCGTTCTAAATTACATGAATAATTTACCAGTTATAACATAAGAATAGTCCGTTCTAAATTACATGAATAGTTTACCAGTTATAACATATAAGAACAGTCCGTTCTAAATTACATGAATAGTTTACCAGTTATAGCATATAAGAACAGTCCGTTCTAAATTACATGAATAGTTTACCAGTTATTGCATAAAAGAACAGTCCATTCTAAATTACATGAATAGTTTACCAGTTATAGCATATAAGAACAGTCCGTTCTGAATTACATGAATAGTTTACCAGTTATAGCATATAAGAACAGTCCGTTCTAAATTACATGAATAGTTTACCAGTTATAGCATATAAGAACAGTCCGTTCTAAATTACATGAATAGTTTACCAGTTATAGCATATAAGAACAGTCCGTTCTAAATTACATGAATAGTTTACCAGT
Source organism: Megaustenia siamemsis (assembly GCA_032433765.1). NCBI lineage: Eukaryota > Metazoa > Mollusca > Gastropoda > Stylommatophora > Ariophantidae > Megaustenia > Megaustenia siamemsis. Next base: position 94,938,821 of record JAVIAB010000139.1, on the reverse strand, counting down.
TATAACATATAAGAACAGTACGTTCGAAATTACATGAATAGTTTACCAGTTATAGCTTATAAGAACAGTCCGTTCTAAATTACATGAATAGTTTACCAGTTATAGCATATAAGAACAGTCCGTTCTAAATTACATGAATAGTTTACCAGTTATAGCATATAAGAACAGTCCGTTCTATATTACATGAAAACTTTACCAGTTATGACATATAAGAACAGTCCGTTCTAAATTACATGAATAATTTACCAGTTATAGCATATAAGAACAGTCCGTTCTAAATTACATGAATAGTTTACCAGTTATGACATAAGAACAGTCCGTTCTAAATTACATGAATAGTTTACCAGTTATAACATATAAGAACAGTCCGTTCTAAATTACATGAATAGTTTACCAGTTACGACATAAGAACAGTCCGTTCTAAATTACATTAATAATTTACCAGTTATAGCATATAAGAACAGTCCGTTCTAAATTACATGAATAGTTTACCAGTTATAACATATAAGAACAGTCCGTTCTAAATTACATGAATAGTTTACCAGTTATGACATATAAGAACAGTCCGTTCTAAATTACATGAATAATTTACCAGTTATAACATATACGAACAGTCCGTTCTAAATTACATGAATAATTTACCAGTTATAACATAAGAACAGTCTGTTGTAAATTACATGAATAATTTACCTGTTATGACATATAAGAACAGTCCGTTCTAAATTACATGAATAATTTACCAGTTATAATATAAGAATAGTACGTCCTAAATTACATGAATAATTTACCAGTTATAACATATAAGAACAGTTCGTTCTAAATTACATGAATAATTTACCTGTTATGACATATAAGAACAGTCCGTTCTAAATTACATGAATAATTTACCTGTTATGCCATATAAGAACAGTCCGTTTTAAATTACATGAATAATTTACCAGTTATAACATAAGAATAGTCCGTTCTAAATTACATGAATAATTTACCAGTTATGACATATAAGAACACTCCGTTCTAAATTACATGAATAATTTACCAGTTATGACATATAAGAACACTCCGTTCTAAATTACATGAATAATTTACCAGTTATAACATAAGAATAGTCCGTTCTAAATTACATGAATAATTTACCAGTTATGACATATAAGAGCAGCCCGTTGTAAATTACATGAATAATTTACCTGTTATGACATATAAGAACAGTCCGTTCTAAATTACATGAATAATTTACCAGTTATAACATAAGAATAGTCCGTTCTAAATTACATGAATAATTTACCAGTTATGGCATATAAGAACAGTCCGTTCTAAATTACATGAATAATTTACCAGTTATAACATAAGAATAGTCCGTTCTAAATTACATGAATAATTTACCAGTTATGACATATAAGAACAGTCCGTTCTAAATTACATTAATAATTTACCAGTTATGACATATAAGAACAGTCCGTTCTAAATTACATGAATAATTTACCAGTTATGACATATAAGAACAGTCTATCCGTTCTAACGTGTAGTAACAATGACGAACAGTTTATCAGTTATAAAATATAACACAAGGAAAGAACACTTATATACAGAACTTACAAACGTAAATGAATCACCATCCAACCAATGGCAAGGAACAGAAGCAGTAACCAGCCAACCTTGGCGTAACTGTGCTCTGATTCTCTGATGAAGGAAATGCTGGCCATTGAACATCTGTCCAGGTACTTCGTAAAAATGTGCCAAACATTCCACACAAATGAGCTGCTTCTGAACTGAACTTCCTCCGTTTTGTCATCATTGGGTGACTTTTCATATTTCTCAACTAAATCAGATTTCTTAAAAAAAAAAAACAATAAATGGAAACACATCGTTGAGAATATGAATTCTTTTAGAATCTGGTGTCAAAAAAGAAATAAGGTCAGCTGGCAAAGATGATATCCTTGAACCTAGGCAACTACACTTAAAATCAATACATCTAATATAATTTAGAAAATGTGTATTTTGTTGAATCTAATAGCTTTCTATTTAAAGACACATTAATTAGGCCAGAAAATTTTGATTTCATTACTCGTGCTGTCGTAGTAAGGCCGCTGCACAGAGGTATGCTGTTGGTTATCACGCTATGTTGACTAGTTCTCTCTTATTTTCTGTATAGTGGTGGTACTTCCACTTGGTTGCCTCTGTGACAATCTTATACTCTTCCACATTATCGTTGGGTATGTATTTACAGCCAGGATATAACATGAACATAACAACTCAAAGCTTGAGTGTGTTAACAGAGTCCTCCAACTCATACAAATTTATTATCTGTACGCATCACTTACAGTTATTGTATATACGAATCACTTACATTTATTATCTGTACACATCACTTACAGTTATTGCATGTACGCATCACTTACATTTATTGCCTGTACGCATCACTTACAGTTATTGTATACACGAATCACTTACATTTATTATCTGTACACATCACTTACAGTTATTGTATATACGAATAACTTACATTTATTATCTGTACACATCACTTACAGTTATTGCATGTACCCATCACTTACAGTTATTGTCTGTACGCACCACTTACAGTTATTGTATACACGAATCACTTACATTTATTATCTGTACACATCACTTACAGTTATTGCATGTACGCATCACTTACATTTATTATCTGTACACATCACTTACAGTTATTGCATGTACGCATCAATTACAGTTATTGTCTGTACGCATCACTTACATTTATTGTCTGTACGCATCACTTACATTTATTGTCTGTACACATCACTTACATTTATTGTCTGTACACATCACTTACAGTTATTGTCTGTACGCATCACTTACATTTATTGTCTGTACGCATCACTTACATTTATTGTCTGTACGCATCACTTACATTTATTGTCTGTACGCATCACTTACATTTATTGTCTGTACGCATCACTTACATTTATTGTCTGTACGAATCACTTACAGTTATTGCATGTACACATCACTTACAGTTATTGCCTGTACACATCACTTACATTTATTGTCTGTACACATCACTTACATTTATTGTCTGTACGCATCACTTACAATTATTGTCTGTACACATCACTTACAGTTATTGTCTGTACGCATCACTTACATTTATTGTCTGTACGAATCACTTACAGTTATTGCATGTACACATCACTTACAGTTATTGCATGTATGCATCACTTACAGTTATTGCATGTACACATCACTTACAGTTATTGCATGTACACATCACTTACAGTTATTGCATGTACACATCACTTACAGTTATTGCCTGTACGCATCACTTACAGTTATTTCCTGTACACATCACTTACAGTTATTGCATGTACACATCACTTACAGTTATTGTCTGTACACATCACTTACAGTTATTGCCTGTGCACATCAACTTACAGTTATTGCATGTACACATCACTTACAGTTATTGCCTGTACACATCAATTACAGTTATTGCCTGTACACATCAACTTACAGTTATTGCCTGTACGCATCACTTACAGTTATTGCATGTACACATCACTTACAGTTATTGCCTGTACACATCACTTACAGTTATTGCCTCTACACATCACTTACAGTTATTGCCTGTACACATCACTTACAGTTATTGCCTGTACACATCACTTACAGTTATTGCCTCTACACATCACTTACAGTTATTGCCTGTAAACATCACTTACAGTTATTGCCTGTACACATCACTTACAGTTATTGCCTGTACACATCACTTACAGTTATTGCCTCTACACATCACTTACAGTTATTGCCTGTACACATCACTTACAGTTATTGCCTGTACACATCACTTACAGTTATTGCCTGTACACATCACTTACAGTTATTGCCTGTACACATCACTTACAGTTATTGCCTGTGCACCTCAACTTACAGTTATTGCCTGTACACATCACTTACAGTTATTGCCTGTACACATCACTTACAGTTATTGCCTGTACACATCACTTACAGTTATTGCCTGTACACATCACTTACAGTTATTGCCTGTACACATCACTTACAGTTATTGCCTGTACACATCACTTACAGTTATTGCCTGTACACATCACTTACAGTTATTGCCTGTACACATCACTTACAGTTATTGCCTGTACACATCACTTACAGTTATTGCCTGTACACATCACTTACAGTTATTGCCTGTACACATCACTTACAGTTATTGCCTGTACACATCACTTACAGTTATTGCCTGTACACATCACTTACAGTTATTGCCTGTACACATCACTTACAGTTATTGCCTGTACACATCACTTACAGTTATTGCCTGTACACATCACTTACAGTTATTGCCTGTACACATCACTTACAGTTATTGCCTGTACACATCACTTACAGTTATTGCCTGTACACATCACTTACAGTTATTTCCTGTACACATCACTTACAGTTATTGCCTGTACACATCACTTACAGTTATTGCCTGTACACATCACTTACAGTTATTGCCTGTACACATCACTTACAGTTATTGCCTGTACACATCACTTACAGTTATTGCCTGTACACATCACTTACAGTTATTGCCTGTACACATCAACTTACAGTTACTGCTAATACAACATCGTTAAAGATGCTTATCCCAAAACTCTACTTATCCTTATTCTACTTCTACACCTTATAACTGAGTTGGCTCCGCCCCTAACTATTCCTGACGCTATTTAACTATCTATAATGAAATCCAGCTCACCATTGCTGCGCCACATAACTATCAACAAGCTATCTAGCCTATCCCTTCTACACAATGTGGCTATAACTATCAACAAGCTATCTAGCCTATCCCTTCTACACAATGTGGCTATAACTATCAACAAGCTATCTAGCCTATCCCTTCTACACAATGTGGCTATAACTATCAACAAGCTATCTAGCCTATCCCTTCTACACAATGTGGCTATAACTATCAACAAGCTATCTAGCCTATCTCTTCTACACAATGTGGCTATAACTATCAACAAGCTATCTAGCCTATCCCTTCTACACAATGTGGCTATAACTATCAACAAGCTATCTAGCCTATCCCTTCTACACAATGTGGCTATAACTATCAACAAGCTATCTAGCCTATCCCTTCTACACAATGTGGCTATAACTATCAACAAGCTATCTAGCCTATCCCTTCTACACAATGTGGCTATAACTATCAACAAGCTATCTAGCCTATCCCTTCTACACAATGTGGCTATAACTATCAACAAGCTATCTAGCCTATCCCTTCTACACAATGTGGCTACAACTATCAACAAGCTATCTAGCCTATCCCTTCTACACAATGTGGCTATAACTATCAACAAGCTATCTAGCCTATCTCTTCTACACAATGTGGCTATAACTATCAACAAGCTATCTAGCCTATCCCTTCTACACTATGTGGCTATAACTATCAACAAGGTATCTAGCCTATCCCTTCTACACTATGTGGCTATAACTATCAACAAGCTATCTAGCCTATCCCTTCTAAACAATTTTAAAGGGACCGCCACGTAAGAAATCCTTAAAGGTATAATAACCATTGATCGAGATGTATATTTCAGATATCGTATTATCTGTTCATGGTGTCCTCTGTCAAAAGCTTTCGTGTAGTCTATGAAACATGTATAAATTAGTTTGCTTACTTCTGTATATTTTTCTGTTACTATTCTCATGCAGATGATGCCTTCTCTTGTCCCACTTTTCTTTCTAAATTTAAATTTTTCAGTTAATTGCATTTTGATTTTATTTTTAATTCTTCTACTTATAACGTTAAGCAAGATTTTTAAAATTTGATCTAAATATACAGAATACCAAGACATTGTCTTTTGACAAAGGAAAAAAAGCAACTAAAATCACTATGAACAGTGAAGAACTTGACATTTTCACAAGCGACGATAGGATCCCGAGTAACTAACAACGGAGACTGCCAGAAAGAGATCAAAAGATTATCAATAAGATCACACACATTTTACGACATAAAGAACATGTGACACAATATCGGTAGGGAAGTAATATTAAAATTACTGAAGACACGTATCTTCTCGACAGCAACATATGGTTGTTAATCAAGGACAATCTCACAAACAGCAAGGGAGAAAATAGATTCATTCAAAATAAAATGCTACAGAAAAATCCTTAAGATATCCTGGATAATGAATTAGAGCAGTGAAGACTTAAACATAAAAAAAAACCACTGGCCTATAAACAACATTCTACAGAGAAAATTAAACTAACATGGTCATGTTAAAGACACAGCGGGCTGGAAAGAATAATGGAGGGCATGGGTTCTTGACGACGTATCGGGTGAGCAGAATAAGAAAAAGGTGGTTTCAAGACATCAAGGAGACCTTGAACTAGAAAACAGAAAAAATGGTGGATACGGCTAGAAACAGAGATTCTTTCTGACGAGCTGTGAAGAATGCAAAGTTCTGCAAAGAACATGCCACCTATATTCATATATGTCATCATGCATTATAAAGTTCGATGCTTCAAATTTCATTATCAATTGAAAAGGTGGCCTACAGAAAAACAGTAAGTCTACACTCTACAAAACCAAATACGCTATGCATGAGAATTAAACATCCCCGTCATTATTAACGATAGTCAAAATTGTCTATATTTGTACGAAAATATTTCTATAAATGTGTATACCGTGTAGTTTAGTTCACAATTTTGTAAAATGTATTTTCTCTAGATTGTCTTAATCTCATCGTCATTAAACTGAGGTGTAAAATAAAATGTCTGAACTGATAGCGGGTGAACAGCCTGCCTATGTTGTATCTCATTAAAGATTACAAAATGTGTGAAGATAGATAATTAAATATAAATGTTAATTTAACAGTCCAGGCAATGCTAAACGTTCAATTTAATGCACGTAATGATAACTAAAGTAGCTCCACTATGTAATGTTTTAGTGGTCAGTCATTTAGATTATCTTTACCTAAACTCAACTTGTGAAGTGCAAGTCAATGTATTATCCTCATAAGGCATCGAACACCAATTCTTAACCGCTCAGATCACCTCCCCAGCAAGACCCACAATGTTAAACAATAAACTGGTTCACAAGTCTACCCCAGATCTCCCCGTAGCGCTCTTGTATCTAGACACCCATCTTGACACTAGAATGAAGATCCGAGAATGGTGCCAGGCTTGCAAGTTCACGAACATCGACATTTCTATTACCTCGCCATTCATGTCGATCCTGTTGCCGGGTTTTGGGGGATATGATCGCCCATCACGATGACGTTGAATCCACAACAATGAATGCACCCACAACGTCCGATTTACTTCAAACAATGCAGCCAAAAGGCACGGAACACCGTAGCGATGGCACACAAACTCTGAAGTGGGACTTGACAGAATAATCCATATTAACGTGCTATAAGTAATTGGCACCGAACAAATCTAACTTGTTAAGTAAAAGAACAAATTAAACTACCTAAAATTGTGAAGCAAGTACACATTTTCTTAGAAATTAAAGACTAGACCGTGTTCGATTGTGAAATACCTTACAACAAATAAACTTGAAGCAATTGTGTTAACGAATTCAACCTCGTGGCAGAGAGGTTCTAAATGGAAATAAACTGTTTATAAGACTTCCGGTTTGCCGAGATTTGTGTTTGCTATCATTTCAATATGTGCATCATCATTTAGGAACTTAGGAACAATCACTGAGAACCTTCACTATACCCTCGTGCCACGCCCCGATGATCTCGCGAGATGTGCCCTCATCCCAAGTCTGTCAATTTGTCAAGTAAGCCTCAGTAGCCATGAAAGTAGATCCACATCCCAGAATCACCGACACTACTAACTAGATTTTTATGCTTAGACATAAAAGATTATATAGTTGACGACAGTTGTAATGATAACGGTAATGATAGCAGTGACATCACATTTATCGCGTATAAAAGAAAAATACGTTTTTACACTACCTTGTCGGCCATTTTCAAAATGTCTGCCTGACGGTGACAATATAGAAATGTAGACGAGAAAGGTTACACACAAACATATCCTAACCTTCTCAAATTAGTTATTAAAACAAGTGATGTTACACTCAAGTCTGATCTTAATCCCACACCTGTGGGTTCGTGCTGCTTTGAAATGTTAGAATGTTTTTGTAGCAGTTATTAAAATATGTTTTTATGTTTCAAATATCTTCATTTATTGTATTGATCCGCTTTTATCATCACTGTTTTAGATTCACACTGTGTTGGGGGAGAGGAGGGGGAATTCTGCACCACTTTCACACTTAATGTTGTCTTTAAGTTACATCGTCACCTGCATTTTCTTCAAATTTCTTTAGACTTGTCAACATCTCTTGCATGTTCAGTTTTCTACCAATTACCACGGATACTTGTTTTTATCTTTTTATGCACATGTAAAAAGAAAACTATCTTTACGACACATAGTACCATTGCTGGTGTATTCGGAGGGCAACGATAGAACCAGAGGGATAAAGGCCGCTTGGTCAAGCAGTCGCCACGACGTGTGAGACTCAGGATTTTTTATTTTACCCTCGATAGAAAAAATCCTTTCTCTCTACCGCGGGTTTCGAACACCGTACGCCGGCTTTTCAGCTAGCGGAACAGTGGTTTTAGTCGCACGGCCACGAGCACATATGCACATGTAGATGACGTAAATAAGAGTGTATGTTAGTATCTCCGTATTTGTATACGTGTATCCGTAAATATGACTGACTGTACGAATGCGTGTATGTATATAAGCGATGCAAAGCAAGATTAGCAAGTACAGGCAAAAATGGCTGGGTGTACCACCAGTAAAGACGAATATTGCGCTGTACTGCAAAAAAAAAAGGTTAAGCGTGTCCCCCCATTCAAGTCAGTCTTAGAAGAATAAACACATTTTCTTCTAAACACATTTCCGATATATGTCCTATTTGTTTTGTTTTAACATAAAAGTAGACGAGATATGGGCGCTTTTCTTATTTTAGCATGAGCTGAACGTATTTACTTGCTGCAGTAATGCATTAGTTTCTTTCTTCTCTCTGAAGAATTACTGGAGAATTACACTCTCTCCGTTTGGAATTCTAAGTCCCTACCACGAATTCTAGGGGTGTCCGGTTAGCGCAATCGATAGGCGGTTGGCTTACCACGGCAACAGCCGGGGTTCGTAATCCTGGCGAGGACACCTGGGTTTTACTAATTCCCTAAAAATTAGTAGGAGCCGCGATAGCTCAGTGGTTAGTGAACTGGACTACTACGGACAAGGGGTAGGGTTCGATCCCAACCGACGGCTCCGGGTTCACCCAGCCTTAAATGGGTACCGGATTTTTTCTGGGAAAGTAAAAGCAGCACGGGCGTAATACCGACCACATTACCCCAAAAATCATGTGCTGAAGGTCTGTAAAATATAGGGTCACTAACACCATATTTCCCTATACGCCACTTGGCGTGACGGGGGGTACTACTTTTTTTACCACGAATTCTCTACCCCACAGGACAAACACATATATTATCTAGACACTAGTCTGAACACAACACTTTGATTCAGTTTGAGATGTGTGTATTTCCTTTAGTCATGAACACATTATAGTGCCGTTGTATAGATTTAGTTTAAACAGATTAAACGTCGGCCAGAAATAATTACCTCTATTTATGGTTAATGCCATTCACGTTCTAACGTTCCCAGCACATGGGACAGAAGCCAGTGATCTTAATCTGGTATCATAAGCAAATCCGGGTATGTTTAAAACGCATAATCGATATATTTGTGTTGATGGTTGTACATAATTTATTTTATCAAGACACTCTATAATCTATAACAACTGGTTAGTTAGGGACTCAAAGTGGATAGTTTGCTTCAGTATCATTTGATATTAGTTGATAAAAGAGTTGATATGATCCATCTCCAACTCTCCGAAGTGAGCTTGGAAACAAACAAATCGATCTGACTACGCGAGTGAAAGTCAAAGAAGTGGAACTGATGTCGTGTCGTAGTGACACAAGTCGCTGACATTGCATCACGTTTAGACTACAGGTCAATACATTTGCGTCATTAAAACGTCCAGGTTTAGTAGACGCTGACTACAGTGAGTATAGTGCATTCACAGATGTTTGCCGTTGTTTACAAATTTATTTCTCTGTATTGGTGAAGTTAAAATGGTTGAAAATACAAATTTATATCACTATCAACCCTATGTCACATTCTTTCCCTGTTATCATTCAATAACAAATTATTTTTACTACTTTGATACATAGAAATACATCTCAACCCTCGTTTTGCTACTGTTCTTTAGATTTACAGATCATATTTTCGGTAGCTTTCATCTGACAGTTCTAAATAACGCTTTTCACTTTACTTTACTTATACGACAATCATGAACGAACTGAAACACAATGAACGTAGATTTCCAAATGCGATGAAAATTTACGTCACTGACCCGTTTTCGGAATCTCGTCGGTAATTAAGAAGCGGCCACAACTCAAAATTTGTGGTTTCATTGTAAAGAAGGCGATGAAACTTAGAATATTTACTCTCAAGAACATTATATTCGATTTTTTATAAATATCCCACATTTGAGGCTAAATGTGTAAAGCTGTTTCACTGTTTTTCGAACCAGGAGAAAAGAAGAAAACATATCCTCGGTATTAATGACCAGACTTTACGGAGATGGCTGGCCTAATGAAGGTTGCAGTGTTGCAACAGATATCAAAAATGGACTAGCACGTGAATATAAATTGGATAACTTTGACAAAGTAGTGATTAAACGAAACATTGAGACATTTGACTTGAAAGAAAATGAAAAGTATACATCGACAGAAAGAAGACATTGACATATCCAAAACCACCCTATAGAATATTACCTACCAATGAACAATTGCATACACGCCTCTGGTTTTTTAAAAATGGAATAAATATAATACAATACTGTAAAATGAAATTGTTGATGCACCTATAATTAAGAAACTAATAAGAATAACAAAAACAAACAAAAAACAAAAAGAAAGAAAAGACTGTTTTAACAAGTTTGAGCAATCTACCTAACATTTGTGGTTAACATATTAAGCTTGGGACAAGAATAGGACCCTATGCACAAACATTTTTTAGGATAAGTAAATGTTGAGAAATTAGAGGAACTACAAGGCCAAACATTTGAGAACGTATGAAATAGTCGTCGGTAAATCGCCGTAATACGGTAATGTCGTTTTGAAAATATATGTTCAGTTATTTTAAGTTAATCACAGTAATTTTGCAGAATGAAGGTTTCTGATGTCTGCAATTAGAATATTTGCTAGACATTATTTTACCCACACCACATTCTACTTTATCGTTTAAAGACTCACCTGAAAGTTGAGAAAGGCAACATGGGTCATAACTCATGTAGACCTACACCACCGACTCCCTGTTTCCGCCTTTGAAAATGTGGCAAGAAACTATGACATCATCACAGGTCTTCACGAAAAACGTTGCTGACTCTTCATGTTAGAAAATCGAGCCCAAAATGTGAGCAGCAAATACTCGAATGCTTCAAATCTGCTAACCTGTAACCTTAGCTTTATCGTGCCTACTTTAAACATCAAATCGATATATAACATTATACTTGTCATGATCACACATAAATATTGATATTACAAGAACGTTGTGTAGTGTCTGTGCTGTCCCGACTTATTTTGTCTCCTGGTAAACTAATGGAGGCCTAAGTTCAGATTGCTATCTTGACCTAATGAAACATTCCTAGACTGAGAAATACGATCTGGCCTGTAACGTCAGTTAACCTGGTATGTCTCGATCAATATCTATGGCTTGATCTTTCTTGAACACTGCACAGTTTTGTTGTTTAATCTAAGTGTTTTGTTTTTTATCCTTAAGTGTTTTGATGTTTATCCTTAAGCTTTTTTCTTATTGAGTTATTGAGTTATTTGCAGGTCATCATCATTGGACTCCGAACATGTCCATAGGTGCTCAAATCCCCTCCTCAGCAAGTCTCAAAGTGTCCAGCGACTGACGACTCCAGTTCTGTGAAAATTGATTTGTTCTACAGAATAGAGAAAGTATCTTCTGTAGCAGATAAAATACAAGTAACAAATCACAGTCAATTCCAATGTTACAATTTTCAAGATTATTAAGATTATAATTTCTTGTTTATCCGTAAATGTTTTCTTGTTCATCTTTAAGTGTTTTCTTGTTTATCCGTAAGTGTTTTCTTGTTTATCTTTAAGTGTTTTGGTCAAAAATAAATGGACAATGTTTGTTGACGTTGATAAAAAAAAAATTCTAGGATAGGTAATAGATGAGAAATTAGAGAAAATACAAGGGCAAACATTTGAGAATGTATGAGAGTAGTCGTTAGTAAATCTCCATATTACCGTAATGCCATTTTGAAAATAGATTTTCAGTCATTTTAAGTTAATTACAGTGATATGGTTGACGGGGTTGGGTGGTATGTCGGGTTGGTTGGTATGTCGGGTTGGGTGGTATGTCGGGTTGGGTGGTATGTCGGGTTGGGTGGTATGTCGGGTTGGGTGGTATGTCGGGTTGGTTGGTATGTCGGGTTGGGTGGTATGTCGGGTTGGGTGGTATTTCGTGATGATTACAAAATTAGAATATCTAGGCTTGAGTTGTGGCACCAACATTTTGCACTGTTTGTATTGACAAAAATGTTTGTTGCTTTAGCTTAAAGCTAATGGAACTTATAGCAGCCGTTGCTTGTTCATTTCCTAAATGGTAAAGAGCGATAGATAGAGGTAGAGAGAAAATTAGTGTTGATGATTTAAGTAGCTGAATAGTAGTTGAATTCTTTATAACCTATTGTTGGTGAATTCTTTATAACCTATTGTTGGTGAATTTTTTATAATCCATGGTTGATGAATTCTTTATAACTCATGAATGGTGAATTCTTTATAATCTATGGTTCGTGAATTCTTTATATCCCATGGTTGGTGAATTCTTTACAACCCATGGTTGGTGAATTCTTTATAATCCATGGTTTGTGAATTCTTTATAATACATGGTTGGTGAATTATTTATAACCCATGGTTGGTGAATTCTTTATGATCTATGGTTGGTGAATTCTTTATAATCCATGGTTGGTGAATTCCTTTATAACCCATGGTTGGTGAATTCTTTATAATCTATGGTTGGTGAATTCTTTACAACCCATGGTTGGTGAATTCTTTATAATCCATGGTTAGTGAATTCTTTATAATCTATGGTCGGTGAATTCTTTACAACTTAAGGATGGTGAATTTTTTATAACCCATGGTTGGTGAATTCTTTATAATCCATGGTTGGTGAATTCTTTATAATCTATGGTCGGTGAATTCTTTATAATTTAAGTTTCTGCGAATTCTTTATAGTCTATGGATGGTGAACTCTGTATAAAACATGGTTGTTGCATTTTTAAAATCCATGGACGGTGAATTCTGCATAATACATGGTTGTTGAATTCTTTATAATCCATGGTTGGTGAATTTTTTATAATCAATAATTAATGAATTGTTTATAACCCATGGTTAATGAATTCTTTATTATCGATAGACGGTGAATTCTTTATAATCTATGGTTGGTGAATTCTTTATAATCCATGGTTGGTGAATTCTTTATAACCCATGGTTGGTGAATTCTTTATAATCCATGGTTGGTGAATTCTTTATAACCCATGGTTGGTGAATTCTTAATAATCTATGGTTGGTGAATTCTTTATAATCCATGGTTGGTGAATTCTTTATAACCAATGGTTAGTGAATTATTTAGAATGTATGATTGGTGATTTTTTTTATAATCTATGTGAATTTGTTATAATCTAAGGTTGGTGAATCAGTTATAATTTGTAACTTGTGAATTCTATTTAATCTAATGTTGGTGAATTCTTTATAATCAATGTTTGGTGAATTCTTTATAATTATGTTATGAGAATTCTTTATAGTCTGTGGATGGCGAATTCTGTTTAAAACATGGTTGTTGAATTCTTTTTTAATCCATGGGTGGTGAATTCTGTATAATACATGGTTATTGAATTCTTTATAATCAATGGTTGTTGAATTCTTTATAATCCATGGTTGGTGAATTCTTTATAATCCATGGTTGGTGACTTCTTTATAACCCATGGTTGGTGAATTCTTTATAATCCATGGTTGGTGAATTTTTTATAACCCATGGTTGGTGAATTCTTAATAATCTATGGTTGGTGAATAGGTTGTAATCTGCGATTTTTGAATTATTTATAATCCATTGTTGGTGAATTCTTTATAACCCATAGTTGGTGAATTGTTTAGAACCCATGGTTGGTGAATTCTTTATAATCCATGGGTGGTGAATTCTTTATAATCTATGGTCGGTGAATTCTTTACAACCTAAGGTTGGTGAATTTTTTATAACCCATGGTTGGTGAATTCTTCATAATCCATGGTTGGTGAATTCTGTATAACCCATGGTTCGTAAATTATTTATAATCCATTGTTGATGAATTCTTTAGAATTTAAGTTTCTGCGAATTCTTTATAGCCTATGGATGGTGAATTCTGTATAAAACATGGTTGTTGAATTTTTATAATCCATGGATGGTGAATTCTTTATAATCCATGGTTGGTGAATTCTTTATAACCCATGGTTGGTGAAATCTTTATAATCCATGGTTGGTGAATTCTTTATAACCCATGGTTGGTGAATTCTTAATAATCTATGGTTGGTGAATTCTTTATAATCCATGGTTGGTGAATTCTTTATAACCAATGGTTAGTGAATTATTTAGAATGTATGATTGGTGATTTTTTTTATAATCTTTGTGAATTTTTTATAACCTAAGGTTGGTGAATCAGTTATAATCTGTAATTTGTGAATTCTATTTAATCTAATGTTGGTGAATTCTTTATAATCAATGTTTGGTGAATTCTTTATAATTATGTTTATGAGAATTCTTTATAGTCTATGGATGGCGAATTCTGTTTAAAACATGGTTGTTGAATTCTTTTTTAATCCATGGGTGGTGAATTCTGTATAATACATGGTTATTGAATTCTTTATAATCAATGGTTGTTGAATTCTTTATAATCAATGGTTGTTGAATTCTTTATAATCCATGGTTGGTGAATTCTTTATAATCTATAATTGGTGAATTCTTCATAATCCAGTGTTAATGAATTCTTTATAATCAATAGACGGTGAATTCTTTATAATCCATAGTTGGTGAATTCTTTATAGTCCGTGGTTGGTGAATTCTTTATAACCCATAGTTGGTAAATTCTTTATAACCCATAGTTGGTGAATTCTTTATAACCCATGGTTGGTGAATTCTTTATAATCCATGGTTGGTAAATTCTTTATAATCCATCTAAGTCGTTTCATTGCTAAAGACTGTTTGCCATAAAGCCATAAAGCATTTTTTGTTTTATGCTGTAACCAAAAATGGACTAGCACGTGAATATAAATTGGATAACTTTGACAAAGTAGTGATTAAACGAAACATTGAGACATTTGACTTGAAAGAAAATGAAAAGTATACATCGACAGAACGAAGACATTGACATATCCAAAACCACCCTATAGAATATTACCTACCAATGAACAATTGCATACACGCCTCTGGTTTTTTAAAAATGGAATAAATATAATACAATACTGTAAAATGAAATTGTTGATGCACCTATAATTAAGAAACTAATAAGAATAACAAAAACAAACAAAAAACAAAAAGAAAGAAAAGACTGTTTTAACAAGTTTGAGCAATCTACCTAACATTTGTGGTTAACATATTAAGCTTGGGACAAGAATAGGACCCTATGCACAAACATTTTTTAGGATAAGTAAATGTTTAGAAATTAGAGGAACTACAAGGCCAAACATTTGAGAACGTATGAAATAGTCGTCGGTAAATCGCCGTAATACGGTAATGTCGTTTTGAAAATATATGTTCAGTTATTTTAAGTTAATCACAGTAATTTTGCAGAATGAAGGTTTCTGATGTCTGCAATTAGAATATTTGCTAGACATTATTTTACCCACACCACATTCTACTTTATCGTTTAAAGACTCACCTGAAAGTTGAGAAAGGCAACATGGGTCATAACTCATGTAGACCTACACCACCGACTCCCTGTTTCCGCCTTTGAAAATGTGGCAAGAAACTATGACATCATCACAGGTCTTCACGAAAAACGTTGCTGACTCTTCATGTTAGAAAATCGAGCCCAAAATGTGAGCAGCAAATACTCGAATGCTTCAAATCTGCTAACCTGTAACCTTAGCTTTATCGTGCCTACTTTAAACATCAAATCGATATATAACATTATACTTGTCATGATCACACATAAATATTGATATTACAAGAACGTTGTGTAGTGTCTGTGCTGTCCCGACTTATTTTGTCTCCTGGTAAACTAATGGAGGCCTAAGTTCAGATTGCTATCTTGACCTAATGAAACATTCCTAGACTGAGAAATACGATCTGGCCTGTAACGTCAGTTAACCTGGTATGTCTCGATCAATATCTATGGCTTGATCTTTCTAGAACACTGCACAGTTTTGTTGTTTAATCTAAGTGTTTTGTTTTTTATCCTTAAGTGTTTTGATGTTTATCCTTAAGCTTTTTTCTTATTGAGTTATTGAGTTATTTGCAGGTCATCATCATTGGACTCCGAACATGTCCATAGGTGCTCAAATCCCCTCCTCAGCAAGTCTCAAAGTGTCCAGCGACTGACGACTCCAGTTCTGTGAAAATTGATTTGTTCTACAGAATAGAGAAAGTATCTTTTGTAGCAGATAAAATACAAGTAATAAATCACAGTCAATTCCAATGTTACAATTTTCAAGATTATTAAGATTATAATTTCTTGTTTATCCGTAAATGTTTTCTTGTTCATCTTTAAGTGTTTTCTTGTTTATCTTTAAGTGTTTTGGTCAAAAATAAATGGACAATGTTTGTTGACGTTGATAAAAAAAAAATTCTAGGATAGGTAATAGATGAGAAATTAGAGAAAATACAAGGGCAAACATTTGAGAATGTATGAGAGTAGTCGTTAGTAAATCTCCATATTACCGTAATGCCATTTTGAAAATAGATTTTCAGTCATTTTAAGTTAATTACAGTGATGTGGTTGACGGGGTTGGGTGGTATGTCGGGTTGGTTGGTATGTCGGGTTGGGTGGTATGTCGGGTTGGGTGGTATGTCGGGTTGGGTGGTATGTCGGGTTGGGTGGTATGTCGGGTTGGGTGGTATGTCGGGTTGGTTGGTATGTCGGGTTGGGTGGTATGTCGGGTTGGGTGGTATTTCGTGATGATTACAAAATTAGAATATCTAGGCTTGAGTTGTGGCACCAACATTTTGCACTGTTTGTATTGACAAAAATGTTTGTTGCTTTAGCTTAAAGCTAATGGAACTTATAGCAGCCGTTGCTTGTTCATTTCCTAAATGGTAAAGAGCGATAGATAGAGGTAGAGAGAAAATTAGTGTTGATGATTTAAGTAGCTGAATAGTAGTTGAATTCTTTATAACCTATTGTTGGTGAATTCTTTATAACCTATTGTTGGTGAATTTTTTATAATCCATGGTTGATGAATTCTTTATAACTCATGAATGGTGAATTCTTTATAATCTATGGTTCGTGAATTCTTTATATCCCATGGTTGGTGAATTCTTTACAACCCATGGTTGGTGAATTCTTTATAATCCATGGTTTGTGAATTCTTTATAATACATGGTTGGTGAATTATTTATAACCCATGGTTGGTGAATTCTTTATGATCTATGGTTGGTGAATTCTTTATAATCCATGGTTGGTGAATTCCTTTATAACCCATGGTTGGTGAATTCTTTATAATCTATGGTTGGTGAATTCTTTACAACCCATGGTTGGTGAATTCTTTATAATCCATGGTTAGTGAATTCTTTATAATCTATGGTCGGTGAATTCTTTACAACTTAAGGATGGTGAATTTTTTATAACCCATGGTTGGTGAATTCTTTATAATCCATGGTTGGTGAATTCTTTATAATCTATGGTCGGTGAATTCTTTATAATTTAAGTTTCTGCGAATTCTTTATAGTCTATGGATGGTGAACTCTGTATAAAACATGGTTGTTGCATTTTTAAAATCCATGGACGGTGAATTCTGTATAATACATGGTTGTTGAATTCTTTATAATCCATGGTTGGTGAATTTTTTATAATCAATAATTAATGAATTGTTTATAACCCATGGTTAATGAATTCTTTATAATCGATAGACGGTGAATACTTTATAATCTATGGTTGGTGAATTCTTTATAATCCATGGTTGGTGAATTCTTTATAACCCATGGTTGGTGAATTCTTTATAATCCATGGTTGGTGAATTCTTTATAACCCATGGTTGGTGAATTCTTAATAATCTATGGTTGGTGAATTCTTTATAATCCATGGTTGGTGAATTCTTTATAACCAATGGTTAGTGAATTATTTAGAATGTATGATTGGTGATTTTTTTTATAATCTATGTGAATTTGTTATAATCTAAGGTTGGTGAATCAGTTATAATTTGTAACTTGTGAATTCTATTTAATCTAATGTTGGTGAATTCTTTATAATCAATGTTTGGTGAATTCTTTATAATTATGTTATGAGAATTCTTTATAGTCTATGGATGGCGAATTCTGTTTAAAACATGGTTGTTGAATTCTTTTTTAATCCATGGGTGGTGAATTCTGTATAATACATGGTTATTGAATTCTTTATAATCAATGGTTGTTGAATTCTTTATAATCCATGGTTGGTGAATTCTTTATAATCCATGGTTGGTGACTTCTTTATAACCCATGGTTGGTGAATTCTTTATAATCCATGGTTGGTGAATTTTTTATAACCCATGGTTGGTGAATTCTTAATAATCTATGGTTGGTGAATAGGTTGTAATCTGCGATTTTTGAATTATTTATAATCCATTGTTGGTGAATTCTTTATAACCCATAGTTGGTGAATTGTTTAGAACCCATGGTTGGTGAATTCTTTATAATCCATGGGTGGTGAATTCTTTATAATCTATGGTCGGTGAATTCTTTACAACCTAAGGTTGGTGAATTTTTTATAACCCATGGTTGGTGAATTCTTCATAATCCATGGTTGGTGAATTCTGTATAACCCATGGTTCGTAAATTATTTATAATCCATTGTTGATGAATTCATTATAATTTAAGTTTCTGCGAATTCTTTATAGCCTATGGATGGTGAATTCTGTATAAAACATGGTTGTTGAATTTTATAATCCATGGATGGTGAATTCTTTATAATCCATGGTTGGTGAATTCTTTATAACCCATGGTTGGTGAAATCTTTATAATCCATGGTTGGTGAATTCTTTATAACCCATGGTTGGTGAATTCTTAATAATCTATGGTTGGTGAATTCTTTATAATCCATGGTTGGTGAATTCTTTATAACCAATGGTTAGTGAATTATTTAGAATGTATGATTGGTGATTTTTTTTATAATCTTTGTGAATTTTTTATAACCTAAGGTTGGTGAATCAGTTATAATCTGTAATTTGTGAATTCTATTTAATCTAATGTTGGTGAATTCTTTATAATCAATGTTTGGTGAATTCTTTATAATTATGTTTATGAGAATTCTTTATAGTCTATGGATGGCGAATTCTGTTTAAAACATGGTTGTTGAATTCTTTTTTAATCCATGGGTGGTGAATTCTGTATAATACATGGTTATTGAATTCTTTATAATCAATGGTTGTTGAATTCTTTATAATCAATGGTTGTTGAATTCTTTATAATCCATGGTTGGTGAATTCTTTATAATCTATAATTGGTGAATTCTTCATAATCCAGTGTTAATGAATTCTTTATAATCAATAGACGGTGAATTCTTTATAATCCATAGTTGGTGAATTCTTTATAGTCCGTGGTTGGTGAATTCTTTATAACCCATAGTTGGTAAATTCTTTATAACCCATAGTTGGTGAATTCTTTATAACCCATGGTTGGTGAATTCTTTATAATCCATGGTTGGTAAATTCTTTATAATCCATCTAAGTCGTTTCATTGCTAAAGACTGTTTGCCATAAAGCCATAAAGCATTTTTTGTTTTATGCTGTAACCAAAAATGGACTAGCACGTGAATATAAATTGGATAACTTTGACAAAGTAGTGATTAAACGAAACATTGAGACATTTGACTTGAAAGAAAATGAAAAGTATACATCGACAGAACGAAGACATTGACATATCCAAAACCACCCTATAGAATATTACCTACCAATGAACAATTGCATACACGCCTCTGGTTTTTTAAAAATGGAATAAATATAATACAATACTGTAAAATGAAATTGTTGATGCACCTATAATTAAGAAACTAATAAGAATAACAAAAACAAACAAAAAACAAAAAGAAAGAAAAGACTGTTTTAACAAGTTTGAGCAATCTACCTAACATTTGTGGTTAACATATTAAGCTTGGGACAAGAATAGGACCCTATGCACAAACATTTTTTAGGATAAGTAAATGTTGAGAAATTAGAGGAACTACAAGGCCAAACATTTGAGAACGTATGAAATAGTCGTCGGTAAATCGCCGTAATACGGTAATGTCGTTTTGAAAATATATGTTCAGTTATTTTAAGTTAATCACAGTAATTTTGCAGAATGAAGGTTTCTGATGTCTGCAATTAGAATATTTGCTAGACATTATTTTACCCACACCACATTCTACTTTATCGTTTAAAGACTCACCTGAAAGTTGAGAAAGGCAACATGGGTCATAACTCATGTAGACCTACACCACCGACTCCCTGTTTCCGCCTTTGAAAATGTGGCAAGAAACTATGACATCATCACAGGTCTTCACGAAAAACGTTGCTGACTCTTCATGTTAGAAAATCGAGCCCAAAATGTGAGCAGCAAATACTCGAATGCTTCAAATCTGCTAACCTGTAACCTTAGCTTTATCGTGCCTACTTTAAACATCAAATCGATATATAACATTATACTTGTCATGATCACACATAAATATTGATATTACAAGAACGTTGTGTAGTGTCTGTGCTGTCCCGACTTATTTTGTCTCCTGGTAAACTAATGGAGGCCTAAGTTCAGATTGCTATCTTGACCTAATGAAACATTCCTAGACTGAGAAATACGATCTGGCCTGTAACGTCAGTTAACCTGGTATGTCTCGATCAATATCTATGGCTTGATCTTTCTTGAACACTGCACAGTTTTGTTGTTTAATCTAAGTGTTTTGTTTTTTATCCTTAAGTGTTTTGATGTTTATCCTTAAGCTTTTTTCTTATTGAGTTATTGAGTTATTTGCAGGTCATCATCATTGGACTCCGAACATGTCCATAGGTGCTCAAATCCCCTCCTCAGCAAGTCTCAAAGTGTCCAGCGACTGACGACTCCAGTTCTGTGAAAATTGATTTGTTCTACAGAATAGAGAAAGTATCTTTTGTAGCAGATAAAATACAAGTAATAAACATTCGTCACAGTCAATTCCAATGTTACAATTTTCAAGATTATTAAGATTATAATTTCTTGTTTATCCGTAAATGTTTTCTTGTTCATCTTTAAGTGTTTTCTTGTTTATCCGTAAGTGTTTTCTTGTTTATCTTTAAGTGTTTTGGTCAAAAATAAATGGACAATGTTTGTTGACGTTGATAAAAAAAAAATTCTAGGATAGGTAATAGATGAGAAATTAGAGAAAATACAAGGGCAAACATTTGAGAATGTATGAGAGTAGTCGTTAGTAAATCTCCATATTACCGTAATGCCATTTTGAAAATAGATTTTCAGTCATTTTAAGTTAATTACAGTGATGTGGTTGACGGGGTTGGGTGGTATGTCGGGTTGGTTGGTATGTCGGGTTGGGTGGTATGTCGGGTTTGGTGGTATGTCGGGTTGGGTGGTATGTCGGGTTGGGTGGTATGTCGGGTTGGGTGGTATGTCGGGTTGGTTGGTATGTCGGGTTGGGTGGTATGTCGGGTTGGGTGGTATTTCGTGATGATTACAAAATTAGAATATCTAGGCTTGAGTTGTGGCACCAACATTTTGCACTGTTTGTATTGACAAAAATGTTTGTTGCTTTAGCTTAAAGCTAATGGAACTTATAGCAGCCGTTGCTTGTTCATTTCCTAAATGGTAAAGAGCGATAGATAGAGGTAGAGAGAAAATTAGTGTTGATGATTTAAGTAGCTGAATAGTAGTTGAATTCTTTATAACCTATTGTTGGTGAATTCTTTATAACCTATTGTTGGTGAATTTTTTATAATCCATGGTTGATGAATTCTTTATAACTCATGAATGGTGAATTCTTTATAATCTATGGTTCGTGAATTCTTTATATCTCATGGTTGGTGAATTCTTTACAACCCATGGTTGGTGAATTCTTTATAATCCATGGTTTGTGAATTCTTTATAATACATGGTTGGTGAATTATTTATAACCTATGGTTGGTGAATTCTTTATGATCTATGGTTGGTGAATTCTTTATAATCCATGGTTGGTGAATTCCTTTATAACCCATGGTTGGTGAATTCTTTATAATCTATGGTTGGTGAATTCTTTACAACCCATGGTTGGTGAATTCTTTATAATCCATGGTTAGTGAATTCTTTATAATCTATGGTCGGTGAATTCTTTACAACTTAAGGATGGTGAATTTTTTATAACCCATGGTTGGTGAATTCTTTATAATCCATGGTTGGTGAATTCTTTATAATCTATGGTCGGTGAATTCTTTATAATTTAAGTTTCTGCGAATTCTTTATAGTCTATGGATGGTGAACTCTGTATAAAACATGGTTGTTGCATTTTTAAAATCCATGGACGGTGAATTCTGTATAATACATGGTTGTTGAATTCTTTATAATCCATGGTTGGTGAATTTTTTATAATCAATAATTAATGAATTGTTTATAACCCATGGTTAATGAATTCTTTATAATCGATAGACGGTGAATACTTTATAATCTATGGTTGGTGAATTCTTTATAATCCATGGTTGGTGAATTCTTTATAACCCATGGTTGGTGAATTCTTTATAATCCATGGTTGGTGAATTCTTTATAACCCATGGTTGGTGAATTCTTAATAATCTATGGTTGGTGAATTCTTTATAATCCATGGTTGGTGAATTCTTTATAACCAATGGTTAGTGAATTATTTAGAATGTATGATTGGTGATTTTTTTTATAATCTATGTGAATTTGTTATAATCTAAGGTTGGTGAATCAGTTATAATTTGTAACTTGTGAATTCTATTTAATCTAATGTTGGTGAATTCTTTATAATCAATGTTTGGTGAATTCTTTATAATTATGTTATGAGAATTCTTTATAGTCTATGGATGGCGAATTCTGTTTAAAACATGGTTGTTGAATTCTTTTTTAATCCATGGGTGGTGAATTCTGTATAATACATGGTTATTGAATTCTTTATAATCAATGGTTGTTGAATTCTTTATAATCCATGGTTGGTGAATTCTTTATAATCCATGGTTGGTGACTTCTTTATAACCCATGGTTGGTGAATTCTTTATAATCCATGGTTGGTGAATTTTTTATAACCCATGGTTGGTGAATTCTTAATAATCTATGGTTGGTGAATAGGTTGTAATCTGCGATTTTTGAATTATTTATAATCCATTGTTGGTGAATTCTTTATAACCCATAGTTGGTGAATTGTTTAGAACCCATGGTTGGTGAATTCTTTATAATCCATAGGTGGTGAATTCTTTATAATCTATGGTCGGTGAATTCTTTACAACCTAAGGTTGGTGAATTTTTTATAACCCATGGTTGGTGAATTCTTCATAATCCATGGTTGGTGAATTCTGTATAACCCATGGTTCGTAAATTATTTATAATCCATTGTTGATGAATTCTTTAGAATTTAAGTTTCTGCGAATTCTTTATAGTCTATGGATGGTGAATTCTGTATAAAACATGGTTGTTGAATTTTTATAATCCATGGATGGTGAATTCTTTATAATCCATGGTTGGTGAATTCTTTATAACCCATGGTTGGTGAATTCTTTATAATCCATGGTTGGTGAATTCTTTATAACCCATGGTTGGTGAATTCTTAATAATCTATGGTTGGTGAATTCTTTATAATCCATGGTTGGTGAATTCTTTATAACCAATGGTTAGTGAATTATTTAGAATGTATGATTGGTGATTTTTTTTATAATCTTTGTGAATTTTTTATAACCTAAGGTTGGTGAATCAGTTATAATCTGTAATTTGTGAATTCTATTTAATCTAATGTTGGTGAATTCTTTATAATCAATGTTTGGCGAATTCTGTTTAAAACATGGTTGTTGAATTCTTTTTTAATCCATGGGTGGTGAATTCTGTATAATACATGGTTATTGAATTCTTTATAATCAATGGTTGTTGAATTCTTTATAATCAATGGTTGTTGAATTCTTTATAATCCATGGTTGGTGAATTCTTTATAATCTATAATTGGTGAATTCTTCATAATCCAGTGTTAATGAATTCTTTATAATCAATAGACGGTGAATTCTTTATAATCCATAGTTGGTGAATTCTTTATAGTCCGTGGTTGGTGAATTCTTTATAACCCATAGTTGGTAAATTCTTTATAACCCATAGTTGGTGAATTCTTTATAACCCATGGTTGGTGAATTCTTTATAATCCATGGTTGGTAAATTCTTTATAATCCATCTAAGTCGTTTCATTGCTAAAGACTGTTTGCCATAAAGCCATAAAGCATTTTTTGTTTTATGCTGTAACCAAAAATGGACTAGCACGTGAATATAAATTGGATAACTTTGACAAAGTAGTGATTAAACGAAACATTGAGACATTTGACTTGAAAGAAAATGAAAAGTATACATCGACAGAACGAAGACATTGACATATCCAAAACCACCCTATAGAATATTACCTACCAATGAACAATTGCATACACGCCTCTGGTTTTTTAAAAATGGAATAAATATAATACAATACTGTAAAATGAAATTGTTGATGCACCTATAATTAAGAAACTAATAAGAATAACAAAAACAAACAAAAAACAAAAAGAAAGAAAAGACTGTTTTAACAAGTTTGAGCAATCTACCTAACATTTGTGGTTAACATATTAAGCTTGGGACAAGAATAGGACCCTATGCACAAACATTTTTTAGGATAAGTAAATGTTGAGAAATTAGAGGAACTACAAGGCCAAACATTTGAGAACGTATGAAATAGTCGTCGGTAAATCGCCGTAATACGGTAATGTCGTTTTGAAAATATATGTTCAGTTATTTTAAGTTAATCACAGTAATTTTGCAGAATGAAGGTTTCTGATGTCTGCAATTAGAATATTTGCTAGACATTATTTTACCCACACCACATTCTACTTTATCGTTTAAAGACTCACCTGAAAGTTGAGAAAGGCAACATGGGTCATAACTCATGTAGACCTACACCACCGACTCCCTGTTTCCGCCTTTGAAAATGTGGCAAGAAACTATGACATCATCACAGGTCTTCACGAAAAACGTTGCTGACTCTTCATGTTAGAAAATCGAGCCCAAAATGTGAGCAGCAAATACTCGAATGCTTCAAATCTGCTAACCTGTAACCTTAGCTTTATCGTGCCTACTTTAAACATCAAATCGATATATAACATTATACTTGTCATGATCACACATAAATATTGATATTACAAGAACGTTGTGTAGTGTCTGTGCTGTCCCGACTTATTTTGTCTCCTGGTAAACTAATGGAGGCCTAAGTTCAGATTGCTATCTTGACCTAATGAAACATTCCTAGACTGAGAAATACGATCTGGCCTGTAACGTCAGTTAACCTGGTATGTCTCGATCAATATCTATGGCTTGATCTTTCTTGAACACTGCACAGTTTTGTTGTTTAATCTAAGTGTTTTGTTTTTTATCCTTAAGTGTTTTGATGTTTATCCTTAAGCTTTTTTCTTATTGAGTTATTGAGTTATTGAGTTATTTGCAGGTCATCATCATTGGACTCCGAACATGTCCATAGGTGCTCAAATCCCCTCCTCAGCAAGTCTCAAAGTGTCCAGCGACTGACGACTCCAGTTCTGTGAAAATTGATTTGTTCTACAGAATAGAGAAAGTATCTTTTGTAGCAGATAAAATACAAGTAATAAACATTCGTCACAGTCAATTCCAATGTTACAATTTTCAAGATTATTAAGATTATAATTTCTTGTTTATCCGTAAATGTTTTCTTGTTCATCTTTAAGTGTTTTCTTGTTTATCCGTAAGTGTTTTCTTGTTTATCTTTAAGTGTTTTGGTCAAAAATAAATGGACAATGTTTGTTGACGTTGATAAAAAAAAAATTCTAGGATAGGTAATAGATGAGAAATTAGAGAAAATACAAGGGCAAACATTTGAGAATGTATGAGAGTAGTCGTTAGTAAATCTCCATATTACCGTAATGCCATTTTGAAAATAGATTTTCAGTCATTTTAAGTTAATTACAGTGATGTGGTTGACGGGGTTGGGTGGTATGTCGGGTTGGGTGGTATGTCGGGTTGGGTGGTATGTCGGGTTGGGTGGTATGTCGGGTTGGGTGGTATGTCGGGTTGGGTGGTATGTCGGGTTGGTTGGTATGTCGGGTTGGGTGGTATGTCGGGTTGGGTGGTATTTCGTGATGATTACAAAATTAGAATATCTAGGCTTGAGTTGTGGCACCAACATTTTGCACTGTTTGTATTGACAAAAATGTTTGTTGCTTTAGCTTAAAGCTAATGGAACTTCTGGCAGCCGTTGCTTGTTCATTTCCTAAATGGTAAAGAGCGATAGATAGAGGTAGAGAGAAAATTAGTGTTGATGATTTAAGTAGCTGAATAGTAGTTGAATTCTTTATAACCTTTTGTTGGTGAATTCTTTATAACCTATTGTTGGTGAATTTTTTATAATCCATGGTTGATGAATTCTTTATAACTCATGAATGGTGAATTCTTTATAATCTATGGTTCGTGAATTCTTTATATCTCATGGTTGGTGAATTCTTTACAACCCATGGTTGGTGAATTCTTTATAATCCATGGTTTGTGAATTCTTTATAATACATGGTTGGTGAATTATTTATAACCCATGGTTGGTGAATTCTTATGATCTATGGTTGGTGAATTCTTTATAATCCATGGTTGGTGAATTCCTTTATAACCCATGGTTGGTGAATTCTTTATAATCTATGGTTGGTGAATTCTTTACAACCCATGGTTGGTGAATTCTTTGTAATCCATGGTTAGTGAATTCTTTATAATCTATGGTCGGTGAATTCTTTACAACTTAAGGATGGTGAATTTTTTATAACCCATGGTTGGTGAATTCTTTATAATCCATGGTTGGTGAATTCTTTATAATCTATGGTCGGTGAATTCTTTATAATTTAAGTTTCTGCGAATTCTTTATAGTCTATGGATGGTGAACTCTGTATAAAACATGGTTGTTGCATTTTTAAAATCCATGGACGGTGAATTCTGTATAATACATGGTTGTTGAATTCTTTATAATGAATGGTTGTTGAATTCTTTATAATCCATGGTTGGTGAATTATTTATAATCAATAATTAATGAATTGTTTATAACCCATGGTTAATGAATTCTTTATAATCGATAGACGGTGAATTCTTTATAATCTATGGTTGGTGAATAGGTTGTAATCTGCGATTTTTGAATTATTTATAATCCATTTTGGTGAATTCTTTATAACCCATAGTTGGTGAATTGTTTAGAACCCATGGTTGGTGAATTCTTTATAATCTATGGTTGGTGAATTATTTATAATCCATGGGTGGTGAATTCTTTATAATATATGGTCGGTGAATTCTTTACAACCTAAGGTTGGTGAATTTTTATAACCCATGGTTGGTGAATTCTTCATAATCCATGGTTGGTGAATTCTGTATAACCCATGGTTCGTAAATTATTTATAATCCATTGTTGATGAATTCTTTAGAATTTAAGTTTCTGCGAATTCTTTATAGTCTATGGATGGTGAATTCTGTATAAAACATGGTTGTTGAATTTTTATAATCCATGGATGGTGAATTATGTATAATACATGGTTGTTGAATTCTTTATAACCCATGGTTAATGAATTCTTTATAATCGATAGACGGTGAATTTTTTATAATCTATGGTTGGTGAATCGGTTGTAATCTGCGATTTTTGAATTATTTACAACCCATAGTTGGTGAATTCTTTATAACCCGTGGTTTGTGAATTCTTTATAATCTATGGTTGGTGAATTCTTTATAATCCATGGTTGGTGAATTCTTTATAACCCATGGTTGGTGAATTCTTTATAATCCATGGTTGGTGAATTCTTTATAACCCATGGTTGGTGAATTCTTAATAATCTATGGTTGGTGAATTCTTTATAATCCATGGTTGGTGAATTCTTTATAACCAATGGTTAGTGAATTATTTAGAATGTATGATTGGTGATTTTTTTAATAATCTATGTGAATTTTTTATAACCTAAGGTTGGTGAATCAGTTATAATCTGTAATTTGTGAATTCTATTTAATCTAATGTTGGTGAATTCTTTATAATCAATGTTTGGTGAATTCTTTATTATTATGTTTATGAGAATTCTTTATAGTCTATGGATGGCGAATTCTGTTTAAAACATGGTTGTTGAATTCTTTTTTAATCCATGGGTGGTGAATTCTGTATAATACATGGTTATTGAATTCTTTATAATCAATGGTTGTTGAATTCTTTATAATCCATGGTTGGTGAATTCTTTATAATCCATGGTTGGTGAATTCTTTATAACCCATGGTTGGTGAATTCTTTATAATCCATGGTTGGTGAATTCTTTATAACCCATGGTTGGTGAATTCTTAATAATCTATGGTTGGTGAATTCTTTATAATCCATGGTTGGTGAATTCTTTATAACCAATGGTTAGTGAATTATTTAGAATGTATGATTGGTGATTTTTTTATAATCTTTGTAAATTTTTTATAACCTAAGGTTGGTGAATCAGTTATAATCTGTAATTTGTGAATTCTATTTAATCTATTGTTGGTGAATTCTTTATAATCAATGTTTGGTGAATTTTTTATAATTATGTTTATGAGAATTCTTTATAGTCTATGGATGGCGAATTCTGTTTAAAACATGGTTGTTGAATTCTTTTTTAATCCATGGGTGGTGAATTCTGTATAATACATGGTTATTGAATTCTTTATAATCAATGGTTGTTGAATTCTTTATAATCAATGGTTGTTGAATTCTTTATAATCCATGGTTGGTGAATTCTTTATAATCTATAAATGGTGAATTCTTCATAATCCAGTGTTAGTGAATTCCTGATAATCGATAGACGGTGAATTCTTTATAATCCATAGTTGGTGAATTCTTTATAGTCCGTGGTTGGTGAATTCTTTATAACCCATAGTTGGTAAATTCTTTATAACCCATAGTTGGTGAATTCTTTATAACCCATGGTTGGTGAATTCTTTATAATCCATGGTTGGTAAATTCTTTATAATCCATCTAAGTCGTTTCATTGCTAAAGACTGTTTGCCATAAAGCCATAAAGCATTTTTTGTTTTATGCTGTAACCAGCAGCGTGTCTGTCATTAGGTTTGGTTGCAACCATTATATCTTTGATTACTTAAAACAATATACAGCGGTCATGAACTATAATTAATTTGTCAATACATATGTTCCTTATATTATTTTCTATAGTTAAAGTACTATTTATTTGAAACGTGTGTACATGTATATAATCCTATGTCATTATAATTTACCACTTTGGTATTCTTCCTCTTCTTCTTCCCTTCAACACCTTGTGGAGCATATGTCTTCAACAAACAGTTTTCAAGCCGTTCTGTTTCTTGCCAATCTTTTAAGACCATTTCATGTTTTTTCCCTCATCTTTACCTCAGCTTCCATCTGTATTCTCTAAGGATATTTTGCTCTACCTCTTTGTATTTTTTCTTGGGGATTCCAAAAAGGGTCCGTTGTGTAATACTCTCAATTGGCTTCCTGTGTTTCTTATCCAGCGTCATTATCTTCGCTGTATCTTTTTATCCACTGGTATTTGACTGGTACTTGTCCATAATACTATGTTAGTGATTTTTTTCCTACAATTTCTATCCTTTTATTCTGCGTAAGCTTCCATTAATGAAAGTCTGTATTGTCATGATTGTTATGTTTGTTGAGCTCCATGTTTCACACCCATATTAATAGGACTGACTTAACATTGGAGTTGAAAACTGTAACATGGCATTGACTATCACACATATTTATTGCTTGTATTTTCTTTGCTACAAACGATAATTTCCCCATTCTGTAGAACAAAATTACTTATATGTCATTGTTCTTGAATTGTTTCCAGCAGGCACAAGAAAATAATACATTCATTGAATTCATGTATGAGAAGTCTGCCACCAGGCAATTCATATTTATCCCTTAACCTCGTGCTGAAGTCGGATGTGTTGGGCCAAAGGCACAAATATAACAAATATAATAAAAACCACAACACAGCGCAGATACGCCCATCTAACGTCCTTTTAACTAAGGATGACGAATATGTGTAGTCCTTTAGTCATCGGGAGAACACAAGCAAGCATCATATATGCTTTCTTTTGTAAACGTTTCATTCAAACAGTTCTTTCCCTTTGAACAACTTTTCACCAGTTTTTGATTCTATTTTAATCACTTTGATTACTTTTTATTTTATTTTCTTCTATTTCTTGAACAGTACACATTTATTGACTTTATTTTTGCGTAAGGTCGATAGCTAGGACTTGATAGCTTTTGGTGAATAGTTAATAAAGAAAAGGACCCATTTTCATCTTTAACCAACTTCTGTCTTGTAGAATTGGTGACAGTCACTTGTGAATTACTCTAAACATAAGCAAACGTCTAAAACAAACCGCCAGTTTCATGAGATCAAATGATGTTCCTCAAATGATGTTCCTCAAATGATGTTCCTCAAATGATGTTTCTCAAATGATGTTCCTCCAATGATGTTCATATACTCAAGACAACAACAAATAATTAACAGAAGAAAAGAATATGTAACCCTATATACTGTATGTTTTTGAAAAATGTAAGAATGTGAGAAGTTCACTTTCAGTGATATTGTTCCCTAAACTGATAATATTTGCTAGAGCGTCTCAGAATATACATGTCTGGCGGATGGAACAGATGAAACAATATGTGTTAACTGCACAGAAAGGAAACAAATGGAGAAGGCATCTGAAGCATGAAACAACCGAGGTGTATTTATGATAGCAACAGAGACAGCGATTCCTCTCCTTTTTATAGAAAAAAAAAAATCTCACGTCTTCACCGTAAGAAAACAAGACATACATCCAGGAGTTAGAGATTACACTACACATCAGTTGCATGCTCTTGTTTAAGTGGAAAGTAAAAAAAAAACAATATTTTTTTTTATTAAATAACATTAATGAAACTCATGGCATTTGTTCTTATGAACACGACATTTATTATCGACATCGACGTTGTCATTTGAGATACTCATCACTTGTTCATTAGGCAGGGAGATCTGTATAAGAACAATATAGGAATTCCTTCATTTTAGCAGGGATCATCTAAGAATGTGCGTCCAAACAAAGACATTTAACTAAACAAGTACGTTCTCTCATGTAGATTAACATATGTATTGTACTTCAACTAGGAATGTGCGTCCAACCAAAGACATTTAACTAAACATGTCCGTTCTCTCATGTAGATTAACATATGTATTGTACTTCAACTAGGAATGTGCGTCCAACCAAAGACATTTAACTAAACATGTACGTTCTCTCATGCAGATAACATATGTATTGTACTTCAACTAGGAATGTGCGTCCAACCAAAGACATTTAACTAAACATGTACGTTCTCTCATGTAGATTAACATATGTATTGTGCTTCAACTAGGAATGTGCGTCCAGCCAAAGACATTTAACTAAACATGTCCGTTCTCTCATGTAGATTAACATATGTATTGTGCTTCAACTAGGAATGTGCGTCCAACCAAAGACATTTAACTAAACATGTACGTTCTCACATGTAGATTAACATATGTACTGTGCTTCAACTAAGAATGTGCGTCCAACCAAAGACATTTAACTAAGCATGTACGTTCTCTCATGTAGATTAACATATGTATTGTGCATCAACTAAGAATGTGCGTCCAACCAAAGACATTTAACTAAGCATGTACGTTCTCTCATGTAGATTAACATATGTATTGTGCATCAACTAAGAATGTGCGTCCAACCAAAGACATTTAACTAAGCATGTACGTTCTCTCATGTAGATTAACATATGTATTGTGCATCAACTAAGAATGTGCGTCCAACCAAAGACATTTAACTAAGCATGTACGTTCTCTCATGTAGATTAACATATGTATTGTGCGTAGGTGCTAATTGTTCTTTATTAACTCGCAAGCAGGGCGACCTTCTCATGTCCAAATCTGACTTTAAAGAACTGAACCACGTAGAAGTCTTTGAGGCTGAGGAGTATGGGCTTAAAAGGTAGCTTCACTGCTCATGTTTCAATCACGTGATCTAACCACTCGCACTTGACAAGGCTCATTGTTTCTGTTGCAATGTTCTTCCTTGTGTGCATAACCTTTGATCACTTCTCATCTCGTTATGTAGAATTAAGGATTGAGCTTGTAATGTCCATTCCAGAAAATGAGAACATAATGAGTTATGAGAAAAGGAATTGTAATAAACTGTGACAGCAGGAAAAAAAACTAATTGACTAAAGAGACAGAAGGAAACACATGTACTAGTTATGCAATTTTAAGACTTTCATCAGAATACATTGAACCGTCAGCAGAACTCAGCAACATTTCTCTAAGTCAATTTTAAATATCAAATTTAAATTGTTTTATTGATATTAGTTTGGATTTTGGAGAAACAACAGATAAAATGGTTTGGTCACGTGACAAGGCAGAGTGATCAAAACACAATACAACGAGCACTCAATAAACGTTACGAGAACACCAGACCCAAAGGCCGACCACGAAAAATATGGATTGACGGAATATTAGAAGCACTAGGAAGCAACATCAGCAGAGGCCAAAAGAAGAGCAATAGACCACAAATTATATCTCCCCTCGACGCTGACAGGCAAATGAGGAAGAATAAAAAAGAAGAATGACTGACCTGCCTGTTTGGACAAGGGTAGGCAATCGATAATAAAGACTTCAGTTGTCTCATCTACAACCTGTAATGTGTCCATTTAATTTGTCCTGCCTAAACAGTTTCACCACATTTGATACCTCACAGTTTTCTTCTGCTTCTTTGGAGTTGAACCAAGATTCTGACGAGGCACGATCTGTTCAACTGCAGACTAAGTTTTCCAGATTATATTAGTCCACAACTGCCATCTAAAATTGTAGTGGACATTTGTTTTTCTTGGTTATCTTCAGATTTACATGCTTCATTGTGTGATTATTACAGTTGTTATTATTAATTACTAAATAGGCTTATGACATGTGCTTTTATTGCATGTTTCCCTGTCCCATAGCTCATTCGATGTTTCTCTGTCGCTGGTGGAACTATCATCTTGTGGGTCGGATTGCCAGTCCTGGGTAAAGTTAAAAGTAAAGTACGAGACTTGAATCGGCGTCTTGGCACGCGATTTTTCACCCATGTGCTCGACCGCCTATCCGGAAGTGTTGGGAGACTTCTGGACAGTGTCGCTTCAAGCATGGAAACTCACGATGCGAGGCGGCATTCCTCACCTTTCCACAGTAATACCCTTGTACCCAATTCTGCCAGCGGCTGGGTCGCCCGCAGGGGTATGTTTATTTTTCAAATCATGAGTACAATTCACACTGCTTCCAGCGGGACTTGAACACTGGTTGTCCGAACGTCGGTAGTCAGTCGGGTGGTTTTCCCAACAAGGCTACCGAGGCCAGTCCTGAGTGTAAGCTTCTGTATCTGATCGTTATATTAATGTCTTATCTTTGTAATACAATCTTGTCTAATCAGTAAAGAGAAGCGCTCGTGATAGCTGGTACAGAACAGAGAGCGGGTGGGGAAGGGAGTCAGACAAAATGTAACGTGCACAAAAGTAAACAATTCTAAAGTAGCAACTGATGCCGTATTGAATTGTTGACGTGGAGACATTATTATAATTGTATTACGTCTGTGTTTCTCAGCTGAGGCTCATGGAATATTTCACAGGGCCGCAGAAAAAATATCGTAATTAGGGGGCCAAAGACGAGACTGGGGGAGAGGGCCACATTACAAGACTATGGTCCATGCACAGAGATACAGATGTCTGTAGAACACAACTCTCAGATATAATTTTTTTCCCGCCCATTGAATTGTTTCATCAGCGGCGCAAATAAGAAAAGCGATCATCATGAGTATCTGGCGAAACACAAAGGTGACCATCAAGGATGGAACGATCACCAAGATGATTTTCTTGTCCTAGTTCTCTTCTTTCTCTTGCCTCTCGCCTGACCCCTATCCAAGCTTGCCGTCCAATACACTTTAGGCACATGTAAGGTGTGTTGGCGAACTTCGATGAGGTTTATAACAGACTCACAAGTTAGTTTGCCAATCTGGATATTAAAGAAAACAAAAACCTTTGTTGTTTCCTTCGCGGTTGCTATGTTTAATTTATTAGCAACGTAATCTATCGTGATTAATATAATACTTGATTTATGAGTACATATCCAAATGTATGGTAAAATATTTGGTTAATGCAAAATGTATTGATAAACATTAGTAGTAGTAGTCGCCATCGCCAGTCACAGTTTACTAATGATTTTTTTCAGCACCCCTAGAAATGTCATTTTTTATTTTCTTTCGCCGAGTATTTTCTTTTTCTGTGTCCGTCTGCTTCTTGTTTGAGTTGGAGCTTTAGAGTGTGTTTCCAAAAATTACTATCTGCAGCTATTTCTTCCCCAGCTGCAGGGTTTGTGTTCAGAGTCTTCATGTCACGTTTACACACGTCTGTAAATCAGAGTTTTGGGCGCCCCAAAGTTTTTTTTGCCATCTGCTAGTTGCCCATAGAGTATATCTGTTGGTATGCAGCCATCTTTCATATGGTGTACGTGGCCAAGCCAGCGTAAGCTGCGATGTTTGAACAGCGTGTAGATGTTAGGGGGATCTGTGCGAGTCATGACCGCCATGTTTAGTCACTTTATCCTTCCAGATGATAGCAAGAATACGGCGCAGACATCGCATATGAAATGTATTTAGCCCTCTCTCCTGCTGTGCATAAGTTGTCCAAGATTCGCTGCCACGCAGGAGGATACTTATGATGCAGGCTTTG
This sequence comes from Megaustenia siamemsis, assembly GCA_032433765.1. Taxonomy (NCBI): domain Eukaryota; kingdom Metazoa; phylum Mollusca; class Gastropoda; order Stylommatophora; family Ariophantidae; genus Megaustenia; species Megaustenia siamemsis. Next base: position 94,903,588 of record JAVIAB010000139.1, on the reverse strand, counting down.
TAAACTGCGGCCTTCCGTGGATTGTTGTCAGATAGGCCAGCATCCATGGTGCGGACGTTCCAGCAACCAAATCGTAGACTAAGTTTCATGGTTGTTGATTTCACTTGTGTGGCAGGTGTGGATTGTAACAGCTTTCCTCCTACGCCAAATGATCAGAATGACTTATAAACCGGTAACTGCTGCTTGCCTGTTGTGTCGACACGAAAATGGTGAAGCTGGAGTGTCCTCTCTAGGGCACGAGCTTGGGCAGAAAAAAGAAAGAAAAGTTCTTGTCCATGCAACATGTTTCTTCTCTCCATGCAGCCGGGCGATCCAATGGTCTAAACATTATGTTAACAGATTATGCTCTTAAACATTGCATCGTATCATTAAACACTTAACTGTCGTTGATAAAGTAATCTTTGACATAAGGATTCATTTTGTCTTTGTTTTGGAAGTTCTAACACTGTTTCATTTGTGAAAAGTAATCTTTATTATTGGAGTCGCGATAGCTCAGTGGATAGTGAACTGGACTACAAAGGACAAGGGGTAGGGTTCGATCCCAACCGACGACTTCCAGGTTCACCCAGCCTCAAATGGGTACCGGATTTTTTTCTGGGAAAGTAAAGCAGCACGGGCGTAATACCGACCACATTTTCCAAAAATCATGTGCTGAAGGTCTGTAAAGTATAGGATCACTAAAACCATATTTCCCTATACGCCACTTGGCGTGACGGGGGTACTTTACTTTTCTATTTTTACTTAATTGTTATTATTTAGTCGCTGTAAACATATGTACAAGTTGTCTCCATCAATTTGTATTTTATTGTCTCCATCGATTTGTATTTTATTGTCTCCATCGATTTGTATTTTATTGTCTCCATCGATTTGTATTTTATTGTCTCCATCGATTTGTATTTTATTGTCTCCATATTTCCAATACATCATGGCTGCTCCGGCAAAGAAGAAATTTCGACAACACTCAGCCAAGTATCTTGGCTACGACTGATTTCATCACATGAAGACCAAACAAAACCCCCATGCTTATCTTGCGTTACTTCCCAATGAAAGTATTCGACCATGTAGGTTGAAGAAGAACTCAGAAAGGTTCCACAAAGACAAGAAGGACAAACCAGTAGAATAGTGTGGAGGTACTTTGTTGTTGCTGTACACCACATGGTGAACCATCCAGCCTGTTATATGAGTCAGCTGCTGACGTGCAAGTGGAACTACTGTAAAACATATGTATACATTCACACACAACAATAGCACACGCACACACATTAGAGCCACATATCACAATAGCGAGAACTACAAGGTAAGGTTTTAATCTCATCTGATTGCTCATTCTGCTACAGTGGTCATTATAGGACGGATGGTTTGATAGAGCAGCAACTGTAGCATTATGGTTTAGTTCCACTGATACGAGAAAGTGAATACCAAATTCTACATTCAAATTTATTCAATATTCCCGTAGTCACTCTTGATATATAACATATAGCACAAAATAAAGCAGTATTGCCCGCGATAGCTCAGTGGTTAGTAAACTGGACTACAGAGTATGAGAGTTCGGGTTCGAACCTGATTGACGGCTTCAGGGTTCACCCAGCTTTAATGGGTACCGGATTTTTTCTGGGAAAGTAAAGAGGCACGCGCATTTTACCGACCACATTACAGCAGCACGGGCGTAATACCGACTACATTACCCAAAAAATCATGTGATGAAGGTCTGTAAAATATAGGGTCACTAACACCAGATTTCCCTATACGTCACTTGGCGTGGCGGTGGTATACTGGGTACAAATAATAATACATAAATATTATTATATGGGGAACTTCCGAGGCGATAATAGGGAATAATAGAACAAAGAAGTATGTGTTAGCACTCGGAAAAATTGACAGACAAACAACAATAGAAAAAAACGAAGAACAATATATGGTCCGAAGTGGGATCGAACCGGTACTCAGTGGCACCGCGCCTTGCCACGAGAAGCCGAACGCTTGGCACACGGTGGTACTTTACTTTTTTTCTTTCTTTTTTAAATTACCCCACCAATCAATACCGAAAAATTATGGTCACTAAAACCATATTCCCCAAAACGCTACTTGGCGTGACGGGGCACTTTACCTTTTTTTTTAATCTACTGGCTACTGGCGTTATTACATTTTTAAAACACAATTATGAAATAAAAGCCATATATTATATAATTATTGAATTAGCATAGTCATACGATTAAGGTTTGAAAGAGTCTCTATAAAACAACTCCCCGGATAAAAAGTCTGATACAGACATTTGTGTAAAATTTGAAAGAAAACTTGAGTGTAGTCAGACTGTAATTTGCATGCGCTGATTAATTATGGTTACCATTCACAAGAAAGTAAAGACACGTCATACAGCAATTGTAACATGATGGACAAGTTGGGTATTTCAATTTAATTGCTAGACTTGTCAAAGATGAATTGTGGGCTCAGTTTTGTGAAATATCAACAACAGATCTTACAGAGGCAATCGGTTGAGAAGAGGGATATCATGTATGGGTTAAGCAGAGGCTGTTACTTCTGAAGTGTGTTCACAACAGGACATTGCACCTGGGGAAATTTGGAGTAAAGGCATCAAGATGCAAAGATATACGAAGCTGTTGTAAAGCTGATGATAATGACAATTTAAAAAAAAAAAGAAGAAAAATGTAGAATGGTAAGAGCTTTACGTGGTAATAAACAAAACAAATGTCGACGTTTCGGCCAAGTAGGCCTTCAGCTAGAACAGCAAACAACAACACACAAATATATATAAGGATATGTAAACAAATCTAACTGCATGGCGATAATATGCTAGATAGACAAGAAAGGAAATATAAAAGGTCACTTCCCTGTGTTCCAGAGCGTAGTCAGCTTATGAATGAACTAAAATAAATAATAACTGAATGAACGGGGTGCCCAGCTATGTATCTCACTGCCCAGGCAGTCAAATGAGAAGACGGAAGGGTTCTAAAAATATGAAGAAGGTGGGTACAAGATACGTATAAGCTGTGCATATCTAACTGTGTGTGTGTGTGCGCAAAACGAAAAGATGTGTAAAAAAGCATGTGTACCTAACCATATAGGCGTACAAGCATAAATCTGTATATATTATCACAAAACACACAAGAAAACCCGAGGGTGCCTAATTGTGCCAATACAAATGCAGACAAATATACATACATGTATAGGTTCGGTAGCGCATAGGGGTAAGATATGTGTGGAAGTGTCCTATGTGTATAAGAGCTATCTGTTCAGGCCATGGGGGTGGAACAGCGTGATATGTGATGTAATTTTAATGGATTTTGATGGAAATTTGGATACGGGTACAGGCTGGGTGCTCTATATCCTTCTCAGTATGCAATATGATGGATGGAGAATGTCACACACAACAATTGTTGATGTTGGAAGCCAAAGTTCAGGCATTGATCCATGAAAGATGTTCGGTTTGTGGTGATGTCGTTTATACTGACTGATCAGTGGTACGTCATCTGTGAGGTTCATAGTGCCTGTCTCCAATGCTGACAACATTGCAGAAAAAAGATAATAAGAAATAAGAAAAAAATACTAATTTATAAATATGAAAAAATACTGAAATAAAAAGAATTATCCGATAAATAAATCCCTCGATATCAACCAAGAATTGTAGTTTGTCAATGACTGTGATTATGTGCATGAAAGTATAAGTGCTTGAGCGTAAACAGTTCAACTTGTGCTCACATAACAATATATGCAAACACTGGCATGTGGGCGCTGAGATCAGGGTTGCCATATGTAGAAAGTGGTCTCATCTCACATTGTCAGGCATGTCGTGTTTGGGCAGTGGAAGGAGTTTGATACAAAACAAAGAACTTCAATGTCTGAACCAATCTGTTAACATCAATCTAAACTGAGTGAATACATGATTACCTTAGCGCTGGTAGTCTCCACTGATTGGATTAACGGTCCATGTTTTAATGGAAAATAATCACATTTTGTAAAAAAAAAAAAAAAAAAAAAAAGAGAGAATTTCTAAATTTTGTAATATAGTTATCTCCTTATTTATGTGTCAGTCTCTCTCTCTCTCTCTCTCTCTCTCTCTCTCTCTCTCTCTTCTCTGCATCTTTCTCTCTTTTCCATTTTCATTTAATTAGTTTACTTTCTGTGAATAATTTAGCTATCCTGTTTTCCATTCATGTTGTGCACATTTGTGTCTGTTACCCTGGTTTTGTTTATCTCTTAATATAAACTCTCTCCCTCACTCCTCAACTCTCTTCATCTCTCTTCATCTCACTTAATCTTTCTTCATCTCTCTTCAACTCTCATCATCTCTGTTCAACTCTTTGCATCTCTCTTAATCTCTCTTCATCTCTTTACAACACTCTGCATCTCTATTCAACTCTCTTATCTCTCTTCATCTATGTTCAATTCTCTTCATCTCTCTTCAACTCTCTGCATCTCTTTACAACTCTCTTCATCTCTCTTCAACTCTCTTCATCTCTCTGCATCTCTCTTCATCTCTTTTCAACTCTCCTCATCTCTCTTTTCAACTCTTTTCATCTCTCTTGGACTCTCTTAAACTCTCTTTATCTTTCTTCAACCCTCTTCTGCTCTCTTCATCTCTCATCAACTCTTGTGATCTTTCATCACAGTGTATTTTATCAGGAATGTTTTTATGTTTAATGTGTCCATGCCTAATTCTCGATTGCTTCTTTATTTTCTTCTACTATCTAATAATTTTTCTCTGTAACCACTAAAACATACAATTTCCACCTATTTAAATGTACATTTAAGGAAATCGTGTTCACATTTATAATGTTAAAGACCGCTATCGAGTACCGGGCTCGTTTGAAACAGTCTGTGATATGTTGTTGGTAGTCCTACAGTGTTGACAGCTGCTGATATAGAAACATGTATTGCACTAGTTGTTAGTACGGACATGCTCCAACAATTCAATGTCATCATAATCATGTGCCCTCTCTACATTGAAGGCTAGTCACCATGTAGCACAATTATTTTTTACAATAGCATGACTAAACAGCTTTGTTAACACGAAGAAAACTAGACCACCAATGTTTCCATTCTAAAAGCCTTCAACAGGGAGGTCATTTTTAACTATGAAAAAAAAAGATTCTTAAATTGTATAAACGAGAGTGAAAGCTGAAATGATATCTGACTTGTGACATTGAAATTGTAATGTGGTTAGTGTCCATAATAAAGTACCTTGCAATGTAGAGATCATTTGAGAAGCTACGTGGGAGGCTATTGAAAGCAAAATAATAGATATAAATAAACTACCGCCACACCGACACAAGAAAACCATGTGACCAGCAAAGGCCAGAAACGGTCACATGACCAGCAAAAGCACGAAACTGTCACAAGATGCGTAGAGATGCGAAGCTGCTGTAAGATTTATTGTGTTTTGAATGTTAATAAAAGCAGGAGAATGGTAGGCAATCAATTCTTCAGCAAAGTTGAACAGTTTATTGATCTGTGTAGTCAGAAAGAAATGTTGTATTTTTGACAAGCTAGCATTAAGGCTGTAGGAGACTTCGAGTGAAGAAATAAAGAATTCATTACTCAGAGCTGTCAAGATAAACTAAGCCCACCTCTAGTTTATTGGTGAGGACAAAGATTTGAAGAAAATGTAAGATTAAAAAAAACAAAACAGTAAAACTCAATAGACAAGTACTAGACAGAGTTTTGGGCTTGCTGAAAGGTAGTCACCGCCACACAACTCTCAACAGAGTTCTCGGACTTGCTAAAATGTAAGCACAGCCACACAACTCTCAACAGAGTTCTCGGACTTGCTAAAATGTAAGCACAGCCACACAACTCTCAACTGAGTTCTCAGACTTGGTAAAAGGTAAGCAACGCCACGCCACACAACTCTCAACTGAGTTCTCAGACTTGCTAAAAGGTAATCACCGCCACACAACTCTCAACAGAGTTCTCGGACTTGCTAAAATGTAAGCACAGCCACACAACTCTCAACAGAGTTCTCGGACTTGCTAAAATGTAAGCACAGCCACACAACTCTCAACTGAGTTCTCAGACTTGCTAAAAGGTAATCACCGCCACACAACTCTCAACAGAGTTCTCGGACTTGCTAAAAGGTAAGGACCGCCAGAACTCTCAACTGAGTTCTCAGACTTGCTGAAAGGTAAGCACAGCCACACAACTCTCAACTGAGTTCTCGGACTTACTAAAAGGTAAGCACCACCAGAATTCTCAACTGAGTTCTCGGGCGTGCTAAAAGGTAAGCACCACCAGAACTCTCAACTGTGTTCTCGGGCTTGCTAAAAGGTAAGCACCACCAGAACTCTCAACTGAGTTCTCGGGCTTGCTAAAAGGTAAGTACCACCAGAACTCTCAACTTAGTTATCGGGCTTGCTAAAAGGTAAGCACCACCAGAACTCTCAACTTAGTTATCGGGCCTGCTAAAAGGTAAGCACCACCATAACTCTCAACTTAGTTATCGGGCTTGCTAAAAGGTAAGCACCGCCACACAACTCTCAACTGAGTTCTCGGACTTGCTAAAGGGTAAGCACTGTCAGAACACTCAACTTAGTTATCGGACTTGATAAAAGGTAAGCACCACCAGAACTCTCAACTTAGTTCTCGAGCTTGCTAAAATGTAAGCACAACCACATAACTCTCAATTGAGTTATCAGACTTGCTAAAAGGTAAGCACCGCCAGAACTCTCAACTTAGTTATCGGACTTGCTAAAATGTAAGCACCGCCACACAACTCTCAACTGAGTTCTCGGACTTGCTAAAGGGTAAGCACTGTCAGAACACTCAACTGCATTTGTCTCGACTCAAGTGGATGAAGAAATAAATGAGGGAGAATCAGGTACGTTCTTGAGATGAAAATGAGACAGAGCTCTCATGGTCTCCATAGTTCAAGTCAAAGATTCATGATAGATCTCAAGAAAGAAGTCGATACATACTTAAGCTGATCCAGTTTGAAGGGAAGCATTCGTCAATTTGTCATACAGAAGAAGAGAATGACGATATTTGGAAACATATATTGTAGTTGATGATGTCACGTATGGTGACACGTCGTCTTAGAGGCCGCAATTACACAACACAAAGTGAATTACAACCAATTGGCGCACTACAAGCGACAACAGCTTAAAGTATGAACAAGACAATGTCTTAGGATAAGACAACTCTACCGTGCTCTCGTTATTTATGACATCCCGCAGGTTTCACAGCATCACAACATCAATCCTCTTACCAAAATGTGTAGAAAGGAACATGAAGTATCGCCCTAACGTTACTGCCTGAAATTGCTACTCTAAATTTTCTCTTTTGTAATATTTACAACTGTATATTCATGCTAACTTATCTCATTTTCTTTCCTCTCTTCCTCTCTATTTATTCGTGTATGTATTTATGGTGTATTTTTCAGTTACTTGTGGGTTATTATCATTGCACTGCGAACATCATTTATTTATCATAATTTATGAGTCCGTTGTTATTAAGCTGCTGGATCTATTTCAGTTAATTATTTGATGTCTGTAATATACAACATTCTTAATGTCTCTTTGTCAGTTTTCTTTGTTTAACTTCTTCCATTTCTGTCTCTGTTCCCCTCTCTCCCTCAGCACCAGCAACACGAGCTTTAGTTATTCACTTGCCTACAAGCACAAACTCTTCTACAAACAAACATCAATATCTCCATGACCAGGTGTAGGAGCTCGCACAAACCCAGGATTGACAGCCCGATCCACAAGCCGATTATTCCACCAATGCTTGATAAGAACTTAATGGGCTGTAAAAAATAATAATAACAACAACAATAATAATAATAGAATAATATAATAATATAATAATATAATAGTAATAATAATAATAATACAATAATAATAGTTGTAATTATAATACAATAATAATGGTTGTAATAACAATAATCATAATAATATAAATCTGCTAATAGAGGTCTTTATCTTCACGTTTGTTTTCCTGACTCACTTTGTTCATCCACAAAAGCTCCACCTTCGAAAGTTTGGTTTCCTGCGGCGTAAACTAAGGAGCTATTTATGTCGGATGTGTTGTGACGTGATAGGGGCAGCCTGGTCATGCGGGGGTCTACAATAGAATCTTCCAGACGTCACTTTTGTTTCATATCTACCATGTGCTGTCAGCGTCAAACATGGACGGCATATAAAGAACACGTATTACAGAAAGATCATGTGAAGAACACGTATTACAGAAAGATCAATTAAAGAACACGTATTACAGAACGATCATGCAATAACAGCTCGGCACAAGTTGTATATTAGAAAACTGCATCCTGATAGGCAGGGGTGAGAGAAACAGGCCGTCAACTGATCGAATGCTCCACCCGCACAAATTTAACACATGATGGGGTTATTCTGAAATCATATTTACGTGAGCGAGGTGGTGAACAAATCAAATAACACGATACATGGAGAACGAATCAAATAACATGATAAATATAGAACGAATAAAAAAACATGATAAATGGAGAACGAATGAAATAACACGATAAATGGAGAACGAATGAAATAACACGATAAATGGAGAACGAATCAAATAACACAATAAATGGAGAACGAATCAAATAATATGATACACGGAGAACGAATCAAATAACACGATAAATGGAGAACGAATCAAATAACACGATAAATGGAGAACGAATAAAAAAACATGATAAATGGAGAACGAATCAAATAATATGAAAAATGGAGAACCAATCAAATAATATGATACACGGAGAACGAATCAAATAACATGATAAAAAGGAACGATTCAAATAATATGATAAATAGAGAACGAATCAAATAATATGAAAAATGGAGAACCAATCAAATAATATGATACACGGAGAACAAATCAAATAACACGATAAATGGAGAACGAATCAAATAACACGATAAATGGAGAACGAATCAAATAACATGATAAATGGAGAACGAATAAAATAATATGAAAAATGGAGAACCAATCAAATAATATGATACACGGAGAACGAATCAAATAACACGATAAATGGAGAACGAATCAAATAACACGATAAATGGAGAACGAATCAAATAACATGATAAATGGAGAACGAATCAAATAATATGAAAAATGGAGAACCAATCAAATAATATGATACACGGAGAACAAATCAAATAACAAGATAAATGGAGAACGAATCAAATAACACGATAAATGGAGAACGAATCAAATAACATGATAAATGGAGAACAAATCAAATAATATGAAAAATGGAGAACCAATCAAATAATATGATACACGGAGAACGAATCAAATAACACGATAAATGGAGAACGAATCAAATAACACGATAAATGGAGAACGAATCAAATAACATGATAAATGGAGAACGAATCAAATAATATGAAAAATGGAGAACCAATCAAATAATATGATACACGGAGAACGAATCAAATACACGATAAATGGAGAACGAATCAAATAACACGATAAATGGAGAACGAATCAAATAACATGATAAATGGAGAACGAATCAAATAATATGAAAAATGGAGAACCAATCAAATAATATGATACACGGAGAACAAATCAAATAACACGATAAATGGAGAACGAATCAAATAACACGATAAATGGAGAACGAATGAAATAACACGATAAACGGAGAACGAATCTAGTAACATGAAAAATGGAGAACTAATCAAATAATATGATACACGGAGAACGAATCAAATAACATGATAAATGGAGAATGTACGAAGGCAGGAACTTCCAAAATCAAAACAGAAAATGGAAAACATATCCCTCCATTACAAGAACGATGCACAACACAGTCTGTAACCACACTAGCTGGGCAAGTAAAGGACATATCCCTCCATTACAAGAACGATGCACAACACAGTCTGTAATCACTCTAGCTGGGCAAATAAAGGACATATCGCCAAAACAAAACCTAATTAATAAGAACTACAGTGAGGGGCAGATTCATCTACCTACACTATAATACAATGCGAATTTCATGGCAATAAGGCTGATCACGATTATTTCCCATTACATGCACACATAGAAATATGTCCCGGCTAACGAATGAGTGATTTCTTTTCAAATCTAGTTTGGCGAGTAATGATTATGTTGTTTGTTCAGCACCTTTTTTACGTTGTAACGTGGGGATAGATTTATACAAATGTGAAAGTTACACTTTTGGGAAAACTTAAAAAAGTGTCAGTGTGAGTTCCGTTCAGCTAACGGAAATAAAGGGAAAGCTTTGGAGAAACATAGAACGGGCAGAGTAAAGACATAGAAATGATAGAATTGTGTGAAATATACAATGTCGATATTATGGGGAGACAATTTTACAATAAAAAGTTAAAGGAAGCAGAAGAAGAACTGTGAGAGTTGAACAATTGGTTGAGAATAATTTAAATGTTGACGATTCACAGAGAAAATATACGTACAATTATAAAAAAAACAAAAAAAAAACTATTCCAGATTAGTATAAAAAAAGTATAATTTCAAAATGAACACAATTTAGCATAAGCACAAAATATGAGAGTGTGTATTTGTGTGTTTGAGTTATCGCGGCTATCATCATTTACCTCATTCTCTTCGGTCTGTAACAGAACCTCGTGGTTTAAGTCTTCAAAGTACATTTTGACCATGAGGAATTCTTCTCTGTTTGGATCAAACGTTACAGTAATTAGTACCGACCCACAAATTACAATATGTTTAGTTACTGTCTCTGTGAGAATACAGTATGTTTAGTTACTGTCTCTGTGAGAATACAGTATGTTTAGTTACTGTCTCTGTGAGAATACAGTATGTTTAGTTACTGTCTCTGTGAGAATACAGTATGTTTAGTTACTGTCTCTGTGAGAATGCAGTATGTTTAGTTACTGTCTCTGTGAGAATACAGTATGTTTAGTTACTGTCTCTGTGAGAATACAGTATGTTTAGTTACTGTCTCTGTGAGAATACAATATGTTTAGTTACTGTCTCTGGGAGAATACAGTATGTTTAGTTACTGTCTCTGGGGGAAAACAATATGTTTAGTTACTGTCTCTGTGAGAATACAATATGTTTAGTTAATTTCTCTTTGAGAATACAATATGTTTAGTTACTGTCTCGGTGAGAATACAGTATGTTTAGTTACTGTCTCTGTGAGAATACAATATGTTTAGTTACTGTCTCGGTGAGAATATAATATGTTTAGTCACTGTCTCTGGGGGAATACAATATGTTTAGTTAATGTCTCTGTGAGAATACAATATGTTTAGTTACTGTCTCTGGGGGAATACAATATGTTTAGTTAATGTCTCGGTGAGAACAAAATATGTTTAGTTACTGTCTCTTTGAGAATACAATATGTTTAGTTACTGTTTCTGTGAGAATATAATATGTTTAGTTACTGTCTCTGGGGGAAAACAATATGTTTAGTTACTGTATCGGTGAGAATATAATATGTTTAGTTACTGTCTCTGGGGGAATACAATATGTTTAGTTAATGTCTCGGTGAGAATACAATATATTTAATTAATGTCTCGGTGAGAATACACTATGTTTAGTTACTGCCTCGGTGAGAATACAATATGTTTAGTTACTGTCTCGATGAGAATATAATATGTTTAGTTACTGTCTCGGTGAGTATACAATATGTTTAGTTACTGTCTCGGTGAGAATACAATTTGTGTAGTTACTGTCTCTGTGAGAATATAATATGTTTAGTTACTGTCTAGGTGCGAATATAATATGTTTAGTTAATGTCTCTGGGGAAATACAATATGTTTAGTTAATGTCTCGGTGAGAATACAATATATTTAGTTAATGTCTCGGTGAGAATACAATGTTTAGTTACTGTCTCTGTTAGAATATAATACGTTTAGTTACTGTCTCGGTGAGTATACAATATGTTTAGTTAATGTCTCTGTGAGAATACAATATGTTTAGTTAATGTCTCTGGGGGAAAACAATATGTTTAGTTAATGTTTGCGCAAGAATACGATATGTTTAGTTAATGTCTCGGTGAGAATACAATATGTTTAGGTAATGTCTCGGTGAGAATACAATATGTTCAGTTACTGTCTCTGGGAGAATACAATATGTTTAGTTAATGTCTCGGTAAGAATACAATATGTTTAGTAATGTCTCGGTGAGAATACAATATGTTTAGTTACTGTCTCTGGGAGAATACAATATGTTTAGTTACTGTCTCGGTGAGAATATAATATGTTTAGTTAATGTCTCGGTGAGAATATGTTCAGTTAATGTCTCGGTGAGAATACTAGTTACTGTCTCGGTGAGAATACAATATGTTTAGTTACTGTCTCGGTGAGAATATAATATGTTTAGTTAATGTCTCGGTGAGAATACAATATGTTCAGTTAATGTCTCGGTGAGAATACAATATGTTTAGTTACTGTCTCGGTGAGAATACAATATGTTTAGTTACTGTCTCGGTGAGAATATACGTTTAGATGTCTACGTGAGCACACACGTTAAGCTAATGTCTATCATGTTTAGTTAATGCCCATCCATGTTTAGTTAATACCTTTCCATGTTTAGTTAATACATATTCTTGTTTACCTAATGCCTTCTACGTTTAGTTATTGTCTATCCATGTCTAGCTAATGCCTATCCAAGGTTATTTAATGCCTATCCAAGTTTAGCTAATGCCTGTCGACGTTTAGTTAATGCCTATCCATGTTTAGTTAATACCTATTCTTGTTTACGTAATGCCTATTCATGTTTAGTTAATACCTATTCTTGTTTACGTAATGCCTATCCATGTTTAGTTAATACCTATTCTTGTTTACGTAATGCCTGTCCATGTTTAGTTAATGCCTATCCATGTTTAGTTAATGCCTATTCTTGTTTACGTAATGCCTATCCATGTTTAGTTAATGCCTATTCAAGGTTGAATATGCACCAACAGTAGACAGAACGAGTTAAATGAGGCACTTCATAAATGCAAACCACATGAAAACACCATAGTTCTATGGGATTTTAACGCAAAAGTAGGAAAAGAAAGATTTGAGGAAGTAGTTTGTCATTATGGCTTAGGCGAGAGGAATGAAAGAGGTGAGAAACTTATTGACTGGGCAAGAACACACAACATAATGATAGGAAACACCTGGTTTAAGCAACATCCAAGACGTCTGTGTACATGGAAGAGCCCAGGGGACAACGCACGTAATCAAATTGATTATATAATGATAAACAATAGATTTAGAAACAGTCTGGTGTGTGTGAAAACTAGACCAGAGGCAGATTGCAATAGTGATCATGTACCAGTTGTGGGAAAGCTTAGAGTAAAATTAAAAAACAACAAAACAAGCCTCAGTTAACATCAAGTTAAATTTAGATTTACTAAAATCAGACAAGAAGCTGCAGACAAATATAACATGACAATTCAGAACCGGTACAATGCAATAAAGAAGATACAAAGCATTGATGAACAGTGGGAAATGCTAAAAGAATCAATGCAACAAACATCAAAAGAGTTCATATCGCCTGTGAGGACAAATTCAAGAAAGAAATGGATGACAGACGACATTTTGCAGTTAATGGATACAAGAAGAAATAAAGAAAATAAAGATGAGTATAAGAGATTAAATAAAGAAATTGTAGTAAAATTCAATGAAGCAAAAGAAGCATGGCTAAAAGAGAGATGCAAAGAGATTGAAATGCAACAAAAAGGAGATGCTAAAGCTATATACAAACAAATTGAGGAATTAACAGGAAGAAAAACGCAATTTAAAAAATGGATGTCTAAGATCAAGGGAAGGAGAACTGTTGATTGATCAAGAAAACATAAGGGAACGATGGACAGAATACATTAAAAATCTTAATAATGATGAACGAACGGAAGTAAATATTAAGGATTATGGAGAAGGACTAGAAATACTCAGGCAGGCAAAGCTCCTGGACCAGATAATATAACTAAAGAAGAGATTGAAGCCATGGGTGATTGTGGAATAGAAATAATAACACAAATATTGAAAGATATCTACAACAACGGATATATACCAGACGACATGCTCAAATCAATATTCATAGACCCTACCAAAGAAATCGGGTGCGATTGAATGCGATGATCATCGCATAATAAGCCTTATGAGTCATATGACTAAGATATTACTAAGAATCATCATGCGAAGAGTGCGAAACAAAATCAGTCCAGAAATTAGCGATGAACAGTGTGGCTTTGTTAGAGATAAATGAACAAGCAATGACATTTATATCATAAGATCTTTAGTAGAAAGAACCATAGAGGTGAAAACAGATCTATACCTATGTTTCATAGATTACACCAAGGCATTTGACAAAGTAAAGCACCAAGAAATAAGCAAAATTTTAGAAAACATAAACTTAGATGGGAAAGATATAAGAATAATAAATAACAAGTACTGGCAACAAACAGCGGCCATAAGAACTGGAAACCAATTGGGAATGTTTCAACAAATAAAACAGGGTGCTAGACAAGGTTGTGTGCTGCTATCACATTTCTTTAATATTTATAGTGAGACTATTTTAAGATCCATAAGGGACATACCTGGAATAACAATTGGAGGTCATAATACAAATAACCTAAGGTATGCTGATGATACAGTCTTAATCGCTAAGAGTGAAAATGAATTACAAGAAATGTTGGACATTATAGTGAAAGAAAGCAAAAATAAAGAACTCAGCCTTAATAGCAAAAAGACGGAGGTAATGGTAACAACAAAGAAAAAGACATCACCTCAGTGCAAAATAAAGACAAGTGGAACAATATTAAAATAGGTAAATGATTTAAATATTTGGGAACTTTGTTAACCTCAGACGGAAGATGTACAAAAGAGGTGAGATGCAGAATGGCTCAGGCAAAAGCAGCTGTCTAAAAAATGAGGAAGATACTATGCAATCCATTTTTGGCAATAGAAACAACTAAAAGAGTTCTTAAATGTTATGTAGAACCAGTCTTAACATACGAATGCGAATCATGGACAATAGGACAACAGACAAGAAAATCACTGGAGTCTGTAGAAATGTGGTTTTACAGAAGAATGTTGAGAGTACCATGGACAGATAAGAAGAGTGATGGAGATGTTCTGAGAGAGGTCAAAGCAAAAAGAGAGGAATTTCTTCCAATATTAGGAAGAAACAATCATCATTTTTTGACCATGTAATGAGAAGAGAACAAATGAAAAATATTGTAACAACTGGAAAAATTGAGGGACGAAGAGATAGAAGGAAGCAAAGAGAAAAAAATAACAGACAGCTTAAGAGTATGGCTTGGCAGAAGGTCAGCAACAGAAATGATAAATAGATGCCGAAATCGAAAGTTGTCGAGAGACATGATCACCTACGCCAGTAGGCCCGGTATTTGATGATGATGATGATTCAATGTTAGTTAATGCCTATCCATGTTTAGTTACTGCCTATTCAAGGTTAGTTAATGCCTATACATGTTTACTTAATACCTATCCATGTTTACTTAATACCTATCTATGTTTAGTTAATGCCTAACCATGTTTACTTAATACCTATCCATGTTTAGTTACTGCCTATTCAAGGTTAGTTAATGCCTAACCATGTTTACTTAATACCTATCCATGTTTAGTTAATGCCTATCCACGTTTAGTTAATGCCAATTCATGTTTAGTTAATGCCTATCCACGTTTAGTTAATGCCTGTCCATGTTTAGTTAATGCCTATCCACGTTTAGTTAATGCCTCTCTATTTTTAGTTAATACCTATCCATGTTTAGTTAATGTCTATCCATGTTTAGTTAATGCCTATCCATGTTTAGTTAATGCCTTTCCATGTTTATGTAATGCCTAGCCATGTTTAGTTAATGCCTATCCCTTGTTTATTTAATGCCTATCCATGTTTATTTAATGTCCATCCATGTTTATTTAATGCTGTCCATGTTTATTTAATTCCAGTCCATGTTTATTTAATGCCTATCCATGTTTATTTAATGCTGTCCATGTTTTGTTAACGCATATCCATGTTTATTTAATGCCTCTCCATGTCTATTTAATGCCTATCCATGTTTATTTAATTCCTATCCATGTTTATTTATCCCTTATCCATGTTTATTTAATGCCTATCCATGTTTATTTAATGCCTATCCACGTTTATTTAATGCCTATCCATGTTTATTTAATGCTTATCCATGTTTATTTAATGCCTATCCATGTTTGTTTAATGCCTATCCATGTTTATTTAATGCCTTCCCATGTTTATTTAATGCCTATCCATGTTTATTTAATGCTTATCCATGTTTATTTAATGCCTATCCATGTTTATTTAATGCTTATCCATGTTTTTTTTAATGCCTATCCATGTTTATTTAATGCCTATCCATGTTTCGTTAATGCCTCTCCATGTTTATTTAATATCTATCCATGTTTATTTAATGCATATCCATGTTTATTTAATTCCTTTCCATGTTTAATTAATGCCTATTCATGTTTTTTAAAATTCCTATCCATGTTTATTTAATTCCTATCCATGTTTCGTTAATTCCTATTCATTTTTATTTAATTCCTATCCATGTTTAGTTAATGCCTATCCATGTTTATTTATTGCATGTACAAAAAACGTTCTCTTTCTTTATTTTTTGTGTGAGAAGGTACATAGTTTACGTTTTCGTTACCACTTATGATTGAACTGTTTTGGACGTCATACGTAATAGTAAATGTCTGCGTAAGAACGAACATATACGTTTGTTAATGTCTGTGTGAGAACATATACGGTTTGCTAATGTCTGTGTGAGAACATATACGGTTTGTTAATGTCTGTGTGAGAACATATACGGTTTGTTAATGTCTGTGTGAGAACATATACGGTTTGCTAATGTCTGTGTGAGAACATATACGGTTTGCTAATGTCTGTGTGAGAACATATACGGTTTTCTAATGTCTGTGTGAGAACATATACGGTTTGTTAATGTCTGTGTGAGAACATATACGGTTTGCTAATGTCTGTGTGAGAACATATACGGTTTGTTAATGTCTGTGTGAGAACATATACGGTTTGTTAATGTCTGTGTGAGAACATATACGGTTTGCTAATGTCTGTGTGAGAACATATACGGTTTGCTAATGTCTGTGTGAGAACATATACAGTCTGCTAATGTCTGTTTGAGAACATATACGGTTTGTTAATGTCTGTGTGATGGCATATACGGGTTGTTAATGTCTGCTGGTTTATTAATGTGTGCTGGCTTGTTAATGTTTTCTTGTTTGTTAATGTCTTCTTGTTTGTTAATGTCTTCTTGTTTGTTAGTGTGTGCTTGTTTGGTAATGTATTCTTGTTTGTTAATGTCTTCTTGTTTGTTAGTGTGTGCTTGTTTGTTAATGTCTTCTTGTTTGTTAATGTCTGCTGGTTTGTTAATGTTTGACGGTTTGTTAATGTCTTCTTGTTTGTTAGTGTGTGCTTGTTTGTTAATGTCTTCTTGTTTGTTAATGTCTTCTTGTTTGTTAGTGTGTGCTTGTTTGTTAATGTCTTCTTGTTTGTTAATGTCTTCTTGTTTGTTAGTGTGTGCTTGTTTGTTAATGTCTTCTTGTTTGTTAATGTCTTCTTGTTTGTTAATGTCTTCTTGTTTGTTAGTGTGTGCTTGTTTATTATGTCTTCTTGTTTGTTAATGTCTTCTTGTTTGCTAGTGTGTGCTTGTTTGTTAGTGTGTGCTTGTTTGTTAATGTCTTCTTGTTTGTTAGTGTCTTCTTGTTTGTTAGTGTGTGCTTGTTTGTTAATTTCTTCTTGTTTGTTAGTGTGTGCTTGTTTGTTAATGTCTTCTTTTTTGTTAGTGTCTGCTTGTTTGATAGTGTCTTCTTGTTTGTTAGTGTGTGCTTGTTTGTTAATGTCTTCTTGTTTGTTAGTGTGTGCTTGTTTGTTAATGTCTTCTTGTTTGTTAGTGACTTCTTGTTTGTTAGTGTGTGCTTGTTTGTTAATGTCTTCTTGTTTGTTAGTGTGTGCTTGTTTGTTAATGTCTTCTTGTTTGTTAATGTCTTCTTGTGTGTTAGTGTGTGCTTGTTTGTTAATGTCTTCTTGTTTGTTAGTGTGTGCTTGTTTGTTAATGTCTTTTTGTTTGTTAATGTCTTCTTGTTTGTTAGTGTGTGCTTGTTTGTTAATGTCTTCTTGTTTGTTAATGTCTTCTTGTTTGTTAGGGTGTGCTTGTTTGTTAATGTCTTCTTGTTTGTTAGTGTGTGCTTGTTTGTTAATGTGTTCTTGTTTGTTAATGTGTTCTTGTTTGTTAGTGTGTGCTTGTTTGTTAATGTCTTCTTGTTTGTTAATGTCTTCTTGTTTGTTAGGGTGTGCTTGTTTGTTAATGTTTTCTTGTTTGTTAGTGTGTGCTTGTTTGTTAATGTCTTCTTGTTTGTTAATGTCTTCTTGTTTGTTAATGTCTTCTTGTTTGTTAATGTCTTCTTGTTTGTTAGTGTGTGCTTGTTTATTAATGTCTTCTTGTTTGTTAATGTCTTCTTGTTTGCTAGTGTGTGCTTGTTTGTTAGTGTGTGCTTGTTTGTTAATGTCTTCTTGTTTGTTAGTGTGTGCTTGTTTGTTAATGTTTTCTTGTTTGTTAGTGTGTGCTTGTTTGTTAATGTCTTCTTGTTTGTTAATGTCTTCTTGTTTGTTAATTTCTTCTTGTTTGTTAGTGTGTGCTTGTTTGTTAATGTTTTCTTGTTTGTTAGTGTGTGCTTGTTTGTTAATGTCTTCTTGTTTGTTAATGTCCTCTTGTTTGTTAGTGTGTGCTTGTTTGTTAATGTCTTCTTGTTTGTTAGTGTGTGCTTGTTTGTTAATGTCTTCTTGTTTATTAGTGTGTGCTTGTTTGTTAATGTCCTCTTGTTTGTTAATGTCTGCTTGTTTGTTAGTGTCTGCTTGTTTGTTAGTGTCTGCTTGTTTGTTAATGTGTGCTTGTTTGTTAGTGTGTGCTTGTTTGTTAATGTCTTCTTGTTTGTTAGTGTCTGCTTGTTTGTTAGTGTCTGCTTGTTTGTTAGTGTCTGCTTGTTTGTTAATGTCTGCGTTAGAAATGATCTTCTTCATTTGTTATCTAAAATCGGCATAAGTTGTTTCTTAAAATGGCTGGTGTGTCGTACATTAGAGTTAATAGTCACATTAAATTGTGTAGTTATTAGTCATATAACATTTAAAGGCAATAATCAGATAACGATTCGCATCAAAAGAGTTTAGATTATTTCTTTTTGAACGCGATTTTATTTAGAATTCTTTTAAATTTTAATGTTTCTGTTTTTTATCTACAGACTTCTTGGAGTTTATTGCTACTATATAGAGCCAATTCTGACCTATGGATGTGAATCAAGGACTGTAGACAAACAAATGAAAAGATGATTAGGGGCCACAGAAATGGGATTTCTCAAAGAATGTTCACTGGACAGCTACAACGATCAACGAGAATATTCTCAAAAATGCCTACAAACAATGGAAGCTTCCAAGAAACATAAGAAAGAATCGGTCCCATCACGAGAAGAGGAAAATTGGAATAATTGGTTACAATTGGCAAAATAGAGAGAAAGGTGATTGCGAACAGCAAAGATAGAAGATACTGCATAGCTTGGTGCCGCATCACGGAGAATAGTCAACAAGAGAATTGATACGAGGTACTGTGGATAGAGAATTGTGGAAGGACATGATCGACTACACCAATTGATATGGCACAAGATGATGATTAACTGATCTAAAATCAACCACTAACCTGCGATCAGACATAAATTGATTTAACATCAATCAATCACCTGCGATCAGACATTAATTGATCTAACATCAACCACTCAACTGCGATCAGACATTAATTGATCTAACATCAATCACTCAACTGCGATCAGATATTAATTGATCTAACATCAACCACTCACCTGCGATCAGACATTAATTGATCCAACATCAATCACTCACCTGCGATCAGACATTAATTGATCTAACATTAACCACTCACCTGCGATCAAACATTAATTGATCTAAGATCAGTTGCTCACCTGCGATCAGACATTAATTGATCTAACATCAATCACTAACCTGCGATCAGACATTAATTGATCTAAGATCAGTTGCTCACCTGCGATCAGACATTAATTGATCCAACATCAATCACTCACCTGCGATCAGACATTAATTGATCTAACATTAACCACTCACCTGCGATCAAACATTATTGATCTAAGATCAGTTGCTCACCTGCGATCAGACATTAATTGATCCAACATCAACCACTCACCAGCGATCAGACATGAACTAATTTTACATCAATCACTCACCTGCGATAGAAAATAACTAATATAAAATCAGTCACTGACCTGCAATCTGACATGAATTGAATAAGGTGACCATTCGTCCCGGAATTTGACATTTTTTTAACCTTTGTCCCAGATTAGCTGCCGTACCGGTTTTGTCCCGATTTTGGCATATTTTTTAGCTTTTGCCCCGGATTTGATAAAAATAATTTGGGACACAAACGATTATCAATTTTGCCATTTTGGTATACGGCGTACATTTCTTCAATGAAAAAAAATATTATTCCGTTGCTGTGTAGACAATTTTGTTTAATATCAAAACAGTAGAATGGGCTCCTAGTTTTAAATCTCGTATATATTCGTTGTGTTACTAACTTTCACTTTCACTTTCGCAAAAAATGGCACCGAAGCGTAATTGTAGTTTTAATCAAGATTTACAAAAGGAATACCCTTTTATAAAAAAGTCTACATCGTTCATCAGACTTCACTGTAAGATGTAATATATGTTCATCCGGGTTTACTATTAACCATAGTGGACGTGGTGATATTAAGAGCCACATAAATAGTGATAAACATAAGAGAGCCGTCGCTACTGCTGCATCAAACCCGTCGTTGACAAATTTTTTTCGAGCTGAACAGGTTGGTGACAAAGAAGAACAGTTAGCTGCTACAGAAGGTGCCTTTGCATATCACAGTGATGCACAATCACACGTTTAGATCTATGGACTGCACATCAAAATTGCTTCAGGTAACTTTAGAACCAAAATTTGCTTGTGCACGTACGAAAACAGAAGCTATTATTCGGAATGTGTTCACACCTCATGCTCTAAACGAGTTGAGATGTGACCTAGAAAACGTAACATTTATCTCCATACTGACAGATGCCTCCAACCACAAAGAAATCAAGATTTTTCCTTTGCTTGTCAGATACTTTGATCGCAATAAGGGACTGAAAGTTAAAATATTAGAGTTGAAGTCATTGCCGGGTGAAACATCTGATATAGTAAGTAGTTTTCTTATTGACTGTCTAACTGAAAATGGTTTAGAACTGAAAGTAGTTGGATTATGTGCAGACAACACAAATTCTAATTTTGGGGACGCTGAAAGAAAAGGACAGAACAATGTTTTCACAAAACTGAAAGAAAACCTTGGACATAGTTTGATAGGTGTTGGGTGTGCTTGCCATATTTTCCACAGCACTGTTCGAGCAGCTGCAGACGTATTGCCTGTTGATGTTGAAATGACTATTGCAAAAATGTATCTGTACTTCAAATCATACACAGTTAGAGTTGAAAGTCTCAATGAGTTTTGTCAGTTTGTCGACACAGACTTCCAGATGATTTTAGGTTATGCACAAACTAGGTGGCTTGTGCTCTTGCCTGCTGTTGAAAGGGTTCTTTGTATGTTCCTGTCTCTAAAATCATATTTTCAATCTCAAGACAGATGCCCAGTTTTTATACAGGAATTCTTTGAAAACCCACTGTCTGAGGCATGGCTTATTTTGGTTCACAGTCAGGCATCCTCTTTCCACGAAGCAGTGCAGAAAGTAGAGGGACAGATGGTCACTGTATTTGAAGTCATTGACAACATCAATAGGTTGAAAGCTATCTTGGAGTCCAAGCTGGAAGACGGCTTCTTGCCATCAAGAGTTCAGATAATCCTTAAAAAGCTGGAAATGGAAGGATTTCCACGTGATGATGTGAAAAAGTTTAACGCCAGTGTTTCTTCATTTTATGAAACAGCTTTAAGTTATTTGAAGAAATGGGCTGCAAATAATTTTCAAAACCTAGAGTCTTACAGCTGGGTAATGCTGAACAGAACACCAAATTGTGAAGATATTGAGAAGTCTTCATCATTAGTGAGTCAAACAGTGCTTTCAGTCGACTTTCCAGAAAATGAAATGTATGACGAATATGTCTACATGAAACAGTTCGTTACTTCACAAAAAATTAGTGAGTGGAGTCTTAATAAAACATTACCAGGACAGCGCTGGGTTGAACTAGCTTCTCACTTCAGAAACAATCATGTGCCCGTTTCACATATTCTGAAGTTGGCAGAGTTCTTTTTGTGTCTACCTGGAACAAATGCTGCAACAGAACGAGTGTTTTCTCTGATGAACAGTTTGTGGACAAATGATAAAACACAACTAGGTGTTGAAACTTTAAAAGCAATGTTGATCACCAAAGTGAACTATGAGGGAACATGTGTCGAATTTTATAAGATGCTGCATACAAAGAAGGGCATTTTACAGAAAATTCACTCATCTGAAAAGTACAGAATCTCTGTTTCACCTTCAATTTAAGTGAGTATCACTGTTTTTTTTATCTCCTGATTATCCTGATAGCGTATTGTAGGTCTATATTATTAGATGTTTTAAAATGTATGGATTATTCACTTGAAAATGACAGCAAGAAGAAATGTAATTTTATTGGTGGAAAATTGAAGTAAAATTATTCCGTCCCGGAATGGGATTTCAAAAATATGGTCACCTTAGAATTGATACAATATCAGTCACTCACCTGCAATCTGACACGAACTGATAAAATATCAGTCACTGACCCGAAATCTGACATGAACTGATACAATATCAGTCACTCACCCGCGATCAGACATGAAATGATACAATATCAGTCACTCACCCGCGATCAGACATGAACTGATACAATAATCAGTCACTGACTCGCAATCTGACATGAACTGATACAATATCAGTCACTCACCCGCGATCAAACATGAAATGATACAATATCAGTCACTGGCCTGCAATCTGACATGAACTGATACAATATCAGTCACTCACCTGCAATCTGACATGAAGTGATACAATATCAGTCACTCACCGCAATCTGACATGAACTGATACAATATCAGTCCCTCACTCGCGATCAGACAAAAACTGATGCAATATCAGTCACTCACCTGCAATCTGACATGAACTGATACAATATCAGTCACTCACCTGCAATCTGACATGAACTGATACAATATCAGTCACTCACCTGCAATCTGACATGAACTGATACAATATCAGTCACTTACTCGCGATCAGACAAAAACTGATACAATATCAGTCACTCACACGCAATCTGACATGAACTGATACAATATCAGTCACTCACCTGCAATCTGACATGAAGTGATACAATATCAGTCACTCACCTGCAATCTGATATGAAACAACACAATATCAATCACTCACCTGCAATCAGACATGAACTGATACAATATCAATCACTCACCTGCAATCTGACATGACACAACACAATATCAATCACTCACCTGCAATCACAAAAAGAGCATGGAACAACACGAAACTAACCCGAAAGACTAAACTCCTAATATATCAAACATGTGTGCTTAGCACACTACTATATGGATCCGAAACCTGGACAACATACTCAAACCAGGAAAAAAGACTAAATGTCTTCCACATGCGATGTCTCCGCAAAATAATGCACATGAAATGGCAAGACAAAATAACCAACTTAACTGTCCTGCAACGTGCTAAGACCCTAACAATCATGTCGATGCTCAGAAGTCGAAGGCTAAGATGGCTGGGGCATGTCCAACGGATGGAAGAAAAACGCATTCCTAGGCAAATACTATATGGTGAGTTAAAACACGGAAAAAGACAAATCGGCAGACCTAAACTACGATATAGAGATATCTGCAAATCATCTCTGAAAGACTTCGCCATCTGTGAAAACGACTGGCAACATCTGGCAAGTGATCGCACATCATGGAGAGCATGTATAAGGAACGGTATAACAACATTTGAGACTGTTCTAAGACAGGACTTGGAAGAAAAGAGACTCATGAAAAAGGATGGTAAACCCTGTGGATCAGCGATCCTGACCTGTTCATTATGTGACCGCGTGTGTTTGTCAAACATTGGTAGAATTAGCCACGAGAGAAGCTGTTCGGCAAAAACAATACCTAAACAAAATTCGCAATAACCTCCACTAGACCGTCTGACAAGACGAAAAGGGCCATATATACCTGCAATCAGACATGAACTGATCCACTGTCTTTCACTCACCTGCAATCAGACATGAACTGGTCCACTATCTACCACTCACCTGCAATCAGAAATGAATTGATCCACTATCTATCACTCACCTGCAATCAGACATGAATTGATCCACTATCTACCACTCACCTGCAATCAGACATGAATTGATCCACTATCTACCACTCACCTGCAATCAGAAATGAATTGATCCACTATCTACCACTCACCTGCAATCAGACATGAATTGATCCACTATTTACCACTCACATGCAATCAGACATGAATTGATCCACTATCTACCACTCACCTGCAATCAGACATGAACTGGTCCACTATCTACCACTCACCTGCGATCTTCGGCTGTCCTGTTTTTTAGCTTCTTACAAACTTCAGGTGATTTCACACAAAGGCTCCTAACAAGAATTTCCTGGAAAACATCAAGATCATGTTTCCATGTATATTGCTTAATATTCATCATTGATGTGTTTTTCAAGGCTAAATTTGTGCACAAAACGTCAGCTGCAAGAAAGTCATACATTGAGAGAGGAGAGAGAGAGAGAGAGAGAGAGAGAGAGAGAGAGAACGCGATATATAAAGCGAGAACAAAAAATGTGTATAAGGAAGTAGCGTAAAGCTGACAGAAATATTCAAGTAGCGTAAAGCTGACAGAAATATTCAAGTATCGTAAAGCTGACAGTAATAATCAAGTAGTGTAAAGCTGACAGTTATAATCAAGTAGCGTAAAGCCACCAGAAGTAAACAAACAGCGTAAAGCTGCTAGAAATAATCAAGGAGCGTAAAGCTGCCATAAATAATCAATTTGCGTAAAACTGCCAGAAATAATCAAGTAGCGTAAAGGCGTCAGAAGTAAACAAATAGCGTAAAGCTGCTAGAAATAATCAAGTAGCGTAAAGCTGCCATAAATAATCAGTTTGCGTAAAGCTGGCAGAAATAATCAAGTAGCGTAACGCCGCCAGAAGTAAACAAATAGCGTAAAGCTGCTATAAATAATCAAGGAGCGCAAAGCTGCCATAAATAATCAATTTGCGTAAAGCTGCCAGAAATAATCAAGTAGCGTAAAGCTACCAGAAGTAACAAATAGCGTAAAACTGCTAGAAATAATCAAGTAGCGTAAAGCTGCCATAAATAATCAGTTTGCGTAAAGCTGCCAGAAATAATCAAGTTGCGTAAAGCTGGCAGAAATAATAAAGTAACATAAAGCTGACAGAAATAATCAAGTAACATAAAGCTGACAGAAATAATCAAGTAACGTAAAGCGAACAAAAATAAAAAATAATTGAGTAGCATGAAGCTGACGTAAATAATCAAGTAACGTAAAGCTGGCAGAAATAATCAAGTAGCGTAAAGCTGACAGAAATAATTGAGTATCATGAAGCTAACAGAAATAATCAAGTAGCGTGAAGCAGAGAGAAGTAATTGAGTAGCTTGACGCTGAAAGAAATAATCAAGTAACGTAAAGCTGACATAAATAATCAAGTAGCGTGAAGCTGACAGAAATGATTGAGTAGCATGAAGCTGACAGAAATAATCAAGTAGCGTGAAACTGGCAGAAATAATTTAGTAGCGTGAAGCTGACAGAAATAATTGAGTAGCATGAAGCTAACAGAAATAATCAAGTAGCGTGAAGCAGAGAGAAGTAATTGAGTAGCTTGACGCTGAAGAAATAATCAAGTAACGTAAAGCTGACATAAATAATCAAGTAGCGTGAAGCTGACAGAAATGATTGAGTAGCATGAAGCTGACAGAAATAATCAAGTAGCGTGAAACTGGCAGAAATAATTTAGTAGCGTGAAGCTGACAGAAATAATCAAGTAGCGTGAAACTGACAGAAATAATTTAGTAGCGTGAAGCTGACAGAAATAATCAAGCAGCGTGAAAATGACAGAAATAATTTAGTAACGTGAAGCTGACAGAAATAATCAAGTAGCGTGAAATTGACAGAAATAATTTAGTAACGTGAAGCTGACAGAAATAATCAAGTAGCGTGAAACTGACAGAAATAATCAAGCAGCGTGAAACTGACAGAAATAATTTAGTAACGTGAAGCTGACAGAAATAATCAAGTAGCGTGAAACTGACAGAAATAATTTAGTAACGTGAAGCTGACAGAAATAATCAAGTAGCGTGAAACTGACAGAAATAATTTAGTAGCGTGAAGCTGACAGAAATAATCAAGCAGCGTGAAACTGACAGAAATAATTTAGTAATGTGAAGCTGACAGAAATAATCAAGTAGCGTGAAAATGACAGAAATAATTTAGTAACGTAAAGCTGACAGAAATAATCAAGTAGCGTGAAACTGACAGAAATAATTTAGTAACGTAAAGCTGACAGAAATAATCAAGTATCGTGAAACTGACAGAAATAATTTTGTAGCGTGAAGCTGACAGAAATATTCAAGTAGCGTGAAGCTGACAGAAATAATTAAGTAGCATAAAACTCACAGAAATAATCAAGTAGCGTAAAGCTGACAGAAATAATCAAGTAGCGTAAAGCTGACAGAAATAATCAAGTAGCGTGAAACTGACAGAAATAATTTAGTAACGTAAAGCTGACAGAAATAATCAAGTATCGTGAAACTGACAGAAATAATTTTGTAGCGTGAAGCTGACAGAAATAATCAAGTAGCGTAAAGCTGACAGAAATAATCAAGTAGCGTAAAGCTGACAGAAATAATCAAGTAGCGTAAAGCTGACTGAAATAGAGGAAATAGTGTTTTTTTTGGTTAGACTCACACGTGACGCTCTCAGTGACGTCAGATATTTCGCTTGTACATCTCGTGTGAGGGTCTCCTCTACCTCATCTATATCCCCATCCTGTTGCTAATACCTGTTGTGTGATGCTGTTTCCCGATCGCTGTGTCTCATATCCAAAATATATATTTTTTTGTTTGTATTTCTTCATGTCTTATTTGGTCTCTTATTATCACATTATAGTATTCCTAGAAATGAAGTCTTAGTCCAGTAGTTGTGATCTTTATTTTATCCTTCCTTGTTAATATCCTTGTATATAACACAAGTAGCATAAAAGTAAAGAGAAATAGAGCGTGTTGTATAATGCTTCTATTGTATTCATCGTCACTTCTTTAGTTTTTTTTTTTTTTTGCTAAATGATATTCTTTGTCGGATGTCTTATTTGCTTTGTTATCTCCGTTCTATTTACTTTCTCTGGGTAATTATTGTTTATATTCCATGGGGACTTGCTAGATCTGTCACAATAGCTCAGGCCAAAATAGCATTTCATAAAATGAAAAATATCTTATAGCAAAAAATCTATGTCTATAGAAGTGAGAAAGATAGTTTATCGGTGCTATATAGAACCAATTCTGACCTATGGAAGTGAATCATGGACAGTAGGCAAACAAATAAAAAGACGATTAGAGGCCACAGAGATGGGATTTCTCAGAAGAATGTTGAAAGTTCCCAGGACAGCTAAAAGGCCCAATGAGGGCATTCTCAAACATGCCAGCATTAAAAGGGAGCTACTAAAAACATCAGAAAGAAGCAATCAACATTTTTCGGGCACATTATGAGAAGAGGAAAGTTGGATTACTTGGTTGTGGCAAATTAAAATGAAAGAGAGATCACGGACGACAAAGAGAGAAAATACTGGATAGCTTGGTGTCATGGCATGGAAACGGTTAACAACAGAATTGATACGATGCACTGTAGATAGAAGATTGTGGAAGGACATGATCGCCTACGCCTACCAGTATGGCACATGTTATGATGATGATGATGATGATTTCAACATTCAACTCTTCAATTCCCTTTGAAGTTAGCATTTCTTCATAAAACATTTCTGTGTGAAAGTTAGCATTTCTACATAAAACATTTCTGTGTGAAAGTTAGCATTTCTACATAAAACATTTCTGTGAGAAAGTTAGCATTTGTTCATAAAACATTTCTGTGTGAAAGTTAGCATTTCTACATAAAACATTTCTGTGTGAAAGTTAGCATTTCTACATAAAACATTTCTGTGTGAAAGTTAGCATTTCTTCATAAAACATTTCTGTGTGAAAGTTAGCATTTCTACATAAAACATTTCTGTGAGAAAGTTAGCATTTGTTCATAAAACATTTCTGTGTGAAAGTTAGCATTTCTACATAAAACAATTCTGTCTGAAAGTTAACATTTCTACATAAAACATTTCTGTGTGAAAGTTAGCATTTCTTCATACGACATTTCTGTGTGAAAGTTAGCATTTCTACATAAAATATTTCTGTGTGAAAGTTAGCATTTGTTCATAAAACATTTCTGTCTGAAAGTTAGCATTTCTACATAAAACATTTCTGTGTGAAAGTTAGCATTTCTTTATACGACATTTCTGTGTGAAAGTTAGCATTTCTTCATAAAACATTTCTGTGTGAAAGTTAGCATTTCTACATAAAACATTTCTGTCTGAAAGTTAGCATTTCTTCATAAAACATTTCTGTGAGAAAGTTAGCATTTCTTCATAAAACATTTCTGTGTGAAAGTTAGCATTTCTTCATAAAACATTTCTGTGTGAAAGTTAGCATTTCTACATAAAACATTTATGTGAGAAAGTTAGCATTTCTTCATAAAACATTTCTGTGTGAAAGTTAGCATTTCTACATAAAACATTTCTGTCTGAAAGTTAACATTTCTATATAAAACATTTCTGTCTGAAAGTTAACATTTCTATATAAAACATTTCTGTCAGAAAGTTAACATTTCTACTTATAATATTTCTGTCTGAAAGTTAAATTTCTACATAAAACATTTCTGTCTGAAAGTTAACATTTCTACATAAAACATTTCTGTCTGAAAGTTAACATTTCTACTTATAATATTTCTTTCTGAAAGTTAACATTTCTATATAAAACATTTCTGTCTGAAAGTTAACATTTCTACATATAAAAAGGCTACCTTAAAACTAAGTTTCTGCCTCTTTATTCATTTCATCTCGGGCTATCCAGCAGAACCGACTAATACAAGGCTCTCCAGGTTTGAAGTCCCTATATATTCATTCAATTGACCAATCAATTAAAGCACATTAGCACTCTATATGTCATAGGCCATGGACATCGTCTCTCCACCCATATCTATGTTGGACATTGGCTCCACTTCTCTCCAGTCTACGTTAATGCTACCTAATATCTCCATGATTTCTCTTTCAAATGTATTCCTATATATTCTTCTCTTTCTTTTCCCCATGTGTTTCACGATAGAACTTATTTTGCTAAGCTGGCATCAGGTTTTCTTAGTGTGCGTCAGATCCATCTTCATTTTCTATCCATACTCTTATGTTGGATTAACCTATTCCCGACATTTCCGTTTCTGGAGCTGTCAATGCATCTGATGCTCCGAAGTTTCCTCAGTCAGTGGTTTACTAATGTGTACCTTGTCTCTGAGCAATATACAGAGACTGATTTACATTTCTATTAAGTAGTTTTATCCTGGTGCACGTTTTTATGACTTTTTCTTCTGCCAGTTGCTCATTGACTTGCATGAACATTAATCTATCAATTGAAGTCTTAATAACGTACCTGGTAGGATTCAGAAATATGAGCATCGCTATCCGCCTTTGATAATTTTAATTAAGAAAACCACTTTGAAGATGCAGTCACTGCATTATCGTAGCTTTATTATCGCCCACCTCATTATTGCCATCAACGTTATCACCATATATCATCATCTGCAATGAGCGCTTCCCTAAGAAGGTGCTAGTCAAAGTCCCAAGACAACAACGTTAACAACTGTATACCTCATACGTTAATTCAAACATAGTGTTGCGGGTTTTTGTTCTAGAATATATCGGCAGCATAACCTAATACAAATAGTATAGAATTGTGTTTAATATGGCTTTATTGGGACGTCTACAAAAATGACATTAGCAATGGTCGTGATCCACACAAGGTTTCTCAACGGAGGCTAAGAAGCCTTCAAGACTGCAAGAACATTTCACAAAAGTTGATACTAATAGATAAGTCAGGATTTATTTGGTTCAGCAATCATATCAGACGGACAGTCAGCGGATAATGCAGTTATCACTAATGAAAGCAGACAGATGGGCAGAATGAAGAGTTTTACAATAGGTGAAATTACATCACTATCTAGTGCAATGAGGTAGAGGATTGATAGTGCCTGAACAGAGAGATATATTCGCGACGATCGAAACAAATTGTCAGCCAACACAGAACTGGTACAGTAATCGTGCTGATAGTAATTCTGAGGAAAAGATCGGAACACATATGGATATGTTCAAAGTGCAGCAAAGATTATTTTAAAATAACTTAACATAATGTTAGATGATATATAATAACATAACATACCATGACATAACATAATGTAACATAACATTGAAGTCAAAACGTAGGCAGAGTGAGTACATATCAATATGATCACTTTCTTTCCAGTGTAATGTTCAAGATCATTTACTCCAAAAACATTCATATTTCAACCATCATTATAGCATTTGTTTTATAAATCATTATGTCGTTCTATCCCATTTCTATTCTCTTTGTTTACTTTGGCGTTTTTTTCTCGATTCTTCCCCAACATGACATTCTAAATATTTCTTCAGTGAATTATCCGTGTCCTCTTTTATATATTGTTTCCTTGCTGATGTTCTCTAATTGCATTTCTTTATTTTTTAAAGGTATTATTGAATACTGAATATTCTTAATTGTTATTATTATGGCTATTCATTGTCCATAATTCACATCAATAAAGCAATATTGGTTTCGCATACTATATTCCAACATTTTATTCTGCACTTCAAAACCAAGGTTCTATTAAGTACTACCTTATTTTACTATTTGGAGTCAACACAAAATGAAACGAGAAATTGCTAGTTAATTTATATTAACGGAACAATACTTCTTCTACCTTCCAATAACCTATGCAGGATATCGTTTAAAAAAAAAAACATTCTCCAAGCAGTTCTGTTTCTTGCAATTCTTTTAAGATCATTCCATGACTTCCCCATCATCTTCATCTCTGCTTCCATCTGACTTCTCACCGAATATGTTGGTCTTCCTCTTTGTCTCTTTTCCAGGGGATTCAAAGAAAGGGCTATCGTGTAATTTTCTCAGTTGACTACTGCAGTGTGTCATATCCAGCGCCATCGTCTTCGTTATATCTTTTTGTGCTTTGGTTTATGACTGGTACTTTTCCATAATTCTACGTTGGTGATTTTGTCCTGCCATTTCCATCATTTTATTCTGCGCACGCATCCTTCTAATGAAGGTCTGCAGCTTCGTTATTGCAATTTTGTTGTTCTCCATGTTTCACCGGCGTATAATAGGACAGATTTAATATTGTGACTAAATGAAACAAAATACGTACCGAAAATGAATCACTTGGCCATTTCCTTGTGGAGATCGTCGTCTCAAACTTGATCTCTCTGAAGATTTCATGTTAAGATGTCAACGTGGCAGTAACAAGAAAACAATGAATTATAAGAAAATTCGTAGAGGAGATTTGAAACATCTTCTTTAGTCACAGAAAACAGACAACATTAAATAGATCAAAGGGAACTAACTTTGGCTGCAGCCAATAACAAGGTGACTATAGAAAATGGTAGAGAGCTTACATAAACATACATTGGGTATATGGACAAACATACACACTTCAGCAAAAAAAAAAAAAAAACAATACTGTATAATAGTTCTTCTTCTCTTTCTTCCCTTTCTCATTTGCCTTTCAGCGTCGAGGTGAGACTTCGTCTGACACATTTAATGTCAGTAGATGTTATTGTTCTTATTGTTCTTGCATCTAGGACAGGATTTGTCAGGTCTGATAATTTTACCTGCTACTGTATGCAGTAAACAGTACAACCTGTGGCTGCCTTGCAGGTAAGCTCGGGAGAGTAAAAGGCTAAGGGAGGGTACCCCGAAGTAAAACAACCCCACTGCCCTGTGGGTGAAACTTTTTAGTCAAAGGCTAGCGGAGCCAACCGTAAACAAACCGACGGAAGGCACCAGAAAATCGCCTTCGTAATTTCTTTGTATAATCATGAATCGCCACAACATTAGACATATCGACAACAACGTTAAGGGGGATTCCCAAGGAAAACCCTCGTTCGGTAGGGGATATCATGTGCTACAGGTGATACCCGATAGTCATCAAGCTACTGTAAGCAAAATAAAGATTAAACAAACTCTAAAGATAGGTACTTGGAATGTGAGAACACTCATGCAGAAGGGTAAACTAGAAAACATCATACAAGAAATAAAAAGAATGGGTTTGAAATTACTGGGACTTTAGAAATGAGATACACCGGATCAGGGGAGATATATTCTGATAAACATATTATAATCTATTCTGGAGGTACTGAACACCAAAGAGGAGTAGGTATCATCTTGGATGCAGAAAGTGCAAGTACAGTGAAAGGCTTTTACCCAATATCTGACAGAGTCCTTTTAGTGAAATTGAATGGAAAGCCAATAGACATAAATCTTATACAAGTTTATGCGCCAACAGCAGACAGTCTAGAAGAAACAATTGATAAATTTTACAAC
Organism: Megaustenia siamemsis; assembly: GCA_032433765.1. Classification (NCBI taxonomy): domain Eukaryota; kingdom Metazoa; phylum Mollusca; class Gastropoda; order Stylommatophora; family Ariophantidae; genus Megaustenia; species Megaustenia siamemsis. The sequence continues at coordinate 94,870,885 of JAVIAB010000139.1, read as the reverse complement.
GAGTTAAATGAGGCACTTCATAAATACAAACCACATGAAAACACCATAGTTCAAGGGGATTTTAACGCAAAAGTAAGGAAAGGTAAGAGTTAACGAAGTAGTTGGTCATTATAGCTTAGGCGTGAGGAATGAAAGAGGTGAGAAACTTATTGACTGGGCAAGAACACACAACATGATGATAGGAAACACTTGGTTTAAGCAACATCTGTGGATATGGAAAAGCCCAGGGGACAACGCACGTAATCAAATTGATTATATAATGATAAGCAATAGATTTAGAAACAGTCTGGTATGTGTGAAAACTAGACCACGGGCAGATTGTAATAGTGATCATGTACCAGTTGTGAGAAAGCTTAGAGTAAAATTGAAAAAAAGAAAACGAGCCTCAGTTAACATCAAGTTAAATTTAGATTTACTAAAATCAGACAAGAAGCTGCAAGACAAACATAAAATGACAATTCAGAACCGGTACAATGCAATAGAGAAGATACAAAGCATTGATAAACTGTGGGAAATGCTAAAAGAGTCAATCCAACAAACATAAAAAGAGTTCATACCACCAGTGAGGGCAAATTCAAGAAAGAAATGGATGACAGATAATATGTTGGATACCTAAGATCAAAGGAAGGAGAACTGTTGATTGATCGAGAAAACATAAGGGAAGATGGACATAATACATTAAGGATCTTTATAATGATGAACGAACGGAAGTAAATATTAAGGATAATGGAGAAGGACCAGAAATACTCAGAGAAGAAGTGGAAGACGCCTTGCGCAATATGAAAGCAGGCAAAGCTTCTGGACCAGATAATATAACTAAAGAAGAGATTGAAGCCATAGGTGATTTTGGAACAGGAATAATAACAAAAATATTGAATGATATCTACAACAGTGGATATAAACCAGACGACATGCTCAAATCAATATTCATAGCCCTACCAAAGAAATCGGGTGCGATTGAATGCGACGATCATCGCACAATAAGCCTTATGAGTCATATGACTAAGATATTACTAAGAATCATCATGCGAAGAGTGCGAACCAAAATCAGTCAGAAATTAGCTATGAACAGTGTGGTTTTGTTAGAGATAAAGGAACAAGCAATGCCATTTATATCATAAGATCTTTAGTAGAAAGAGCCATAGAGGTGAAAACAGATCTATACCTATGTTTCATAGATTATATCAAGGCATTTGACATAGTAAAGCAGCAAGAAATAATCAAAATTTTAGAAAGCATAAACATAGACAGCAAAGATCTAAGAATAACAAAGAACATATACTGGCAACAAACAGCGGCCATAAGAACTGGAAACCAATTGGGAATGTTTCAGCAAATAAAACAGGGTGTTAGACAAGGTTGTGTGCTGTCACCAGATTTCTTTAATATTTATAGTGAGATTATTTTAAGATCCATAAGGAGCATGCCTGGAATAACAATTGGAGGTCATAATATAAATAATCTGAGGTATGCTGATGATACAGTATTAATCGCTAAGAGTGAAAATGAGTTACAAGAAATGTTGGACATTATAGTGAAAGAAAGCAAAAATAAAGGACTCAGCCTTAATAGCAAAAAGACAGAGGTAATAGTAACAACAAAGCAAAAGACATCACCTCAGTGCAAAATAAAGACAAGTGGAACAATATTAAAACAGATAAATGAATTTAAATATTTGGGAACTTTGTTAACCTCAGACGGAAGATGTACAAAAGAGGTGAGATGCAGAATGGCTCAGGCAAAAGCAGCTTTCCAAAAAATGAGGAAGATACTATGCAATCAATTTTTGACAATAGAAACTAGAAAAAGAGTACTTAAATGTTATGTAGAGCCAGTCTTAACATATGAATTCGAATCATGGACAATAGCACAACAGACAAGAAAATCACTGGAGTCTGCAGAAATGTGGTTTTACAGAAGAATGTTGAGAATACCATGGACAGCTAAGAAGAGTAATGAAGAGGTTCTGAGAGAGATCAAAGCAAATAGAGAGCTAATTTCCAATGTTATGAAGAGACAATCATCCTTTTTTGGCCATGTAATGAGAAGAGAACAACTTGAATATATTGTAACAACTGGAAAAATTGAGGGACGAAGAGATAGAGGGAAGCAAAGAGAAAAATAACAGACAGCTTAAGAGAACGGCTTGGCAGAAGGTCAAAAACAGAAATGATAAATAGCTGCCGAGATCGAAAGTTGTAGATAGACATGATCACCTACGACAGTAGGCCCGGTGCTTGATGATGATGAGGATATATTTATATACATATATATATATATATATATATATTATATATTTATTTATATATTTATTTGTGTATATATCTAATGTATCAATGACCTTTCCTTCTTCTGTGTGCTACGCGTCCTACGCACGCACAATTGATGCTGCTAAAATGTATTTGTCTCATTATGTTAGCTGAGAAAGTTTAATGCAATATTGGTAATATATGTTTACTGATGTTTGACTGCTGAAAGCAAGCGTTAAAGCCTTCTCTACGAATAGTCAGACGACCTCATACGTTATTGTTAACATAAGCCAGTGTTTCGTCCACCTGCAATAATGTGGCACACAGTGGTGGTATATTGAGACTTAATATAGAGATGAATATAGTCGCTAAATGTAACAGCCTTGAGACTTGTGAGTGTGGTAAGATAGTAGCATGCACCTGTTAAAAATGACGTAGGTACAGGTATGAAGTAGATCTATTAGTGTATATGTTGGCTAATGTGTTGTGTCTTCTTTTTCCATAAGTATCTATTACATTGGTTTTCTTTGATGAAATTATTGAATAACACAACTGCATGATGGACAATCTTCTGAAAGCTAAGATGTAACGAACTCGTACTGAGAGTGTCAGCCAGTTTTAGCAGAGACTTTATTTTGAAATTATCGACATTCCAGTAAAAAGGAATGCAACCAATATCCAACTCATTTTCTGAACAATCTTTTGTCCATCTTCTGGCACACCAAAAACTGGACAACTACAAAGACACCTTTCCTGGAGAACTCTTATTTAAATTAAGATTGCACTATGGAGCCGCATTTGATCTCATTCGTTGAAAAGGTATGTATGTATGGCCCTTTTCGTCTTGTCAGACAGTCTACTGGAGGCTATTGTGTAGTTTTTGTTTTTGAGGTTTTGTTTTTGTCGAACAGCTTCTCTTGTGGCTAATTCTACCAATGTTTGGCAAACACACACAGCCACAGATTGAACACGTCAGGCCCACTGATCCACAGCGTTTTCCATCCTTTTTCATGAGTTGTTTCTCTTCTAAGTTTTGCCTTAGCACAGTCTTAAATGATGCTATAACATTCCTTATAAATGCTCTCCATGATGTGCGATCACTTGTCAGATGTTTCCAGTCATTTTCACAGATGGAGAAGTCATTCAGAAATTATTTACAGGTATCTCTATATCGTAGTTTAGGTCTGCCGATTTGTCTTTTTCCTAGTGTTAGTTCACCGTATAGTATTTGCTTGGGGACGCGTTTTTCTTCCATTCGCTGGACGTGCCCTAGCCATCTTGGTCTTCGACATCTGAGCATCAACATGATTGTTGGGGTCTTAGCACGTTGCAGGACAGTTAAGTTGGTTATTTGTCCTGCCATTTGATGTGCATTATTCTGCGGAGATATTGCATGTGGAAGACATTTAGTCTTTTTTCGTGATTTGAGTATGTTGTCCAGGTTTCAGATCCATATAATGGTGTGCTAAACACACAAGTTTGATATATTAAGAGTTTGGGTTGAAAAGATGAACTATAGCTCGTTTCAAATCATGTGCCCAACTTCAAAACGCTTTACTCTCTAACCGTCTGTTAAATACTTTTGAAATTTTCCAAATGTTATTAGAATGCAAAAGACCCTTTAAATGTATATTTAACAAATATCTTGCAGCTGCAGTTTTCTTAAAGCGGCGATATTTCTTTGATGTTTGTCAAAATTCTAAATTGCGAAGCCCTAAAGAATAGAAATTACCGTAGTTGCTGGTCTATGATTAATTTTCACTAGGTAAAGGCGTGGCCGTAATGGGGAAATAACTGGATAAAACAAAACACCAGGAGAATTATTGTCTGCTCAGTTCGAGGACGGACGATAATATCAAGGTATACCTGTATGTCCAATTTTCATAGTTGTGTGGTCCTGAAAAGGACCGTTTGTTGAACTAATTTAAGGTAATATAGGGGCCAACATTGTGGGGGCTATATACTTTCATTCTGAATCAGACGAGTCTAAAAGATTAATAACTGTTTGGGGTTGAACATTCCACAAACCATCATTTTTCCAATATTCCTCTTCCTGTTTTAAGACGTGGTCTTCACATTTAGCCCACTAATCTTTGTCTATATTTAATAAAGCGAGATTAGCAAGAGTCTTTACATCGCATATTTTGAATGTTGTATTTTCATCTGCCACTTGTCCTTTTAATTTTGCCCAGATTAGTTCTATTGGATTTAAATGAGCATGGTAAGGTGGCAGCCTCAAACTTATATGACCGTGCTCTTGGATAATCTTATCTATTTGAAAAATCTTTGTCCTCTGTTTTTGCTTTACTAGAGATAGTAATTCAGGTTTTAAGTACATGTTATTAAATTGTATGTGCTCCTTTGTGAGCCATATCTTAATAGCATCTTTTGTACTGGATGACGTCGGGACTTTATCTTCAAGTGCAACAATGTTGTGGTACACTGCATTGTCCATTATTAGGCAAGATGGTCGATCTAGTGCTGGGAGAACAGAATTTTCAATCCAATTTCTAAATATGTGACCATTCATCTCAGAGTGATAATCCCGATTGTCTATGGATTTTGAAAGAAAAATGAGCTCTGCATTCTGTATTAGTCCATGTTGTCGACTACCTGCATGAGCAATTATCAAGCGCTGTCCTTTGCTGCTAGGTATTAATCTCTTAATCTTTGCATCTGATGACTGCCATTCCCTTTGGTTAGTGTGGTGAGCATTGATCCATGTTTCATCCAAGTACACAATATCATAACCTTGCTTGCGCACCTCTTTTACTTCACGTAAGTACTTGCTTCTCATGACTACTATATGTGGCTTCTCACAGATGATGTTTCGTCCATTGGAATACTTTCTGAATGTAAAGCCTGCAGCTCTCACATTCCTCCATAATGTAGACTTTGATATTTCAATACTGTTGTTCTTTTTCAGCGATACTTTTAATTTTCTTATTGTAACAGTTTCATTCATACCCTACATTTTGCGAATTTCACTTCTAATAAGTTCACTGTCGAAATTATCCAACATTTTAGCTCTTCCTTGTGATTTTGTATATTTTGAACATTGACGGTCACGTGCTTGAATCCAGCGATTAAATGACCGTTTAAATAAATCCAAAATGTGTCTTGTCCGATTCTCAGGGTTTTCTAAAGAATGAAATAATCTTCCTCGTTTAGCCTCTTTGCAAAAATAGTCATACATTTTTATTGCGATGTTTTATAAACTGCAGAATTTCATTTTAAGACTCATGATAAATGTTATTGTTCCACGTCTACACCTATGAATGAACGGAAATGGAACACACAATGCCTCGTGTTTTCTACAAGTGTCTAATTGTGTCAGACAACTCACGTGGAAAGCGTGCAAAAACGTCAATTGTAACGTGTATGGATTTTTAATCGCTATTTTTAAATTAAAATACTGTAAACACTAAGTTTTGACTACATCAATGGGTCGTTATAAATTTATATAAATCAAATAAGCAACAATAATAACCAAATGTTTTTTTTTTATGAAATTAATTCCCTGTTGGGTTCTAATCATTATAACTTTACATGCAAATTTTGAAAAAATTACAAAAAGAGATTAAAAAGATATCGATTTTAAAAGTCGGGCACATGATTTGAAACGAGCTATAAGTGTAATTTATGTAAATCCAGAATTTAAAGGGTTTCATATTTTCTGAATTTGTCAAGTTTATTAAAAATACAAATTAACCAAATTTATTTTATGAAAAAAAATAACGCTTACTCTTTAGCACTCGAAGTATATATATATATATATTATGAGAGAGAGAAGGAGAAATTTTGTTGATAGACAAGAAAACAAATGATCAAGTTTTGAAAAAAAACACAACTTAAATACAGAAAAAGAACTATTCAGCGCAGTTTGAATAAAGAGAGCACACATCTTGTAAATACAAAGTGGAGACAATAAATTCTTGAAAGGTATCGTGGGAGTAAATAAGAAGCAAAATATATGAGGAAGAAGCAGACAAAGGCTAAAATGGACTGTTAACGTCACGGGCTTGACAAAGAACTATGACTACATGGACCATGAAGGAAAGAGACAGGGTAATATGACACATCATGATCAGCGACCCTTGATCCAGTGTAAGCACAAGGTGATGAATTATAGACATAGTGAATATACACAGTGAATAGACATAGATAGTGAAACAATAATTGTAACAAATTGTGATCAATAATTAGTCTTGACATGACAAGTGTATCAATTGCAAAAATGCAAGTCAAATGTTTTCATATTTTTTCTTTAACCTTGAGTAAACACAACAGTCAGTGTTGACAGGTCATGTAGCTGCTTGTTGAGCAACATCTAGCTTTCTTCGTCACGTCTAATGACACATGTTCAGGCGATTAACACGTGTTTAGGAAAAAGTCATACTTCGTTTAGTGTCATCTAAAAAAGAGTCATATCTTAATTAGTCAATTTATTAACTTTGTGTTCGTTGCTTTTTCTGTGACACTGACAGACACTGTGCCATTGACAACTGGTAATGAATGTACATGCTTAGGTAACGATGCATAGACTTGTGGCAATGACTCATAGACATGTGGCAATGATTCATAGACTTGTGGCAATGATTCCTAGACTTGTGGCAATGATTCATAGACCTGTGGCAATGATTCATAGACATGTGGCAATGATACATAGATTTGAGGTGATGACTCATAGATTTGTGGTAATGACACAAAGACTTGTGATAATGACTCATAGATTTGTGGTAATGACTCAAAGACTTGTGGTAATGACTCAGAGAATTGTGGCAATGACTCATAGGCTTGTGGCAACGACTCATAGATTTATGGCAATGACTCTTAGACTTGTGGCAATGAATCATAGACTTGTGGCAATGACTCTTAGGCTTGTGGCAATGAATCATAGACTTGTGGCAATGACTCTTAGACTTGTGGCAATGAATCATAGACTTGTGGCAATGACTCTTAGGCTTGTGGCAATGAATCATAGACTTGTGGCAATGACTCTTAGACTTGTGGCAATGAATCATAGATTTGTGGCAATGACTCTTAGGCTTGTGGCAATGAATCATAGACTTGTGGCAATGACTCTTAGACTTGTGGCAATGAATCATAGACTTGCGGTAATGACTCATTGACTTGTGGCAATGACTCATAGACTTGTGGCAATTACTCATCGACGTGTGGTAATGACTCATAGAAGTTGTAATGACTCATAGACTTGTGGCAATGACTCATAGACTTGTGACAATGCCTCATAGATTTGAGGTGATGACTCATAGATTTGAGGTGATGACTCATAGACTTGTTGTAATGACTCATAGACTTGTGGTAATGACTCATAGACTTGTGGTAATGACTCATAGACATGTGGTAATGACTCATAGACTTGTGGCAATGACTCATAGACTTGTGACAATGACTCATAGACTTGTGGCAATGACTCTTAGATTTGTGGCAATGAATCATAGACTTGTGGTAATGACTCATAGACTTGTGGTAATGACTCATAGACTTGTGGGAATGACTCATAGACTTGTGGCAATGACTCATAGACTTGAGGCAATGACTCTTAGACTTGTGGCAATGACTTATAGACTTGTGGTAATGACTCATAGACTTGTTGTAATGACTCATAGACTTGTGGTAATGACTCATAGACTTGTGGGAATGACTCATAGACTTGTGGCAATGACTCATAGACTTGTGGCAATGACTCATAGACTTGTGACAATGACTCATAGATTTGAGGTGATGACTCATAGACTTGTGGTAATGACTCATAGACTTGTGGCACTGACTCATAGACTTGTGACAATGACTCATAGCTTTGAGGTGATGACTCATAGACTTGTGACAATGACTCATAGATTTGAGGTAATGACTCATAGACTTGTGGTAATTACTCATAGACTTGTGGTAATGACTCATAGACTTGTGACAATGACTCATAGAATTGTGGCAATGACTCTTAGACTTGTGGTAATGACTAATAGACTTGTGACAATGACTCATAGATTTGAGGTAATGACGCATAGAATTGTGGCAATGACTCTTAGACTTGTGGTAATGACTCATAGACTTGTTACAATGACTCTTTGATATGTTTGGACATTCACTGAATATAGTAGCACGGGGACAAGCCTTTCAACATTGACTAAACCTATTGTCATATACACTTGTAAAGAGAAACGAAATTGCTTGGTTCTATAATCAGGAGAATAAGAAGATACCCACGGTTTTTACAATAAAAGCTCTTAGTGGACCAAGGCAAATGAGACATAGGTATATTAGAAGACTACTGTTCATTGTTTAATTAACATTGTCCCCATGTGTTGCATCAATTCGCCTCACATTTTCCACCCTGACCGTACGTAAATCTAATGTATATTGCCTTTAGCTTGGAGCTTCATGGACTTTAGTGTCTTCATCTAAAAGCCACAAATATGAATGTGTTGACACCAGACATTACTGATGATAAAGAGAGCCTAAACTTTGACGGTGTACGTTTTTGTTAGATTGTCGTAGTCCCTACTCGTTCAAGATCTGCATGAAGCCCGCTATAATTGGCATCTCTTAGATTGTCGTAGTCCCTACTCGTTCAAGATCTGCATGAAGCCCGCTATAATTGGCATCTCTTAGATTGTCGTAGTCCCTACTCGTTCAAGATCTGCATGAAGCCCGCTATAATTGGCATCTCTTAGATTGTTGTAGTCCTTACTCGTTCAAGATCTGCATGAAGCCCGCTATAATTGGCATCTCTTAGATTGTCGAAGTCCCTACTCGTTCAAGATCTGCATGAAGCCCGCTATAATTGGCATCTCTTAGATTGTCGAAGTCCCTACTCGTTCAAGATCTGCATGAAGCCCGCTATAATTGGAATCTCTTAGATTGTCGAAGTCCCTACTCGTTCAAGATAGTAGATCTGCATGAAGCCCGCTATAATTGGCATCTCTTAGATTGTCGTAGTCCCTACTCGTTCAAGATCTGCATGAAGCCCGCTATAATTGGAATCTCTTAGATTGTCGTAGTCCCTACTCGTTCAAGATAGTAGATATGCATGAAGCCCGCTATAATTGGCATCTCTTAGATTGTCGTAGTCCCTACTCGTTCAAGATCTGCATGAAGCCCGCTATAATTGGAATCTCTTAGATTGTCGTAGTCCCTACTCGTTCAAGATAGTAGATCTGCATGAAGCCCGCTATAATTGGCATCTCTTAGATTGTCGTAGTCCCTACTCGTTCAAGATAGTAGATCTGCATGAAGCCCGCTATAATTGGCATCTCTTACATTGTCGTAGTCCCTACTCGTTCAAGACCTGCATGAAGCCCGCTATTATTGGCATCTCTTAGATTGTCGAAGTCCCTACTTGTTCAAGATCTGCATGAAGCCCGCTATAATTGGCATCTCTTAGATTGTCGTAGTCCCTACTCGTTCAAGATCTGCATGAAGCCCGCTATAATTGGAATCTCTTAGATTGTCGTAGTCCCTACTCGTTCAAGATAGTAGATCTGCATGAAGCCCGCTATCATTGGCATCTCTTAGATTGTCGTAGTCCCTACTCGTTCAAGATCTGCATGAAGCCCGCTATAATTGGAATCTCTTAGATTGTCGTAGTCCCTACTCGTTCAAGATAGTAGATATGCATGAAGCCCGCTATAATTGGCATCTCTTAGATTGTCGTAGTCCCTACTCGTTCAAGATCTGCATGAAGCCCGCTATAATTGGAATCTCTTAGATTGTCGAAGTCCCTACTCGTTCAAGATCTGCATGAAGCCCGCTATAATTGGCATCTCTTACATTGTCGAAGTCCCTACTCGTTCAAGATCTGCATGAAGCCCGCTATAATTTGCATCTCTTAGATTGTCGTAGTCCCTACTCGTTCAAGATCTGCATGAAGCCCGCTATAATTGGCATCTCTTAGATTGTCGTAGTCCCTACTCGTTCAAGATCTGCATGAAGCCCGCTATAATTGGCATCTCTTAGATTGTCGTAGTCCCTACTCGTTCAAGATCTCCATGAAGCCCGCTATAATTGGCATCTCTTAGATTGTCGTAGTCCCTACTCGTTCAAGATCTGCATGAAGCCCGCTATAATTGGCATCTCTTAGATTGTTGTAGTCCCTACTCGTTCAAGATCTGCATGAAGCCCGCTATAATTGGCATCTCTTAGATTGTCGTAGTCCCTACTCGTTCAAGATCTGCATGAAGCTCGCTATAATTGGCATCTCTTAGATTGTCGTAGTCTCTACTCGTTCAAGATCTGCATGATGCCCGCTATAATTGGCATCTCTTAGATTGTCGTAGTCCCTACTCGTTCAAGATCTGCATGAAGCCCGCTATAATTGGCATCTCTTAGATTATCGTAGTCCCTACTCGTTCAAGATAGTAGATCTGCATGAAGCCCGCTATAATTGGCATCTCTTAGATTGTCGTAGTCCCTACTCGTTCAAGATAGTAGATCTGCATGAAGCCCGCTATAATTGGCATCTCTTAGATTGTCGTAGTCCCTACTCGTTCAAGATCTGCATGAAGCCCGCTATAATTGGCATCTCTTAGATTGTCGTAGTCCCTACTCGTTCAAGATCTGCATGAAGCCCGCTATAATTGGCATCTCTTAGATTGTCGTAGTCCCTACTCGTTCAGATCTGCATGAAGCCCGCTATAATTGGCATCTCTTAGATTGTCGTAGTCCCTACTCGTTCAAGATCTGCATGAAGCCCGCTATAATTGGCATCTCTTAGATTGTCGTAGTCCCTACTCGTTCAAGATCTGCATGAAGCCCGCTATAATTGGCATCTCTTAGATTGTCGTAGTCCCTACTCGTTCAAGATCTGCATGAAGCCCGCTTAATTGGCATCTCTTAGATTGTCGTAGTCCCTACTCGTTCAAGATCTGCATGAAGCCCGCTATAATTGGCATCTCTTAGATTGTCGAAGTCCCTACTCGTTCAAGATCTGCATGAAGCCCGCTATAATTGGCATCTCTTACATTGTCGAAGTCCCTACTCGTTCAAGATCTGCATGAAGCCCGCTATAATTTGCATCTCTTAGATTGTCGTAGTCCCTACTCGTTCAAGATCTGCATGAAGCCCGCTATAATTGGCATCTCTTAGATTGTCGTAGTCCCTACTCGTTCAAGATCTGCATGAAGCCCGCTATAATTGGCATCTCTTAGATTGTCGTAGTCCCTACTCGTTCAAGATCCCCATGAAGCCCGCTATAATTGGCATCTCTTAGATTGTCGTAGTCCCTACTCGTTCAAGATCTGCATGAAGCCCGCTATAATTGGCATCTCTTAGATTGTTGTAGTCCCTACTCGTTCAAGATCTGCATGAAGCCCGCTATAATTGGCATCTCTTAGATTGTCGTAGTCCCTACTCGTTCAAGATCTGCATGAAGCTCGCTATAATTGGCATCTCTTAGATTGTCGTAGTCTCTACTCGTTCAAGATCTGCATGATGCCCGCTATAATTGGCATCTCTTAGATTGTTGTAGTCCCTACTCGTTCAAGATCTGCATGAAGCCCGCTATAATTGGCATCTCTTAGATTGTCGTAGTCCCTACTCGTTCAAGATAGTAGATCTGCATGAAGCCCGCTATAATTGGCATCTCTTAGATTGTCGTAGTCCCTACTCGTTCAAGATAGTAGATCTGCATGAAGCCCGCTATAATTGGCATCTCTTAGATTGTCGTAGTCCCTACTCGTTCAAGATCTGCATGAAGCCCGCTATAATTGGCATCTCTTAGATTGTCGTAGTCCCTACTCGTTCAAGATCTGCATGAAGCCCGCTATAATTGGCATCTCTTAGATTGTCGTAGTCCCTACTCGTTCCAGATCTGCATGAAGCCCGCTATAATTGGCATCTCTTAGATTGTCGTAGTCTCTACTCGTTCAAGATAGTAGATCTGCATGAAGCCCGCTATAATTGGCATCTCTTAGATTGTCGTAGTCCCTACTCGTTCAAGATCTGCATGAAGCCCGCTATAATTGGCATCTCTTAGATTGTCGTAGTCCCTACTCGTTCAAGATCTGCATGAAGCCCGCTATAATTGGCATCTCTTAGATTGTTGTAGTCCCTACTCGTTCAAGATCTGCATGAAGCCCGCTATAATTGGCATCTCTTAGATTGTCGTAGTCTCTACTCGTTCAAGATAGTAGATCTGCATGAAGCCCGCTATAATTGGCATCTCTTAGATTGTCGTAGTCTCTACTCGTTCAAGATAGTAGATCTGCATGAAGCCCGCTATAATTGGCATCTCAGTTCCAACATTAACGTATCATCACGCAGTCCTATTTCTTTCTTTTACTTCCAGACAGGAAGTGAGAAACCGAATTATTAGTTTTGTTTTTTTCTACTTATTCACAAAACTATACCTATATTATATATACACGATCTATTTACCTGCAAGGATTCCTGCAGTCACAACCTTGTTCAATTGATTTGAAGTCTTCATTAGCACTCTTAATACAAAAATCGTCTGTGTGATCTAAGCGAAATAAGAGAAACAAAAATGCTATCTATAAATATACATTTGTCCAGAGAACGACAATGACTTTATTCGGCTACAGGAGCATCAGTCAAGGTAATACATGAAATGAGAACAGTCAAGGTAAAACATGCATTGAGAGCGGTCAAACTTATACATTCAATGAGAACAGTCAAGGTAATACATGAAATGAGAACAGTCAAGGTAAAAACATGCATTGAGAGCGATCAAACTTATACATTCAATGAGAACAGTCAAGGTAATACATGAAATGAGAACAGTCAAGGTAAACCATGCAATGAGAACAGTCAAGTTAATACATGCAATGAGAACAGTCAAGGTAAAACATGCATTGAGAGCGGTCAAACTTATACATTCAATGAGAACAGTCAAGGTAATACATGAAATGAGAACAGTCAAGGTAAAACATGCATTGAGAACAGTCAAGTTAATACATGCAATGAGAACAGTCAAGGTAAAACATGCATTGAGAGCGGTCAAACTTATACATTCAATGAGAACAGTCAAGGTAATACATGAAATGAGAACAGTCAAGGTAAACCATGCAATGAGAACAGTCAAGTTAATACATGCAATGAGAACAGTCAAGGTAAAACATGCATTGAGAGCGGTCAAACTTATACATTCAATGAGAAACAGTCAAGGTAATACATGAAATGAGAACAGTCAAGGTAAAACATGCATTGAGAACAGTCAAGTTAATACATGCAATGAGAACAGTCAAGGTAAAAATGCATTGAGAGCGGTCAAGGTAAACATGCATTGAGAGCGGTCAAACTTATACATTCAATGAGAACAGTCAAGGTAATGCATTCAATGAGAGCGGTCAAACTAATACATTCAATGAGAACAGTCAAGGTAATACATGAAATGAGAACAGTCAAGGTAAAACATGCATTGAGAGCGGTCAAACTTATACATTCAATGAGAACAGTCAAGGTAATACATGAAATGAGAACAGTCAAGGTAAACCATGCAATGAGAACAGTCAAGTTAATACATGCAATGAGAACAGTCAAGGTAAAACATGCATTGAGAGCGGTCAAACTTATACATTCAATGAGAACAGTCAAGGTAATACATGAAATGAGAACAGTCAAGGTAAACCATGCAATGAGAACAGTCAAGTTAATACATGCAATGAGAACAGTCAAGGTAAAACATGCATTGAGAGCGGTCAAACTTATACATTCAATGAGAACAGTCAAGGTAAAACATGAAATGAGAACAGTCAAGGTAAACCATGCAATGAGAACAGTCAAGTTAATACATGCAATGAGAACAGTCAAGGTAATGCATTCAATGAGAGCGGTCAAACTAATACATTCAATGAGAACAGTCAAGGTAATGCATTCAATGAGAGCGGTCAAACTAATACATTCAATGAGAACAGTCAAGTTAATACATTCAATGAGAACAGTCAAGGTAATGCATTCAATGAGAGCGGTCAAACTAATACATTCAATGAGAACAGTCAAGGTAATGCATTCAATGAGAGCAGTCAAGGTAATACATGCAATGAGAACAGTCAAGGTAATGCTTTCAATGAGAGCGGTCAAGGTAATATATACAATGAGAACAGTCAAAGTAATACATGCAATGAGAACAGTCAAGGTAATACATTCAATGAGAACAGTCAAATTTATACATGCAATGAGAACAGCAATGGTAATATATGCAAAGAAAAGTAATACATGCAATTGGAACATCATCATCATCATTGAGTGCCGTCTCCACATCTAAGTTTGGCTACCATGGAGCGCCATTCCACTCTGTCTCTTGCTTTGATGGTGCTGATTGTCATAGGCTTATCTGTCCATCTTTTGATGTTACTCGTCCATGTTAGTTTTGGTCTGCCTCTGCCTCTGCCTCTTTTACCTTGTATTTTCTCTTCAAATATTACTTTTAGTATGTTGTTGTGTCTTTTAAAATGCCCCAGAAATATCATTTGTCTTGTTCGAACTTTGTTTAGTAGTTTTCTTTTCATTTTTAGTTGTCTTAAAACTTCATCATTTGTTTTCTGTTCTTGACATCCAATTCTTCTATAAATCTACATTTTAAAGGCTTCAATTTTCTGTTCTGTTTTGTTGTCTAATGTCCATGTTTCTGCACAATACATGAATATTGAGAAGTTATAACATTTTGCTCATATTAGTTTTAGCCCTGGTTGTATTTGTTTTGATGTTAGTATATTTTTCATGACATTAGAATTACTTTCTGCCATTCCTATTTTATTGTTTATTTATAAATAGAAAAAAATTATAGTATTAAAGTTTGGAAAAATACAAGACTGCAACCACAAATTGACAGCAATCCACAAAATAGTTTAAGATAAAAGTGTTTTTTTTTGTTTGGGCTTCAGTTTCAGAGCGGTCTTTAGTTTAACAATGTTGTGATCACCAGTATATACACATCCACAGTAAAGCAGAATCATAAAACAAATAAAAGCATAACATTCTATGTTATTTATTGCTTTACGGGGAAAAAACAGAACAATTTGGACAAAGATTTACATCAGGACACTGAACAAACAAACAGAAAACAAATCGAAGCAAATGTCAATACTTATCTGCTACTGCATGAGCAACAGAAGGCATGTCCTCTCACGGAGTGTGATAACTACTGCTCGAATAAGCATGGAAGCTCTCAGGCGAGTTAATAAAACGTGGACACTATATAGTGAACAAAAAATTCATATAGGAGAAGGTGTATCTTGGTCTACGCCCAATGGGCCGGTTACGGCTCGAAAGGTCAATAGATAGATAGATATAGTGAAGGGCCCTAAAGTACACAAGGGCAAGGAGACCGCAGAAGATCATTCTAGTAACAGAGAAGAGAATGAGGAAGGAAAGAAAGAAGAAAAGAGAAGAAGAGAAAGCGAAATTCTTAATGGAAGGAATTAACAGAATTGATTCCATTCGGGTTTCAATACATGCACGGGTTATGATTCACTTGTCTTAAACATCAATGAGGCGAATGGTGAATTGAGAGATAAACCTTTTAGAAAACGTGTCAGTTTCAGACATTCATTATCGTATTTGAGTTTGTCCTGAATCGTGCCTAATTCGTCAAATGATAAAGAGACTCATGTATTTACACACATTTACACTAAGAGGTTCCCGTTTTTTTATTTGTTGACAATTGTGTGTGTCTAGATCAGACATTCTTCATAGTATCAATATTATTGATGCACTAACAGTCATTGAACATTTCTGTACGTTATTTTATGTTGGATGTATGCATTCGTGCGAGTGAATTGTATTTAAAGTGACATTTAATGCAACTTGGTTGTGAATTCGATGATTTTCTTCCTGAGCTAAGAGATGAACCCAAACATCTGTAAAGAAATATAGTTAAAACGCACATTCTTACGAAGATAGTTAACTAATTGGAAAGATGTCACATTGTACACTTGGTTATACTGTACACATGGTTACACGGTCATAATGTAAACCTGGTTACAATGTACACTTGGTTACACGGTCGCACTGTACACCTGGCTACATGGGCACACTGTACACTTGATTACAATGTACATTTGGTTACACTGACACAATGTACACCTGGTTACACGGTTACAATGTACACTTGGTTACACGATCACACTGTACACTTGGTTACACGATCACATTGTACACGTGGTTACACAATCACATTGTACACTTGGTTACACGGTTACAATGTACACTTGGTTACACGGTCACACTGTAAATTTGGTTACACGATCACACTATACACGTGGTTACACAATCAAATTGTAAACTTAGTTACACGATCACACAGTACACTTGGTTACACGATCACATTGTACACGTGGTTACATAATCACATTGTACACTTTATTACACAGTCACACTGTACACTTGGTTACACGATCACACTGTACACTTGGTTATACGAACACACTATACGCGTGGTTACACGATCCCACTATACACGTGGTTACACAATCACATTGTACACTTGGCTACACGATAACACTATACACGTGGTTACACGATCACACTATACACGTGGTTACACAATCACATTGTAAACTTGGTTACACGATAACACTATACACGTGGTTACACGATCACACTATACACGTGGTTACACAATCACATTGTACACTTGGTTACACGATAACACTATACACTTGGTTACACGATCCCTTTGTACACTTGGTTACACGATCACATTGTACACTTGGTTACACGATCACATTGTACACGTGGTTACACGATCACATTGTACACTTGGTTACACGATTACATTGTACACTTGGTTACACGATCACATTGTACACGTGGTTACACGATCACATTGTACACGTGGTTACACGATCACATTGTACACTTGGTTACACGATTACATTGTACACTTGGTTACACGATCACATTGTACACTTGGTTACGATCACATTGTGCACTTGGTTACACGATCACATTGTACACTTGGTTACACGATCACATCTTACATTTGGTTACACGATCACATTGTACACTTGGTTACACGATCACATTGTACACTTGGTTACACGATCACATTGTACACTTGGTTACACGATCACATCTTACACTTGGTTACACGATCATACTATACACGTGATTACACGATCACACTATACACGTGGTTACACGATCGCATTGCACACTTTGAAACACGGTCACACTGTACATTTCAATCATCAGAATGAAAATAGTGATTCCAGTAATCAGACTAGTTTCCTATCGCATTAAGTATGAAAGCAATAACATCACATTAAATCTGCCATCATTTATTTATCACGTCTATATCACTATTTATATATCTCCACCCCTCTTTTTCAGAGTCTACCATTTTCATAAATAATATATTTCTACATTAAAGTAGTTTGTGCACGCAATTAATTAAATCGCGTATGTAAAAGATTCAAAAGATGACAGTTTCGGTTGCTCAAAATCTTCGCATTTTAAAATTCTGGTCATTAGTAAATAAAAGGATTCAACCCTTGTCTTAAGCTGTCTGATATTTTAATTTTTTTTTACAAATTCACCACTTGCTCGCATTTTGTAATATTTCATTTATATTCTATTATTCCAGATGTTCCCATCGTTTTACAAAATGATGATTGTTTCGTTGCGACCGTAGCAACAGGTTTTGTAATTGCCTTTAAATTCTGTCAGAAAGATAAACCTGGAGAACAGTTTTTTCTTATCTCAATTATACAAGATTTGTTGCAAAATATCTTTCTTTTCGACTCTTTAGATGGCAAGCTTTACCTGAGCTTGTGTATCCCCCCTTTCCCCACAAACATGTGCCATAGATGTACCTCCTGAAGTTGACATCTACCAATTGAACTTGATATCTACCACTTGAAGTTGACATCCATCAACTGAAGTTGACATTTACCACCTGAAGTAGACATCTACAACCTGAAGTTGAAATCTAATACCTGAAGTTGAAATCTACCACCTGAAGTTGCCATCTACCACCTGAAATTGACATCTACCACCTGAAGTTGACATCTACCACCTGAAGTTGACATCTACCACCTGAAGTTGAAATCTAATACCTGAAGTTGACATCTACCACATGAAGTTGAAATCTAATACCTGAAGTTGACATCTACCACATGAAGTTGAAATCTAATACCTGAAGTTGACATCTACCACCTTAAGTTGAAATCCAATACCTGAAGTTGACATCTACCACCTGAAGTTGAAATCTAATACCTGAAGTTGACATCTACCACCTGAAGTTGAAATCTAATACCTGAAGTTGACATCTACCACCTGAAGTTGAAATCTAATACCTGAAGTTGACATCTACCACATGAAGTTGAAATCTAATACCTGAAGTTGACATCTACCACATGAAGTTGAAATCTAATACCTGAAGTTGACATCTACCACCTTAAGTTGAAATCCAATACCTGAAGTTGACATCTACCACCTGAAGTTGAAATCTACTAACTAAAGTTGAAATATACCACCTGAAGTTGACATCTACTACATGAAGTTGAAATCTACCACCTGAAGTTGAAATCTACCACCTGAAGTTGACATATACCACCTGAAGTTGACATCTACCACCTGAAGTTGACATCTACCACCTGAAGTTGATATCTACCACCTGAAGTTGACATCTACCACCTGAAGTTGACATCTACCACCTGAAGTTGATATCTACCACCTGAAGTTGATATCTACCACCTGAAGTTGACATCTACCACCTGAAGTTGACATCTACCACCTGAAGTTGACATCTACCACCTGAAGTTGACATCTATACTTCAAAAAACACCTCGAGGTGAAGGTCGGTGCTAGAAATACTGAACATGAGATTTTCAGTCAAGGAGCTGGCACAAAATATGAGATTTTGCTAAATTGTAATGAGATGTAACATAAACTGTCGAAGATGTTAGATAATCTATAGTGAGATGTTAGATAAACTATTGTGAGATGTTACAAAAACTGTAGTGAGATGTTACATAAACTGTAGTGAGATGTTACATAAACTATTGTGATTTGTTACGCAAACTATTGTGAGTTGTTACACAATCTATTGTTAAATGTTACATAAACTGTTGTGAAATTCTACATAAACTGCAATGAGATGTTACATAAACTGTTGTGAGTTGTTACACAAACTATTGTGCGTTGTTACAAAAACTATTGTGAAATGTTACATAAACTGTAGTGAGATGTTACATAAACTGTTATGAAATGTTACATAAACTGTTGTGAGATGTTACATAAACTATTGTGAAATGTTACATAAACTGTTGTGAGTTGTTACATAAACTGTTGATAGATGTAACATAAACAGTTGATAGATGTAACATAAACTGTTGTGAGATGTAACATAAACTGTTGTGAGATGTAACATAAACTGTTGAGAGATGTTACATAAACTGTTGTAAGATGTTACATAAACTGTTGTGAGATGTAACATAAACTGTTGAGAGATGTAACATAAACTGTTGAGAGATGTTACATAAACTGTTGTGAGTTGTTACATAAACTGTTGTGAGATGTAACATAAACTGTTGAGAGATGTAACATAAACTGTTCTGAGATGTTACAAAAACTGTAGTGAGATGTTACATAAACTGTTGTGAGATATTGGATAAACTGTTGTGAGATGTTACATAAACTGTTGTGAGATGTTACATAAACTGGATTGAGATGTTACATAAACTGTAATTGAGTTATACTTACTACGATAATCGCACATTGCAATGTCCTTGGTTACGTTTAATAGGAAGTTGATGTCCTGTTGATAGGATTCGTAACAGTTGCATTTCTGGATATAAAACTTCTGTTTGCACAATTTTGAGCACGTCTGTTTAGACATAATTTATGAAGCCCTCTACATAAACTTAATAATGCATCTTTAGAATTGTCAACTTTATTAGACGGTGAGCATATATCAGCACCAGCTATTTAATAAAAATAATATCGTGCAATTATCACCATATGACAATGAAAATAATAATAGTACAAGTAAAACTAGGCATTTAATTCATTAGAATAATAAGAAAAGACCACAAGATTTGTAGGAGGGTGTTCTGGAAAATAAACAAGAAATGACATCAAGAACATAAACCTTCAGATGCACGAGACAAAGTGCGATGTTCCGGCAAAAACTTTCTTAGATGCATGACAACAAATACTAGTACATAAATAAATAGTAAAATCTAGTACTACTTACCTCAGTATGGCGAGGTGAAGAAATGGACACGTGGGGTCCAAATGATGCAAGAGGGATAGTGGCCATGACATATGTGCAGGTAGGATTACATGGGCCAGGAAGGAGCCAAATATAGTGAGAAATGGCTCCTTAGGAATGGATTAAAGAAGAGATCCCATTGGGAAGCGGAAACAGAGGCGATAAAGTGAAAAATGAGGAGGAGACGACACAGATAAATTTGGGAGTAATAAAGATAGGACACAAAGAGAA
This sequence comes from Megaustenia siamemsis, assembly GCA_032433765.1. NCBI lineage: Eukaryota > Metazoa > Mollusca > Gastropoda > Stylommatophora > Ariophantidae > Megaustenia > Megaustenia siamemsis. Next base: position 94,850,206 of record JAVIAB010000139.1, on the reverse strand, counting down.
GGAAGGAAATGTTAACACAAGTATGATTCCCTGAAGAGAGATGAAGAGAGAGGTCGCATAGTAGTAAGAGGAAGCACATAGGTAGTTGGGGGGTGGGGGGGGAAAGATGGGGAGAGTAGGGAAAAAAGGATAATATCGCAAGGAATACAAGTACAGAGAACGGACTATGTGTCGGGTCTCAAATACAAACCGGCTGGGGGTATCGGAGGAGCAGGAGACAATACCAGTGACAAAAATAGTACATATGGCTATGTCATTAACATATGGTTGTATAGTCTCGGTAGATACCGCGTTAGGAATACCTAGGTTATTCATACCATTCATTGTAATGATAAATGTGATGCGATTGTGACTGTTTTTGATAATAATAGCAATGGCAGTTGTGAATGTGGTAACAATGGTGATCGTTTTTGAATTATTTGCTGGTCATCATCGTTGCACTCCAAACATATCCATAGATGATCAGATCCTCTCATCAGTATGTCCGGCAGTGTCTAGCGACTGACGACTCCATTTCTGTGTTGGCTGATTAGCTTTCGTACACGCTGTCTACGTTTCTCGTTAATGGATGTGCCCATCTTAACTCCCATTTCTTTCATCCGAAGGAGTGACGTGGACTCATGTTTGTCGAAGTCCTGTGCCCTTCCCATATCTCGGAGGGCATTGATGATGCCCGCCCGATCCATTGGTTGACCGTCCTCAACAATAGCGCAGATAGCCAACCTGTCCGCTCGTTCATATCCCCATTGTTCCTCATGTCCAGGGACGAAGACAAAGGCGTATTTTTACTTCTGCAATGACTCTACCCATTGCATGCGCACAGAGCCGGTCTCCACTTGTTTTTATCATGTTCGCTGAATCACTCAGTATGCAGACGTGGGTGTTGTCTTGTGACCTTAACCAGATGAATGCCCTGGTCACTGCCACCACCTCCATCGTCATGCTACTCATGGTCATGACGTATGAATCACTGTCTTCTTGACTAATCTGCCTGCCGATAGTGCCCATGCACTCTTTTGATGTAGTATTACAGATACGTCTGTGTAGATGACTCCATATTTCACCTCGGTGTTATCCCAGATGAGACCGTTGACCTCCGCAATGACCACGACTGAATTCTGCTCCCTACATTACTTGTCGAGTGTGACAATACAAGAGAATGCCACCCTCAGTGACGGAGGCACTGATGTCCACTTTTCTCTAGTGTTGACAATTGTAAGCCTACAGACCTGTTTGATGAAATCTTCTGCTCGAGCTATCCATGATTTGCCGCTTTTTAGCCTAACACCTCTCCCTGTGTTGAGCTCGTGGTGCAATGGATGCTCTTTATCTGCACTTATCTTCAGGTATGCTCGTGCCCTCCCGATCTTGATCCTGTCATCCTTGGTTGGAAAGTCAAGAAGATACCTCATTAGCTTCATTCAGTATTTTCTCCAACTTGTCAATTTGCGTCGTACTAACAGTAAGACAAAAGCAGCTTTAAAAAAATGAGGAAGATACAGTGCAATCCATTTTTGACAATAGAAACAAGAAAAAGAGTTCTTAAATGTTATGTAGAATAGTTTTAACATATGGATGTGAATCATGGACACTAGTACAACAGACAAGAAAATCACTGGAGGCTGTAGAACTGTGGTTTTACAGAAGAATATTGGGAAACCATGGGCAGCTAAGAAGAGTAATGAAAATGTTCTGAAAGAGGTCAAAGCAAAAGAGAGCTAATTTCCAATATTAAGAAGAAACAATCATCATTGTTTAGCCATGTAATGAGAAGAGAACAGCTGGAATATTTTGTAATAACTGGGAAAATTGAGGGACGAAGAAATAGGAGGAAGCAAAGAGAAAAGTTACCAGACAGCTTAAGAAAATGGCTTGGCAGTAGGTCAACAACAGAAATTATAAATAACTGTCGTGATCGAAAGTTGTGGAGAGACATGATCACCTACGCCATCAGGCTTGGTACTTGATGATATGATGATGATGGCAGTAAGAATTACTGGGCCATACTCGATTGGTGCGAGGACTAGTCCCTGGAACAGAAGAGTTAGTAGAGTCTACTCAATGTTGGCAGCTGCCATGACCTTCAAGGCGGCTAATCCTTTGCGGGATTTTATTATCACAAGGTCGACGTGGTCCCAAAAACACAGCCTGCGATCGCCCTTATTTCCGAGGTACGTCATTAAACTGTCCCTAGTCACCTCATCAGCTCCAATTCGTACCACTGATGTTTTCATGTTAACGATATGATTGTTAAGGGAGAACCATGAAACTGATGCTTTATTAGGATTACCCAAGACGTCTGATTCTACACACCAGGATGAGATACGATGTATTTCGTTTTGCAGTGTGGATGCGATTTACCCTCTGCCTCTTCCCTATCGATATAACAGAATATCATCAGCAAAAGTCATAGTTCTTCCCCTCCCATCCAGCTGTTGTTCCGTGATCGTTATTGGGTACACGTTAAATAGAACTGGTGACAATAGTGAGCTTTGGGACAGCCCTGGACAGATGGATGGTGGTTCTGATAACCAACTTCCCCATTTGAGTATCACCTTCCTTTGAATGAGTGCTGCAGCGATCCATATAATGAGGAAGGGATGCACCTTCAGTTCGTGGAGCATGTGTATGAGGTATTCAAATCATAGTCTGTTGTATGCATCGTCCAGATCAATAGCAGCAGTACATGTCTCCTCTCGTCTCATCCTCCAGATCAATAGCAGCAGTACATGTCTCCTCTCGTCTCATCCTCCAGATCTATAGCAGCAGTACATGTCTCCTCTCGTCTCATCCTCCAGATCAATAGCAGCAGCACATGTCTCCTCTCGTCTCATCCTCCAGATCAATAGCAGCAGTACATGTCTCCTCTCGTCTCATCCTCCAGATCAATAGCAGCAGTACATGTCTCCTCTCGTCTCATCCTCCAGATCTATAGCAGCAGTACATGTCTCCTCTCGTCTCATCCTCCAGATCTATAGCAGCAGTACATGTCTCCTCTCGTCTCATCCTCCAGATCTATAGCAGCAGTACATGTCTCCTCTCGTCCGTGGAAGCCTTCGAAGACGTAATAGGTGAAGATTGCCACATTGAGCCATGTATTTTTGTTATATCTATACCTTCGAATGTTGGTGGGAATGCGCGTATCTGTTCAAGGTGACGTGAGTACACGGGCAAATATTTTCTCCAATAGCTTGCCCGCAATGTTCTGCATCGCTATGATTCGGTTGACACTGATCTGAGAATGTTCTTTGCTTGGCTTCAGTAGCGGTACTAAATAGTTGTGTAGCCACTCCTTAATCTGACCATTCTGAATGCTGGCATTAAACTCTTTGGCCATTTTTAGCGGACAAGTAGGGCCTTCCTTTTGCCTTTGCTCTCATCAAATTTGTGTCATATTTGGCCTGTGCTCTGGAAGTCTGGTATGCCTCTGTGTCGTGTTGTGCCATTCATGCTCTGATGAAAGCGCCAGAATGTGGCGAGCGATTATTCTCAACACACTTTTTTGCAGAAATAATCCCATTTGACATCCTTAGCATGTTTATAGCACATAGTTTAAAGTGCATTGTTTTTTGGTCGACCTCTTATTTCAGACGCTTCAAGAGCTCAGCTTGTGTTCTTCCATTATTTCTGGTTTTCTGCCATGTCTTGGCCGTTTGTCTTTTGTTCCGTCAAAATTCCTCTACTTTTACGTTCCACCAAGGCGGATGTGTCCATCTCTCTTGCCTCCTGCGAGAGGCGCCCTGTTTCTTATGTCTGATTGTGCTAATGACGTCATGGTCTGTGTTCTCAAAGTGGAATGCGTGGAGCTTGCTTTTCTGGCTTCTATTTTTGCCATTCTCAATTAGGATGACATATGGATAGTGATCACTTCCGTGGAATCCCAGCACATCCAATTTGCAAACCGATGCAAAGGTGGAAGATACCAGTGACAGGTTTATGTCACTATCAGAGTCCCCTGTTCGAGTGGTCATTCTAGATAGCCTTCCATCATTCAAGCAGACTAAAGCAGTCGGCACCAACGCGTTCTTTAGGTCTTTTCCCTGCTTGTGAGTTATGACGTCACCCCACTGGTTGCCTCTAGCGTTAATGTCCTGCCAGAAAATGGCATTTTCCTCTTCGAAGAGATTTTGCCATTATTGTGTGTACACCTTTCCATTACAGGCATACACATATATAACCACGAAACGAACTGGGTTTTGCACCCTAACCGCATGTAACTGCAATTCTTCGCTGTTTCATGTAGACAAAATCTCAACTGCTACCATGTTGTTTCGCACAAGGATAGCCTGCCCAAGGTGTCGCCTATTGTAGAAACAATGAAATCCATGGACACTAACTGTCCTATCACCAAGAAGTGTTTCCTGCAATATCATTATATCTGTGCAGCACAGTAGCTTATCAAGAATGGACCGTCGTTGATTTATGGAAGCACAGTTCCAATAAGTATTGCGCACGTACTTTAGGCCTAGCCTCTCACACTTCGACAGTTTCATATCACCACGTTTACCTTTTTGTATTTTCCTTCTTCGATGTTGTCGTTTAGGCTTCACCTGAATACTTACTGTCGTCATTGTTGATTTTGTCGCTGAAAGTCGATGTTTATGGTCTAGACTCACGTGCACTCACTCAGTCGCACGGTTCAGAACCCGTCTCCACGTTATAGGCTGGCCAACTCTAGTTAATCAGCTCTTCGGCACGTGGATACACAAACTTAAGCTTTTTATTTTCTTCATCTAGAAACTGACATCAATGGATTTACGCTTCCTTGACAACGAACCGAGGAAGGAGTGCACCTTGCTCATTTTTATGTTGGGATACTTATTTGATGAATCGGTGTCTCAGTGTTTAACATAAATAAGAAAATTCTTACATTTTTTGTTTGCTTAACTCCAAACTTTTCCATAAACTTTTCATCAGACGAACATCGTCCGTAAGGTTCTTGGAGGCGAGATATCTCAACCTAGCAAAGACACACACACATCAAAAGTGATTAGTGTCTTAAAAGTGTCTTAAGCATACAGGCGTTTGGGAAATATGGCGTTAGTGCAGATATTATTAATGAACTGATCGGATGAGTCCGCCATTACATTTTAAAATTGCCAACGTGTGTTAATGCAAATGGAAACAACTACCTAATCCTGTCAAATGTCAAGAGAAGTCTGTAGCAGGAGCGGCCAACAATTTAAACAAACCCAAGACATAACAATGAGGCGCTTATTTTCATTACATTAAAGAATAAAACTCAAAACCCACAAGTGGATATCAAAGTTGAAGGAATAGACCTGGAGACAGTTCAGAACTACAACTACCTTGGACATACTATAACCAGTGATGGAAAATGTACAACTGAAATAAACAAAAGAATAGGAATGGCAAAAAGTAATTTTAATGTCATGAAGGACATACTAACATCAAAACAAATAACACCAGAGCTAAAACTAAGAATAGCAAAATGTTACATCTTCTCAATATTCCTATATGGTGCTGAAACATGGACATTAGACAAGAAAACAGAACAGAGAATTGAAGCCTTTGAAATGTGGATATATAGAAGAATAGGTAGAATTGGATGGAAGGAAAAGAAAACAAATGACAAACTCTTAAAACAACTAAAAATGAAAAGAGAACTTCTGAACACAATTAGAACAAGACAAATGCGATTCTTAGGCCATGTTAAAAGACACAACAGCCTACTGAAAGTTGATCCTGGAGGGGAAAATACAAGGTAAAAGAGGCAGAGGCAGACCAAGATTAACATGGACGAGTAACATCAAAAGATGGACAAATCAACCGATGACAACCTGCACCATCAAAGCAAGAGATAGAGCAAAATGGCGCTCCATGGTAGCCAACCTTCGTTGCGGAGACGGCACTCAATGATGATGATGAAAGAATAAGGTAAATTGTTGGAAGCAGATATCCAGCGAAATCATGACGTCTGGTAACTAGAATTCTGGCGTACATCGATATATCTTGTCAAAGCTTTGCTGCAAGTTGGGGTTGACAGTGTCTATTATCTTGAACACTTGTTCAAGTGCTTAGAAGGTGTAATGTCAAGAAAAACGGCAGGATGTACACAGACGGTGAATTTTGTTAATAAACGACAATGTAAACCAATTTGTAGAGTAACACCCAAAATCAGTAATACCAAGCGTCATTATGACACAGTAGTACCAAGCGACATTGTGACATATAGCACAGTAATACCAAAGGTCATTGTGATGCATAGCACAGTAATACCAAGCGTCATTGTGATATATAGCACAGTAATACCAAGCGTCATTGTGACATATAGCAGAGTAATACAAAGCGTCATTGTGACACATACCACAGTAATACCAAGCGTCATAGTGACATATAGCACAGTATTACCAAGCGTCTTTGTGACATATAGCACAGTAAAACCAAGCATCATTGTGACATATAGCACAGTAATACCAAACGTAATTGTGCCACATAGCACAGTAACACCAAGCGTCATTGTGACACATACCACAGTAACACCAAGCGTCATTGTGACACATACCACAGTAACACCAAGCGTCATTGTGACACACACCACAGTAATACCAAGCGTCATTGTGACATATAGCACAGTAACACCAAGCGTCATTATGACACATAGCACAGTAACACCAAGCATCATTGTGACACATACCACAGTAATACCAAGCGTCATTGTGACACATACCACAGTAATACCAATCGTCATTTTGACACATAGCACAGTAACACCAAGCGTCATTGTGACACATACCACAGTGATACCAAGCGTCATTGTCACACATATCACAGTAATACATAGTGTTATTGTCACACATAGCACAGTAATACCAAGCGTCATTGTGACACATATCATAGTAATACAAAGCGTCATTGTCACACATACCACAGTAATACCTAGCGTCATTGTGACACATAGCACAGTAATACCTAGCGTCATTGTGACACATAGCATATATAATTTTCATTAACGAATTTACTAAAAAATTAATTAATGAAATTTATTTTTCCTTTAAAATTATTATAACTATTCAAAGTAAGCTTTATTTTTAAATGTGTTTCAAATTGAACTTCTCTTTGGGTTATTTTATAAAGCTTGTTTCTCTCGCCCGTTTTCTCTATTTTGTTTCTCTTTTGTGTTGTTGTTGCTATCTCCTTTGCTATTTTTGTTATTTTTAACCTGACAGATTGCAAATTGCAGAGAATCCATGAACAATTAAGAAGGGAGCACCATACAGATCGTGAGGCTACTATGCTCACCCATGGTTTAAAATAATAATCAATAATACTTTACCAATGTTTACATTTCGGGATCTGCGAGAGCTCAGTAGTAGGTGAACTGGACTTCTAAGGACAAGAAATCGTATTCGATCCAGATCGATGGCTCCTAGGTTCACTCAGCCTTAAGTGGATACCAGATTTTTTTTGGGGGGAAAGCGAAGCTGCACGGGCGTAATACTGACTTCTTCTTCTTTTTTCTCTTTTCACTGATGCCTGAAAGCTGTCGTGGTTTATATCATTTGTCGTTTTTGAGCTGCTCGAATTGTCTGAATTAGTGATTTTCCTCTGTTGTTACATGTCACTGTCACAGCATCTATCCATCTTCTTCTGGGTCTTCCTCTTGGTCTTTTCCCATGCATTCTCGAGAAGAACGCCCTTGATGGTGATTGGTGAGGATTCATTCTGACCAGGTGGCCAAACCATTTAAGTTGTTGTTGTTCTATATATTCTTGGCAGGGTTTTGTTCCTACCATTTTTCTTATGGTTTCATTTGGTATTCTATCTCTTCTTGTGTTGTTTGTTACTTTTCTCAAGCATCGCATCTCACATGTATTTATCTTTCTTAATGTGATTTAGAAAGGGTCCATGTTTCACTTTCATAGCACAAAGTTGGTATGAAAATGCTATTTATCATTTGTTGTTTAGCTGGCATAGAAATGTTTGGATGTCTTAGCAATGGTGAAAGCTGGTATGTGACAGCATTTGCTTTTTGTATTCTCATGTCAATTTCTCTGTCTAGTTTTCCATCTTCTGTGAACATTGTGCCCAAATACTTGACTACATTACCCCAAAAATCATGTGCCGAAGGTCTGTAAACATTGTCCCTATACGCCAAGTGTCGTGGCAGGGATCTTTACTCTTGACTTACTGTTTATATTTCACATTGTATTCCTTGAAAAGATGTATTGATGCTTCGATTCCTGAAGACAGGATATTAACAATTTTAAGTATTCATGACGTGGTGTTCATTATTAGCACAACACATATTTAAGTTTCAGTTAAGACGTTTGTTATAATCCTACATTTAAGTGAGTCATCGACCAATACTACAATCTATCCGTCATACACCATTACTACACTCTTTCCGTCATATATAATTACTACAATCTACCGGTCTTATATCATTACTACCATCTGCCATTATTATACTCATATTTTTGCTGTAGACAAACCTTTCTATCACCCTCTTATGGTTTTTGCAAACTGCTCATTGCCATGCCGGACGTCTCCGCAATGAATGTTTGCTACCAGGGATAGCAGTTTTACCTTGTCTTGTTGCCTTGATGGTGCACCTTGTCATAGGTTCTCCTGTCTAACTTGTGATTTTGTAATTCAACTTCACTCCTTGTCTGTCATTACATCATTTAAATAAATGATCATTTTGCCGCATTATCAATTACTTTAATTAAACGCGTTAATATATTTCTTTACGGTGGATAACACACACAAGCACACACACACAGATATGTAAACAAATAAAGTTGCATATAGGTTTTCAGTTTATTTGCTGACATATCTGTGCGTGTCGCTGCTCCCATTGTAGGCCTATCAAGTTGAAACATTCCTCGACTCTATTATCCCTGACTTACGTAAAGCTGTAACCACACTTGTATTTTTCCTTTTTTCCTCTTTCACTTTTATCGTCAGCTTTACAACAGCTTCGCATCTCTAGGTATCTGAATGTCTTTATCCCTTCTGTTTATACCGCTAACACCACTATCGTTTACTTAATCTGTTCCGCTAATTTCACAACTGATTTCCATAGCTACACAACAGACTAGTCAATTTCCATAGTTACAGAACAGACTAGTCAATTTCCATAGCTTCACTATAGACAAGTCAATTTCCATTGCTTCACTATAGACAAGTCAATTTCCATAGCTTCACTATAGACAAGTCAATTTCCATTGCTTCACTATAGACAAGTCAATTTCCATAGCTTCACTATAGACAAGTCAAATTCCATTGCTTCACTATAGACAAGTCAATTCCATTGCTTCACTATAGACAAGTCAATTTCCATAGCTTCACTATTGACAAGTCAATTTCCATTGCTTCACTATAGACTAGTCAATTTCCATAGCTTCACTATAGACTAGTCAATTTCCATAGATTCACTATAGACTAGTCAATTTCCATAGCTACACAACAGACTAGTCAATTTCCATTGCTACACAACAGACTAGTCAATTTCCATAGTTACAGAACAGACAAGTGAAATTCCATAGCTTCACTATAGACTAGTCAATTTCCATAGCTTCACTATAGACAAGACAATTTCCATAGATTCACTATAGACTAGTCAATTTCCATAGCTTCACTATAGACTAGTCAATTTTCATAGATTCACTATAGGCTAGTCAATTTCCATAGCTTCACTATAGACTAGTCAATTTTCATAGCGTCACTATAGACTAGTCAATTTCCATAGCTTCACTATAGACTAGTCAATTTCCATAGCTACACAAAAGACTAATTATTTTACACCGCTTGCTTCAATAAGAGACTAATAATCAAGACTATTGAGTTATTGAGTTATTGAGTTATTAGCGGGTCATCATTGAAATCCGAACATGTCCATAATCAAGACTTGTATAGAGATAAGAGACAATGTCATGCAACTATCGATCTACAAATAGGAAGAGAAGATGGACCTATGTCGAACATGTGTTGAGAAGAGACAAACAAGGGAATTCCAAAACAGGCTCTTCTATGGGAAACATCAGGAGACAGAGAAAGAGAAAGACCTACAGAGACACTAAAAAAAAACACTTTTATGAAAAGTAAAGTTATCAGGCCCATTAGGTAAGATGGAAGATCTCGCCAAGAATACAGAAGAATGGTAAAAACACAACGTGCCCTATGTGACGTGTAGGGGATGTCGAAGGATCAAGATGAAGATCAAGCTCCAATAAAGACTGCTCAATCTATATAGTTAGCTCCACTACAATGTAATCAGTCTATATAGTTAGCTCCACTACAATGTAATCAGTCTATATAGTTAGCTCCACTACAAAGTAAGCAGTCTATATAGTTAGCTCCACTACAATGTAATCAGTCTATATAGTTAGCTCCACTACAATGTAATCAGTCTATATAGTTAGCTCCACTACAAAGTAAGCAGTCTATATAGTTAGCTCCACTACAAAGTAAGCAGTCTATATAGTTAGCTCCACTACAAAGTAAGCAGTCTATATAGCTAGCTCCATTAAAAAAGTAATCACTCTATATAACTATCTCCATTACAAAGTAATCAGTCTATATAGCTAGCTCCACTACAAACTAATCAGTCTATATAGCTAGTTCCACTTCAAAATAATCAGTCTATATAGCTAATTCCACTACAAAGTAATCAGTCTATATAGCTAGCTCCATTACAAAGTAATCAATCTATATAGCTAGCTCCACTACAAACTAATCAGTCTATATAGCTAGTTCCACTTCAAAATAATCAGTCTATATAGCTAGCTCCATCTCAAAGTAATCAGTCTATATAGCTAGCTCCACTACAAACTAATCAGTCTATATAGCTAGTTCCACTTCAAAATAATCAGTCTATATAGTTAGTTCCACTACAAAGTAATCAGTCTGTATAGCTGTCTCCACTACAAAGTAATCAGTCTATATAGCTAGCTCCACTACAAACTAATCAGTCTATATAGCTAACTTCACCACAAAGTAATCGGTCTATATAGCTAGCTCCACTACAAAGTAATCAGTCTATATAACTAGCTCCACTACAAAGTAATCAGTCTATATAGCCAGCTCCACTACAAACTAATCAGTCTATATAGCTAGCTCCACTACAAAGTAATCAGTCTATATAGCTAGCTCCACTATAAAGTAATCAGTCTATATAGCTAGCTCCACTACAAACTAATCAGTCTATATAGTTAGATCCACTACAAAGTAATCAGTCTATATAGCTAGCTCCACTACAAACTAATCAGTCTATATAGCTAGCTTCACTACAAAGTAATCAGTCTATATAGCTAGCTTCACTACAAAGTAATCAGTCTATATAGCTAGCTCCACTACAAAGTAATCAATCTATGTATATATATATAGCTAGCTCACTACAAAGTAATCAGTCTATATAGCTAGCTCCGCTACAAACTTATCAGTCTATATAGCTAGCTCCACTACAAACTTATCAGTCTATCTAGCTAGCTCCCATACAAACTAATCAGTCTATGTAGCTAGCTCCCCTACAAACTAATCATTCTATATAGCTAGCTCCACTACAAACTAAAAATCTATCTAGCTTGCTCAACTACACATTAATCAGACTATATAGCTAAGCTCCACTAAAAAACTAATCAGTCTTTATAGCAGCCTAAATACAGACAAATTAATCATTATAACATGTTTAATTATATGCTAATCAATCCTCAATAGCGACTACTCGATCTTTAACGTTGATCCACTACAAACTAATCAATATACAGCATGGCAATCTCCACTACAGATTAATCGATCTATATCACTGGGTCTACTACAATTTGTATAAGTATATTCTTGTACCAGAGACAACACTAAACAGATTTAAAGTGTAGGCTGTCCATTGACATTACTATCGATAATCAAGTCATTTCACAACAATATGTCTGCCACTATCCAGTTTGGCGCCAGATTAATCCAGCTTTTTGAAATGAAATGTAGAATCATGAATGTGTTCATTGCTTCTATTCTATTCGGAATCTGTTTCGCTCTTGTTGCTGATGGAGCACCTTCTGTAGACATCTACATCCAAACAGATCTGATGACTCCTTATTTAATCTTGCAGATTTGAGGGTAACATTTAACCCTCCTGAGACCCTAGTCAATAAGCTTCTACTCTCTGATGATGCAGCACTGGTTGGTCAGGATGGCATTGTCTTGCAGTCAACGACTGACAATCTATCTAGACCATGTGGTTTACTTCCTCGCCAATAAGAGCCTAGAAGCCTGTGGTTTTCCAACAGGGTGCAGCCATACCCGCAACTATAACAAAACTAATAACTCTCAAGTCTGGGGGCAAGTTTACCTGCCTGGTTCTACGTTCACATCCACGACCTCACCTGTTGAAAAGATACTACCGGAAACGGAAAGGCAGCTTCAAAATTTGGTAAACTTAAACATAAAGCAGAAGCCAACAAAAAATTAACAACCAGGACTAGGACTATAACTTAAGAAAGGTGTTTAACAAGTTTCTAAATGGATCAGAAATATGGACTCTATGCAGGAAAAGAGAGAAAGTTAAACTATTTTCGTGCACGATGCCTTCGCAAGTACATCAAATGACTGGATAAAGTAATCAACTCTAGCGTTTAGCAACGAGCCAATCCCCAACCATCATGAGAACACTTCGGAGTCGGAGGCTAAGATGGTGGGGTCATGAGAGATGAATGGAAAACAATCGTATACCCAAGCGATTAATATTTGGAGAACGTAGGTACAGAAAGAAATCAAAAGACAAATCAGTGCTGGGATATACGAATGCTGCAGGGTTTCCTTGAATTAATTTTTCATCAGTGATAGAAACGGGAACAATCTGATCGTATTACATGGACATTACACATTTTGAAAAAAATAATATTGAACATGAGAAGATAAATGATGCAGGAGAAAGACAATAAGCGCAATCACCACAAATGTATTTCTTCATTGAGCGGCCAGATGTACCGATCAAATGTTGAAGATTCAACAATAGGAGATGATGTAAAATAGCATGCAGCATACAACACAAATACATTACCAAATGACTACCAATTTGTTGTGTACAAACCACTGACCTGGCGAATGCCGATTATGGTGTTTGTTCCTGCAGAAAGAGCAGTACCTTCATCTTCAGGGAACGGACTGTGTTCTTCTCATGGATGACGAGCTGAGCTCCATTTCCTTCAAAATGACTGTGGAGGTATTGATCCAACTCCAACCGGAGAACCAGTGTAAGACCTGCAGAGTAACTAAAGCTGTCAGCATCAACAGATAGAGAGTACCTAAAGCTGTCAACATCAAGAGATAGAGAGTAACTAAAGCTGTCAGCATCAACAGATAGAGTGTAACAAAAGCTGTCAATATCAACAGATAGAGAGTAACTAAAGCTGTCAATATCAACAGTTAGAGAGTAACTAAAGCTGTCAATATCAAGAGATAGAGAGTACCTAAAGCTGTCAACATCAAGAGATAGAGAGTAACTAAAGCTGTCAGCATCAACGGATAGAGTGTAACTAAAGCTGTCAATATCAACAGATCGAGAGTAACTAAAGCTGTCAATATCAACAGTTAGAGTGTAACTAAAGCTGTCAATATCAACAGATCGAGAGTAACTAAAGCTGTCAATATCAACAGATCGAGAGTAACTAAAGCTGTCAATATCAACAGATCGAGAGTAACTAAAGCTGTCAATATCAACAGATCGAGAGTAACTAAAGCTGTCAATATCAACAGTTAGAGAGTAACTAAAGCTGTCAATATCAACAGATCGAGAGTAACTAAAGCTGTCAATATCAACAGATCGAGAGTAACTAAAGCTGTCAATATCAACAGTTAGAGTGTAACTAAAGCTGTCAATATCAACAGTTAGAGTGTAACTAAAGCTGTCAATATCAACAGATCGAGAGTAACTAAAGCTGTCAATATCAACAGATCGAGAGTAACTAAAGCTGTCAATATCAACAGATCGAGAGTAACTAAAGCTGTCAATATCAACAGATCGAGAGTAACTAAAGCTGTCAATATCAACAGATCGAGAGTAACTAAAGCTGTCAATATCAACAGATCGAGAGTAACTAAAGCTGTCAATATCAACAGATCGAGAGTAACTAAAGCTGTCAATATCAACAGTTAGAGAGTAACTAAAGCTGTCAATATCAACAGATCGAGAGTAACTAAAGCTGTCAATATCAACAGATCGAGAGTAACTAAAGCTGTCAATATCAACAGATAGAGAGTAACTATAGCTGTCAATATCAACAGATCGAGAGTAACTAAAGCTGTCAATATCAACAGATCGAGAGTAACTAAAGCTGTCAATATCAACAGATCGAGAGTAACTAAAGCTGTCAATATCAACAGTTAGAGAGTAACTAAAGCTGTCAATATCAACAGTTAGATAACAAGCATCAGACCCGTCACCCTGATATAACTATAAATATACAATAGAACGCGAACTTTAAGAAATGTGCTCTCACTTAACCGATCTTCATCACTCTCAAAATGCATTCACACCACTCTCGATGTAAACATCAGCTCTCAAGTTGAACACTTTTGTTGTATATCAACCACCGTGCCTTAGGTAATGGTGAATCAGATTGTAGTTTGAAAGGGTTAAATAATGTACTAGAAGAGTGTAGTTAGTAGAGTTAACAATATGATTTTTAACAAGGGAATGACCGGGAGATGGTAAGTCTGCAGCCTCGGTGAACACTGGTCAGTTTGGAGGACATCTCCGCGTTCGCTTGTTCAGACTATTGTCACGTGACGAAGTTGACTAGTTAAAGTAGACTGCATTAGTCTTTCTCCGCCATTACCTCTAGTAGAGGTCCGGTCTTACAATATAGCAGACAGACCACAGAGAACATTGTGTTTATAGAAGATCATGCTTCGCTCATTAGTTCCGTCAACGCCGTAATGACGCTTTTTAATAAAAGAAGAATAAAACGAAGTGTCAATACACAAACAAAATCAAAATAGCTTTAATAAATCATAAAGATTGTCATTATCAAAAAGAAGTGCACAATTTAACTGAAGAATTATCACAAGAAATTCAAATCAAAACTGAATTAGACACATTGAAAATAGTAACATTTCATAGACACGGATTCTCCTTAGCAAACATGTGAGGAAAAAGCTCTATTTTCTGAAACAATTGAGTTTCTATAAACGATGAGACGAATGGGAAACTTATAGAACAGAAGGGGTCAATATGATTATGCAAAGAATGATTATGTAAATACACACATTTAAACCATGAAACAGGGACTGGTTGGTCTCGAGGCAAGACGCCGGTCATGAGACAGAAAGGTTGTGAGTTCAAATCTCAACTGTGCCAGTTGTGATTTCTGTCTGCGCCAACCACCCCTGGTCTCAGGAGCGAGGCCCGGCTTGAAACGTCAATTTCTCATCAAGGGGCCAAATATAAGGACGGAGCTATCTGCATGTGTGGCTAGGTACTTCTGTGAACACGGCTGCCAGGGGAAACAAACGGATTAACAGGCAAAATTCAGTTCCTAGTCTCTAGGGAATTCGCCAGAGGTGAAATCTGGCGAAAGCGAATTACAAACTTCCCACCGCCTATAGTTTGAAAACTTCTCACCGCCTGTTCTTTGAAAAACTTCCCACCGCCTGTTGTTTGAAAACTTCTCACCGCCTGTTGTTTGAAAACTTCCCACCGCCTGTTTGAAAACTTCCCACCGCCTGTTTGAAAACTTCCCACCGCCTGTTTGAAAACTTCCCACCACCTCTTTGAAAACTTCCCACCGCCTGTTTGAAAACTTCCCACCGCCTGTTTGAAAACTTCCCACCGCCAGCTGTTTGAAAACTTCCCACCGCCAGCTGTTTGAAAACTTCCCACCGCCTGTTTGAAAACTTCCACCGCCTGTTTGAAAACTTCCCACAGCATGTTTGAAAACTTCCCACAGCATGTTTGAAAACTTCCCACCGCCTGTTGTTTGAAAACTTCCCACCGCCTGTTTGAAAACTTCCCACCACCTGTTGTTTGAAAACTTCCCACCGCCTGTTGTTTGAAAACTTCCCACCGCCTGTTGTTTGAAAACTTCCCAAAGAATGTTGTTTGAAAACTTCCCACCGCCTGTTCTTTGAAAACTTCCCACCGCCTGTTGTTTGAAAACTTCCAACCGAATGTTGTTTGAAACTTCCCACCGCCTGTTGTTTGAAAACTTCCCACCGCCTGTTGTTTGAAAACTTCCCACCGAATGTTGTTTGAAACTTCCCACCGCCTGTTGTTTGAAAACTTCCCACCGAATGTTGTTTGAAACTTCACCACCGCCTGTTGTTTGAAACTTCCCACCGCCTGTTGTTTGAAAACTTCCCACCGAATTGTTGTTTGAAAACTTTCCACCGCCTGTTGTTTGAAAACTTCCCACCGCGTGTTTGAAAACTTCCCACCGCCTGTTGTTTGAAAACTTCCCACCGAATTGTTGTTTGAAAAATTCCCACCGCATGTTTGAAAAACTTCCCACCGCCTGTTTGAAAACTTCCCACTGCCTGTTTGAAAACTTCTCACTGCCTGTTTGAAAACTTCCCACCGCCTGTTGTTCGAAAACTTCCCACCGCCTGTTGTTTCAAACTTCTCACCGCCTGTTGTTTGAAAACCCCACCGCCTGTTGTTTAAAAACTTCCCACCGCCTGTTGTTTGAAAACTTCCCACCGCCTGTTGTTTGAAAACTTCCCACCGCCTGTTTGAAAACTTCCCACCGCCTGTTTGAAAACTTCCCACCGCCTGTTGAAAACTTCCCACCGCCTGTTTGAAAACTTCCCACCGCCTGTTTGAAAACTTCCCACCGCCTGTTTGAAAACTTCTCACCGCCTGTTTGAAAAGTTCACACCGCCTGTTGTTTGAAAACTTCCCACCGCCTGTTGTTTGAAAACTTCCCACCGCCTGTTGTTTGAAAACTTCCCACCGCCTGTTGTTTGAAAACTCCCCACCGCCTGTTGTTTGAAAACTTCCCACCGCCTGTTGTTTGAAAACTTCCCACCGCCTGTTGTTTGAAAACTTCTCACCGCCTGTTGTTTGAAAACTTCCCACCACCTGTTGTTTGAAAACTTCCCACCGCCTGTTGTTTTTAAAACTTCCCACCGCCTGTTGTTTGAAAACTTCCCACCGCCTGTTTGAAAACTTCCCAGCGCCTGTTGTTTGAAAACTTCCCACCGCCTGTTGTTTGAAAACTTCCCACCACCTGTTGTTTGAAAACTTCCCACCGCATGTTTGAAAAGTTCCCACCGCCTGTTGTTTGAAAACTTCCCACCCTCTTTTGAAAGTTTCCCATCGCCTATTGTTTGAAAAGTTCCCACCGACTGTTGTTTGAAAACTTCCCACCGCCTGTTGTTTGAAAACTTCCCACCACCTGTTGTTTGAAAACTTCCCACCGCCTGTTGTTTGAAAACTTCCCACCGCCTGTTGTTTGAAAACTTCCCACCGCCTGTTGTTTGAAAACTTCCCACCGCCTGTTGTTTGAAAACTTCCCACCGCCTGTTTGAAAACTTCCCACCGCCTGTTGTTTGAAAACTTCCCACCGCCTGTTGTTTGAAAACTTCCCACCGCCTGTTTGAAAACTTCCCACCGCCTGTTGTTTAAAAACTTCCCACTGCCTGTTGTTTGAAAACTTCCCACCGCCTGTTGTTTGAAAACTTCCCACCGCCTGTTGTTTGAAAAATTCCCATCGCCTTTTGTTTGAAAACTTCCCACCGCCTGTTTGAAAACTTCTCACCGCCTGTTTGAAAACTTCCCACCGCCTGTTTGGAAACTTCTCACCGCCTGTTGTTTGAAAACTTCCCACCGCCTGTTGTTTGAAAACTTCCCACCGCCTGTTGTTTGAAAACTTCCCACCGCCTGTTGTTTGAAAACTTCCCACCGCCTGTTTGAAAACTTCTCACCGCCTGTTGTTTGAAAACTTCCCACAGCCTGTTGTTTGAAAACTTCCCACCGCCTGTTGTTTGAAAACTTCCCACCGCCTGTTGTTTGAAAACTTCCCACCGCCTGTTGTTTGAAAACTTCTCACCGCCTGTTGTTTGAAAACTTCCCACCGCCTGTTGTTTGAAAACTTCCCACCGCCTGTTGTTTGAAAACTTCCCACCGCCTGTTTGAAAACTTCCCACCGCCTGTTTGAAAACTTCCCACCGCCTGTTTGAAACTTCCCACCGCCTGTTGTTTGAAAACTTCCCACCGCCTGTTGTTTGAAAACTTCCCACCGCCTGTTGTTTGAAAACTTCCCACCGCCTGTTTGAAAACTTCACACCGCCTGTTGTTTGAATCGAACCCAGGACCTTCCACTCCAGAGGCCGCCGTCTTATCTCTTGATCACCCAGCAACCAACCCTTCTCCTCATTTAATACGTTATTTCTTTATATATTCATTTGCGCTGGGTAATCATTTCACTGATGTCTTCACTAAAGCAACAATTTGGATTCAGGAAAAACAGTGGCACAAAAGAAGCCATATTTAGCATGAGAACATTGATTGAAAAGTACATAGAAGTAAACAAACCAATATATGCCTGCATCATGGACTACACCAAAGATTTCGATAGAATACACCACAACCAACTTATAGACTGCCTAAAGGATATGAATCTAGACGACACAGACATACGACTAATATGTAATTTGTACTGGGAGAAAACAGCAATAATGAAATATAACAAGGAGAACTCTACACCCATGGATATAAAAATAGGAGTAAGACAAGGATGCATCCTATCACCAAGCTTGTTCAATCTATACACTGAACAAATCTTTAAAAACATCTCAGACATGCCAGGCCTAAACATTAATGGAAAGATAATCAATAACCTAAGATAGGCTGATGATAATGTTCTACTAGCAGAAAATCCTAAAGAGCTACAACAATTGCTTAATGTGATAAACATAACAAGCAAAAAATATGGACTAGATATTAATATCAAAAAAAGACTAAAACTATGATCATAAACAAAGAAATTTATCAAGACCTACAAATAAATATCATAGTTGAAGGAATACTACATCTGGAGACAGTTAAGAGCTACAACTACCTTGGACATACTGTAACCAATGATGGAAAATGTAAAATTGAAATAAACAAAAGAATAGGTATGGCAAAAAGTAATTTTAATGACATGAAAAATATATTAACAACAAAACAAATAACAGCAGGGTTGAAACTAAGAATAACAAAATGTTACATCTTCTCAATATTCCTGTATGGTGCAGAAACATGGACATTGGACAAGAAAACAGAACAGAAAATTGAAGCCTTTGATATGTGGATTTATAGAAGAATAGGTAGAATTGGATGGAAAGAAAAGAAAACAAACGACGAAGTTTTAAAACAACTAAAAATAAAAAGAGAACTACTAAATACAATTAAGACAAGTCAAATAAAATGTTTGGGGCACGTTAAAAGACACAACAACCTACTAAAAGTAATATTGGAAGGGTAAATACAAAGTAAAAGAGGCAGAGGCAGACCAAGACTAACATGGACGAATAACATCAGAAGATGGATAAGTCAATCTATGACAACCAACACCATCAAAGCAAGAAAAAGGGAGGAATGGCGCTCCATGGTAGGAAAAATTGAAAAAAAAAAAATTAAAAAATGGTATGTTAGAAGCTTTACGTGATTAATAGACGACACAGATTCGAACGACGTTTCGGCCAATAGGCCTTCAGCAGGAACAAACAAACAACATACACACACAGATATGTGAATAAATAAAACTAATCCTACATAGCTAACTAGTAATGAAACATCAAAAACAAAATAATCGAAATATGTTGACTTCCCTGTGTGTCGTGGACAGTGGTCAGGCTATGAAAGGAATTTCTCACGGGTGTAGCTGTAATTTATACCCTGTGGTCAGTGGTGAAGGGTTCTAAAAATACACGAGTGGGGGTAACGCTATCTAGGTACGTCGACTACAAAGGCACAGGCAATATCTGAAAGTATCTAAGGGCCCATAAATACATGTATACACACATACAGATGCGTGTATACATATGTACACGTGCAAGAAGAAGTGCACATACTAATACATATCAACATACACATACAAATACACACACATACATGTGTATGCATACAAGCAAGAGCACATATACATGCATGTATATGCGTATACATATATATACCAATACCCGTGCCTATGGACACATACATGCATGTGCACGTCCATACGGGGACAATCGTATGTGTGGAAGGGTTCAAACCGGGGTCAGTGTGCAAACTCGAAGGAGAAAGAATAGAACAGTGGAATGACAGGTACTCAAAAGGCGGAAAGAGTGAGATGTATGAGGGTGTGGTGCAATAAAAACATATGAGGGCTAAGTAGCGCAGAAAAAAGGTATATAGGAGAACACCGAAGTGCCTCAACGGGGACTAGTGGAGAAGAACTAAGAATAGCGTGGCATAGTAGATAGACTAAAGAGCCACCACATGGGTGGTAGAGAGGGCTATGCAAGAGGGGAGGAGCAGCCGAAAGGAAACTATGTGTATGAGTGTGATACATTCATGCCTCGTGGGGTCAGCGAACCATACTGGACTATGAGGCGATTTTCCAAAGTATAGCGGCTGCGGTCGCCAGAGTGACAGAGGACAATACCAGTGACACGGATGTCGTCTTTGCCCTTGTGATCTGGGGAGTTGAAATGGGAAGACACTGGAGTGCCAGTATTCTGTTGGACATCACGTAGATGTTCACAAAATCTTTCCGCTAATCTTCTACCAGACTCGCCTATATAGGTCATGTGGCATCGTTGGCATATAATGGCATAAATGATGTTGCGGGACACACATGTGAAGCCATGCTTGATCTCGAACCGTCCATTGGGGAATAAGACCGAGTCAGTAGGGAGCACATAGGCACAGGTGATACAGTTACGACCACAAGGGGCCGTACCGAAGTGTTGAGGGTCGGAGCGAGGGAGACGGCTCCTAACCAGAATGTCACCCAAATTCCTGTCGCGCTTGAAGGCGATCATCGGGGGATCACTAAAAAGTAGACGGGTAGTGGGATCAGAGAGGAGAATGGAACGGTAGCGGTTGAGTATCCTCACAGCTGCTAAGTTGTGAGGATGATATGTGAGGGTGAGTATAGTTCTCTCAGAAGGGGGGCGGTTGGAAGGGGTGAGTGCCTCGGGACGAGAGATAAGGAGGACCCGCTTGAGGGCAGACTGGAGGATCGAGTCTGGATAAAGCCGGCGGCTGAAGAAACCTAACATGAGGTGAGCCTGTCGGAGGAAATCTTGGTCATCCTGGCAGATGCGACGAAGACGCAATAACTGTGAGAATGGAATAGAGTCGCGACAAGAAGGTGAATGGGATGAAGTATAGAGAAGGTAGCAGTGGGCGTCTGTGGGTTTATAGAAAACCGAGGTGTGGAGGCCAGAAGTACCGAAAGAAACAATAAGATCTAGGAAGGTGACAGAGGAAGTGGATATACAAGATGTGATCTTGATAGCTTTGTGATAGCTACCAATATAGTCGATAAACCTGGAGAGGTCATCCTCAGGTAGATCAGTAAGTCCGAAGCAGTCATCAATGTACCGAAGGTATATGATGGGGAGAGGACCTTGATAAGAATTGAGAATTTGGTACTCCAGGTAACCCATGAATAGGCAAGCATAGCTAGGGCCCATCTTGGTGCCCATGGCTACTCCACTGACCTGGTCATAGAAGTTACCATTAAACTCAAAGGTGTTGAGGTTGAGTACAAGCTCAGTGAGGCGGAGAAGAGTTGCAGTATCAACAGAGGGGTGTTGTCTCTGGTCAAGAAAGAAACGTAGAGCCAGGAGGCCGTCGGAGTGAGGAATAGAGGTGTAGAGAGAGCAAACATCAAGGGTAAAAAGTCGGTATGAGCGACCTCGGGAGAGAGAGATGGAAGAGAAGATACTCAATGCATGGTTAGTGTCCTTGACATATGAGGGAAGACTAACGACCATAGGCTGGAAGACACTGTCTAGATAGTCAGATATGTGTTCAGTCGGGCAAGCACACGCTGACACGATGGGGCGTCCTGGATTGTCGATTTTGTGAATTTTGGGGAGCATGTAGAAAGATGGTTTCCCAAGACCACTATTATGAATAATGAGGCGGGACGCGCTAGGAGGGAGCCGGTTGGTTCGGATCAGTTCCTTGATGGTAGATTTGACCTGCTTATTGTAGAGGACAGTGGCGTCGTCAGGGCGGGGTTTATAAAAAGTGGTATTGGATAGCTGTTTGTTGCCCTCAGAAATATATAAGTCTTTGCGCCAAACTACCACCGCTCCCCCCTTGTCTGCCGGTTTGATAACAATGTCCTCCGGCGGCGGAGATTAGAAAGGGCCCGAAGCTCAGAGGGAGATAGATTAGAGCGGTGAAGTTTTCTAGGGCACAGTTGTTGTATCTCACGTGAGGTGACATTAATGTAGTGATCCAAAGCCTGTGATGCGCCGGGTTGAGGGGTCCAATCTGATTTGCGAGAGTGGAAGCGAGAGAACTCATCTACAGGGGTGGGTGAGGAAGATGTAGCAGTAGTGTCAGAGAAACGGTGCTTCAAGCGCATACGTCTATGGAAATCATGGACGTCCTTGCAAAGATTGTAGTGGTCACTGGAAGGACGACGCGGGATAAATTTTAAACCTTTAGAGAGAACAGACCTCTCATCATGTGAGAGGTGGAGGTCGGGGGGTATGCAGAAAACTAAAGAGTCGGGGGCCGATGTGGCGGGTGTGGGGGAGGGGGGGACGGGGCGAAGGTGGGAGATCTTCTTCTTGTGCTGGGAGGACATAAAAGTGTATAGTTGCCTATTGAAGTCGTGGATGACCTGACGGATAACATTGTCGTTGCCGGTAATTAAACACCTGAGTCTCGCTACCAGTTGGAGGCGTCGAGTGCGCAGGTGGGAGACTAGCCTGGTGTGGTTAGCTAGGACGAGCCTCTTACGATGGAAACCCAGGCGTCTTTCAATACTGTCAAATCGCCTAATTTCACTAGGGTTAGGCTGGTGGACAAAAGGGGTGAATTTAGAACGGAACCCATGTGGGAGAATCTTAAATCGTATACAATTATTGAGAAAGTTAACATGGCAACTGAATCTAGTAAGCTTATAAGTAGTAAAGGCGAGTTCAGTGGATATAGAAGAGATGTCTGTTGGTAAATGTTTGAAGGCTGATAGAGTGCCTCGGCGGATGGAGTTCGAGAACTTTTTAAGTGTGGGCATGCTGTCGGAGAGAGGAGCAGGGGAAGGGACTGGGGGAAACGAGCGAGAGTGGAAGATCTGAAACTGAAATGTGGTATGAGTGTGATGGTGATCACAGCAATGATAACAACGCTGTAGATGGCAAACGTACTAATACTAAAAGATAATATAAAAATAGCAGGTCTAAACTAAGATATATATATATATATATATATATATATATATATATATATATATATATATTAAAGTAAACACATAGGACGAAATACAAACATTAAGTAGCAGCGGTATTGTACTAGTAAGGGGTTAAGGCAAAGAAATGCAAATGAATGCATAAAAATGCGAAGCTGCAGTAAAGCTGAATTCGAGGAAAAATTGAAAAAAAAATTAAAAAATGGTATGTTAGAAGCTTTACGTGATTAATAGACGACACAGATTCGAACGACGTTTCGGCCAATAGGCCTTCAGCAGGAACAAACAAACAACATACACACACAGATATGTGAATAAATAAAACTAATCCTACATAGCTAACTAGTAATGAAACATCAAAAACAAAATAATCGAAATATGTTGACTTCCCTGTGTGTCGTGGACAGTGGTCAGGCTATGAAAGGAATTTCTCACGGGTGTAGCTGTAATTTATACCCTGTGGTCAGTGGTGAAGGGTTCTAAAAATACACGAGTGGGGGAACGCTATCTAGGTACGTCGACTACAAAGGCACAGGCAATATCTGAAAGTATCTAAGGGCCCATAAATACATGTATACACACATACAGATGCGTGTATACATATGTACACGTGCAAGAAGAAGTGCACATACTAATACATATCAACATACACATACAAATACACACACATACATGTGTATGCATACAAGCAAGAGCACATATACATGCATGTATATCTATCTATCTATCTATTGACCTTTCGAGCCGTAACCGGCCCATAGGGCGTAGACCAAGATACACCTTCTCCTATATGAATTTTTGTTCTAGCAGTTTTCTTTTAAAGATATTTTATCAAATCTCGCCATCTGTCTCTGTTCTGTGCAAGCAGTTCTATCTCATTGAGGGAGCCGATTCCTGCTGCTCTTGCCTCTCTCATCAATGTTCTTCTCAGTGTCTCCCTGGGTCTTCCTCTTTTTCTTTTACCTGTTGTTTCCCATGAGGGCTTGCTTTGCTATTCGATTATTATCTCTTCTCATCACATGTCCAACGTATGACCATCGTCTTTTCTTTATTACTGAAGATATTAGTGGTTGATTGGCGATTTCTCTAATTTCCTCGTTTGTTTTGAATTCGTTCCATTCTATACCAAGTATTTTCCTTAGACATTTATTTTCGAATGCGTTCAACTTTGTTTCTATATCTCTTGTTGTTTTCCAGCTTTCACACGCATACGTAAGGGTTGATAGTACATTTGATTTGAATAGCCTAAGTTTTGTGTTTGTGCTAATGAGTTTTGATTTCCACAACTTTTCAAGGCTTCTGAAAGACATTGCTGCTTTAGCCAGTCTGATTCTAATTTCTTTGCTCGTATCCCCTTCTCGATCAATGTGACTTCCAAGATAGATGAAGTGATCGATCTCTTCTACTGGTTTGATATTGTTTTATATACATATATATACCAATACCCGTGCCTATGGACACATACATGCATGTGCACGTCCATACGGGGACAATCGTATGTGTGGAAGGGTTCAAACCGGGGTCAGTGTGCAAACTCGAAGGAGAAAGAATAGAACAGTAGAATGACAGGTACTCAAAAGTCGGAAAGAGTGAGATGTATGAGGTGTGGTGCAATAAAAACATATGAGGGCTAAGTAGCGCAGAAAAAAGGTATATAGGAGAACACCGAAGTGTCTCAATGGGGACTAGTGGAGAAGAACTAAGAATAGCGTGGCATAGTAGATAGACTAAAGAGCCACCACATGGGTGGTAGAGAGGGCTATGCAAGAGGGGAGGAGCAGCCGAAAGGAAACTATGTGTATGAGTGTGATACATTCATGCCTCGTGGGGTCAGCGAACCATACTGGACTATGAGGCGATTTTCCAAAGTATAGCGGCTGCGGTCGCCAGAGTGACAGAGGACAATACCAGTGACACGGATGTCGTCTTTGCCCTTGTGATCTGGGGAGTTGAAATGGGAAGACACTGGAGTGCCAGTATTCTGTTGGACATCACGTAGATGTTCACAAAATCTTTCCGCTAATCTTCTACCAGACTCGCCTATATAGGTAATGTGGCATCGTTGGCATATAATGGCATAAATGATGTTGCGGGACACACATGTGAAGCCATGCTTGATCTCGAACCGTCCATTGGGGAATAAGACCGAGTCAGTAGGGAGCACATAGGCACAGGTGATACAGTTACGACCACAAGGGGCCGTACCGAAGTGTTGAGGGTCGGAGCGAGGGAGACGGCTCCTAACCAGAATGTCACCCAAATTCCTGTCGCGCTTGAAGGCGATCATCGGGGATCACTAAAAAGTAGACGGGTAGTGGGATCAGAGAGGAGAATGGAACGGTAGCGGTTGAGTATCCTCACAGCTGCTAAGTTGTGAGGATGATATGTGAGGGTGAGTATATATACATTCCTTTCATAGCCTGACCACTGTCCACGACACACAGGGAAGTCAACATATTTCGATTATTTTGTTTTTGATGTTTCATTACTAGTTAGCTATGTAGGATTAGTTTTATTTATTCACATATCTGTGTGTGTATGTTGTTTGTTTGTTCCTGCTGAAGGCCTATTGGCCGAAACGTCGTTCGAATCTGTGTCGTCTATTAATCACGTAAAGCTTCTAACATACCATTTTTTAATTTTTTTTTTCAATTTTTCCTCGAATTCAGCTTTACTGCAGCTTCGCATTTTTATGCATTCATTTGCATTTCTTTGCCTTAACCCCCCGCTCCATGGTAGTCAGCCTTCGTTGCGGGTGGGTACTTGATGATGATGATGATGTCTTAACTTCACTTCACTTATGTCTTCACTTCACTTCTTGTGGCTGACGAGAAGCTGTTTTTGGTTTATCGCATTTCGATCCACTACATCGGACTCCGGGAGCCGCGATAGCTCAGTGGTTAGTGAACTGGACTACCACGGACAAGGGGTAGGGTTCGATCCCAACCGACGGCTTCCGGGTTCACCCAGCCTTAAATGGGTACCGGATTTTTGCTGGGAAAGTAAAGCAGCACGGGCGTAATACTGACCACATTACCCATAAAAATCATGTGCTGAAGGTCTGTAAATTATAGGGTCACTAAAACCATATTTCCCTATACGCCACTTGGCGTGACTGGAGTACTTTACTACTTTACATCGGACTCCGGCATGTATTTTAGAGTATTTGTTTTGCATTTCCTACTTTATAATTCATCGCTTGATCAGCAACATTATTTCAACTTCTAAACAGTAGCTTTCTTAGCATCGAACTAAATGAGATGTTCATCTTGTATGCTCTATCATTTGGTGGAAAGATTTGGACTGATTCTAATAATATATAGCTAATTATGTTCATTAATGACATAATAGATTCTTTCTTTCTTTCCTTTCAACCATCCATTCATCCATCAATCTGTCAATCCATCGATCCATCCATCCATCTATCCATCCATTCATCTTTCTTTGACCTTTTTTTAAGAATAGCTTTTTGTGAGTGTTGAAAACTTCAAGTTTAAAGAAGTTATTTTAGAGAAGAGGGTAGATATCGATCACCAGATTTTTCTCTTGACAAATGTAAGACCACACCAGAGATTCACTGGCCTGGTATATACAGATGCTTGACAAATGTAAGACCACACCAGAGATTCACTGGCCTGGTATATACAGATGCTTGACAAATGTAAGACCACACCAGAGATTCACTGGCCTGGTATATACAGATGCTTGACAAATGTAAGACCGCACCAGAGCTTCACTGGCCTGGTATATACAGATGCTTGACAAATGTAAGACCGCACCAGAGCTTCACTGGCCTGGTATATACAGATGCTTGACAAATGTAAGACCGCACCAGAGCTTCACTGGCCTGGTATATACAGATGCTTGACAAATGTAAGACCGCACCAGAGCTTCACTGGCCTGGTATATACAGATGCTTGACAAATGTAAGACCGCACCAGAGATTCACTGGCCTGGTATATACAGATGCTTGACAAATGTAAGACCACACCAGAGCTTCACTGGCCTGGTATATACAGATGCTTGACAAATGTAAGACCGCACCAGAGCTTCACTGGCCTGGTATATACAGATGCTTGACAAATGTAAGACCGCACCAGAGATTCACTGGCCTGGTATATACAGATGCTTGACAAATGTAAGACCGCACTAGAGATTCACTGGCCTGGTATATACAGATGCTTGACAAATGTAAGACCGCACCAGAGATTCACTGGCCTGGTATATACAGATGCTTGACAAATGTAAGACCACACCAGAGATTCACTGGCCTGGTATATACAGATGCTTGACAAATGTGAGACCACACCAGAGATTCACTGGCCTGGTATATACAGATGCTTGACAAATGTAAGACCACACCAGAGATTCACTGGCCTGGTATATACAGATGCTTGACAAATGTAAGACCACACCAGAGATTCACTGGCCTGGTATATACAGATGCTTGACAAATGTAAGACCACACCAGAGATTCACTGGCCTGGTATATACAGATGCTTGACAAATGTAAAACCACACCAGAGATTCACTGGCCTGGTATATACAGATGCTTGACAAATGTAAGACCACACCAGAGATTCACTGGCCTGGTATATACAGATGCTTGACAAATGTAAGACCACACCAGAGATTCACTGGCCTCGGTATATACAGATGCTTGACAAATGTAAGGCCACACCAGAGATTCACTGGCCTGGTATATACAAATGTTATCCTTTTTGTGGAATTGGATGATAGATTATCGACATAATAATTTAAGAAAGAAATCTTACTTATAATTATTTTTCCCTGACTTGGTTCTTCGGATCTCTTTATTGTATGCTACTTCTTTATTACATTTATTTCTTCAATGTTAAAGAGCATAGCCCTCTTTCTTCTTGGGCTATTCTCTTGTGGCATAAAAAATGGTCCTCGTTTATTACGATATGATACTATTGAACATATGAAGATAACAATGATGATGACATTGATAATAGCGGAAATTTATTTACAGTGAACATCTGTTGATGGCAACGATAATGATGAACATTTTAATTTTAAATACCGTGACCGCATAAATTAAGCGTGAACATGATTGTACTAATAATTGTGAATATAATTGTGGTGATGTTAGTAATGGAAACAATAATGATGGTTTTGGTGATAGTGATTATGAGCATTGAATTATATTGATAAGGCACAAGTCAACCCAAGGAGAGCAACAGTAACATGGCTCTCTCTTTACAATTATATTATTAACACAGACCCACCGACTGTATTAGAATGTGGACAGGACGTGGGCAGAACCAAGGTATGATGACATATTTGGGAGTGACATTTGATCGAAGCTTGTTCTTCAAATGACATATTGACCACGTGATAGCTAAAGCTCACAAGGACTTGTTGGCTATGAGAGTCATGGCAGCTTCTGGTATCGAACAACGTTTGTTGGTTCTTCGGTATCGGAGACTAATCCTCTCGCTCATTGAATACCCCGTGGCCAGCCTCACTATTAGTGAGACTCAGATAAACATGAAAATGTGCAAATGAAGCTATACCTATTATTTTGGGCTGCACAATAAACACATCATGCCTGGCAATGCGTTGCCTATTGGATTCTTCCCCCCCCCTCTTGAAGAACATAATCATGATGCTAAGAGAACGTGCACACCTAAAGATATGCACAGATCAGAAACGTCCACTGCACGTGAAAATAACTGAAGATAAGGGCAATAGGTTAAGGAGAGGTAAATCACCTTTAGGATGAACTGAGGATATTACCAAATTGATCTACCAGCTGTCTAGTGTTATTTCTTACAATGGATACCTGTTCGTCAGAAATCTAAAGCATCATCTTTATTTTGCTACATTCGATAGAGGATTGTAGCTGCGTATAAGTGAATGCCCGCATGTGTGAAAACTGCAGTGATTTGGGAGTGCTAGTTTACGCAGACGGTTATGTGGTACGTCATCATTGGAGTGCTTGGGAAATCACTGCCCGATCCAATGTCTGAACTATACATAAGGATAGCTGCACCTACTCAATGACGACAAGCGGTATCTTCTTATTTCTTCTTTTCTCCCCTCTCATTTGCCTTTCATCGGAAGATATAATTTGTGGTCATTTCTTCATATGTTCGCTTCTGTTGCTGTTATGTTTCCTAGTGTTTCTAATATTCCGTCATTCCATCTTTTTCGTAGTCAGCCCTTGGGTCTGGTGTTCTTACGACGTATATTTGAGGCTCGTTGAGTTTTGTTTTGATCTTTCTGCCTTGTCACGTGGCCAAATCATTTTATTTTTTGATTATATACTCTATGGCGGGGGTTATTCCTAGCTTTTTTCTCATTTCTGATCTTATCTCTCAGACTGTTTTCTGTCTAACACATTTAATCTCAGTAGAGATTATTTTTCTTATTGTTCTTGCATCTAGAGTCCAGGGCTGGCATTTGTAGCACAACATTATGATGAATATTGTATTGTAGAGTGATCGTTTTACCTCTAGAGTTATTTCCTTGTTGGACAATAGTGGTGATAGCTGTCCAATGATTTGATAAGCTCTATTGCATCTTGAGTCTTTTTCTGCTGTTTGTGAATTGTCGTTTGTAACTAAACTTCCTAGGTATTTGAATTCCTCTACTTGCTTTAGTTGTCTGCCGTCTACAGCTATGTTGATATTCTGTTTATCTTTTACGATATTCAAGACTTCTGTTTTGTTTATGTTAATTTTCATGTTGTATTTTGTGCCTGTGCTTTTAATCTATTAAAGTTTTCTTGTCGGTCTTTTATTTTCCCATGTATTAGTGCCTGAGCTGTTGAGTTTGTTTAAGTGTTCTTGTAGGTCTTCTATTGTCCCATGTATTAGTGCCTGAGCTGTTGAGTTTGTTTAAGTGTTCTTGTAGGTCTTCTATTGTCCCATGTATTAGTGCCTGAGCTGTTGAGTTTGTTTAAGTGTTCTTGTGGGTCTTCTATTGTCCCATGTATTAGTGCCTGAGCTGTTGAGTTTGTTTAAGTGTTCTTGTAGGTCTTCTATTGTCCCATGTATTAGTGCCTGAGCTTTTGAGTTGGTTTAAGTGTTCATGTAGGTCTTCTATTGTCCCATGTATTAGTGCCTGAGCTGTTGAGTTTGTTTAAGTGTTCTTGTAGGTCTTCTATTGTCCCATGTATTAGTGCCTGAGCTATTGAGTTTGTTTAAGTGTTCTTGTAGGTCTTCTATTGTCCCATGTATTAGTGCCTGAGCTGTTGAGTTTGTTTAAGTGTTCTTGTAGGTCTTCTATTGTCCCATATATTAGTGCCTGAGCTGATGAGTTTGTTTAAGTGTTCTTGTAGGTCTTCTATTGTCCCATGTATTAGTGCATGAGCTATTGAGTTTGTTTAAGTGTTCTTGTAGGTCTTCTATTGTCCCATGTATTAGTGCCTGAGCTGTTGTGTTGGTTTAAGTGTTCTTGTAGGTCTTCTATTGTCCCATGTATTAGTGCCTGAGCTGTTGAGTTTGTTTAAGTGTTCTTGTAGGTCTTCTATTGTTTCATGTATTAGTGCCTGAGCTGTTGAGTTTGTTTAAGTGTTCTTGTAGGTCTTCTATTGTTTCATGTATTAGTGCCTGAGCTGTTGAGTTTGTTTAAGTGTTCTTGTAGGTCTTCTATTGTTTCATGTATTAGTGCCTGAGCTGTTGAGTTGGTTTAAGTGTTCTTGTAGGTCTTCTATTGCCCCATGTATTAGTGCCTGAGCTGTTGAGTTTGTTTAAGTGTTCTTGTAGGTCTTCTATTGTTTCATGTATTAGTGCCTGAGCTGTTGAGTTTGTTTAAGTGTTCTTGTAGGTCTTCTATTGTTTCATGTATTAGTGCCTGAGCTGTTGAGTTTGTTTAAGTGTTCTTGTAGGTCTTCTATTGTCCCATGTATTAGTGCCTGAGCTGTTGAGTTTGTTTAAGTGTTCTTGTAGGTCTTCTATTGTTTCATGTATTAGTGCCTGAGCTGTTGAGTTTGTTTAAGTGTTCTTGTAGGTCTTCTATTGTTTCATGTATTAGTGCCTTATCGTCTGCAAATAAAAGCTTGTTGATCTACTCTGTCTCTGATTTGTTGGCTAACTTACATATATAGTCCATGGATGAAATAAACAGTATTGGGGGTGGGGGTTTGGGGGTTATTACGAACCCCTGACTCACACCTGATCTAACGTCATAGCGGTCTGTGTAACCTGCTGTTGTTCTGACTGTGCAGCTGCCTGTTGATATAAAGACTTTTAATTTGGTTGGTTAGATGTTGGCTTATTCCGTATGTTGTTAGTATCTTCCACAGTTGTTCTATGTTTACTGGCCGAATGCTTTTCCCTGGTCAATGAACGCTATGTACACATTTTAATTGTATTTTGTCTGTCGTCTTTTATGCCAGCTTTTATCAAGGTGAATAGAGTCCTCTGTTATTTTGGAACCAGAGAATCACCTCATAACTGTAGTCCTATTGTTGGTATCACCCTTTTTTCCTACAATTTAGGCGTATAACTTTCCTACATGACTGAGAAGCAATATATCTTTATATTTATTGCAGTCTCTCTCGCTATTTTTATTTTTCCATATTGGTATGATGATTGCTTGTTGCCAGTATTCTAGGACTTTTTGTTTGTGATATACTGCATTGAATATTCTGTGCAGCTATGTCACCCCTGTTTATCCTGCTGCTTCTCTTATCTCTACTGGTATGCTATCTATCCCTGGTGCTTTATTTCTTGGTGCATATTTGATTACGTCTTCGATATCCTCTTCCATGATGTTGGGTTCAGTGTTTGTGCATTCTTGTGTGGTTTTTATTGTGTTATTGGTAGCTGGTGCCATGTTTAATAAGTCTTCGAAATATTCTTTCTATCTCTGTTGCATATGTTGGTTATTTGATAGTAGCTGTCCGTCTTTGTCATTTATGAGCTCAGTAGGATCATGGTTTTCTTTTCTTGCTCTTGTGGCTTTTACTGCTTTGTAGAAGTCTCTTGTGGCTGTCTTGAAGTCCCTATTTATACTTAATTCGAATTCAGTTCATGTGTTTTATTTAGCTTCTTTTATAACAATTTTAACTCTTTTCCGAACTAATGCATATTTTTCATATCCTTCTTAGTTCTTATTCTCCCTCCAAGTTTTAAACAGTTTCTTCTTTTCCTTAATTGCTTCTCTGATTACTTCGTTTCACCAAGGGGTGCTTCTTTTTTCCTTTTTTCCTTAGTTTCGTTCCACATAATGTTTTAAAAATGCTGAATACTATTTTCTTAAACTTTCCACCCTTCTTCTACTGTGATTTCTTCATTAGGGAGATTCTTGAATTCCTGTTAGTTTTTCATTAAGGGTTTTCTTTGACTCTTGATCTTTTAGTTGTTTTATTTTTATTGTCTGTTCTTTTTGCTTATGTTGTATGCGTATCTTCTCTTTGTATTTGGCTAAGTGTAATCAAAACCATTTTATAGTCCCTGTCGTCTGCAATGTTAGGTATAGCTTTGTTATCGGTTACTGTAGTTCGTTCCCAAATTCGTGCCCACAGAATTTATCGATTATCACGGAAACTGTTTGATGAATTTCTGTAATTATTTTTCATGAAATCTTATTTTTTCACCGACCTTCAGATTTTATTACCTTTAAGTACAAAGGTAGTCTGAATATTGCACAAATCGTCTTTTGTTATATAATTTTAGGAAAATATCAAACCGCGTGTTCAGATTTTACTGTAAATTATGTTAATTTTCTAACAATGCAAGCCAAAGGCGTATCCGTATTACATTGAATAGTAATATAACCGACCCCTTTTAGATTCCTTGCAAAAGTGCATGTACATTAAGAGAGTTACCTTTTGCATAGTGATGAATTTACACTTTAAACTCTTCATGGTTTTAAAAATCTAGTAGTCACTTTACAACAGCTTACAAATTATCACACATACAGGAATAATCGCATAATATTCATTCATAATAAATAGTTTGTCAAAATGCGCCTCTGGACTAATTTAACAAGAAACCGCAAATGAAATTAGTAAAAAAAAAAAAAAACCTCGGAGTGGCGTCCATACAATTTAAGAGTGAGAAACGGTGCTAAGATTGTGTGGTGTGCACATGAAATTTGCCATTTTAATTGGTGAGTGGATTACAACAAATGTGGGTATTGTAAAATCCTAAAATTTAGGACAAGCAAGAAAATCATATTTGTATATACCTCAAATAAACAAAAATCTTTCCTAAATACATGACAGTAGGGCAAACAATCAGACTGAAGGTTGGTGAAAAAATAAGATTTCACGAAAAAAAAATTACAGAAATTCATTAAACAGTTTCCGAGATAAATAATAAACTATGTAGGCACGAATTTCTGAACGAACTATAGTTACTAGTTTCTTGTTCTGTTTTGTTGTTAATATAAAATCTATCTGGCTTCTAATGTTATGCCATTCTATTTCTACCATATTTCCATTTTACATATTTCCATTAATCTGCTTCTATTTCCATTTATTTCAGCTGTCTTATCACCAAAGGCTCCCACGATATCTCTGTTCTCACTGTTGTGTTTCAGAAGCCTCCATTAACATCTTCAATTACTAACATGTCGTCGACTTCATCAATCTTGTTGACAATTTTAGTTAGTGTCTCATAGAATCCTTCTCAGTTGTTTTCATTGTTTTCACAAGGTGCATAAATCTGTTGGTAAGTTGTTTTTCGGTCGTTTTCAAGTAGTCTGGATTATTTTTCTGAGTAATATTTTATTTCTAGAATGAATATTCCCTGCGTGTTCTGGGTCGATGATAAAGCCTACTTCGTGTGTTGCTCTTTCTGTGTTGTCGACTCCTGAGAATATTTTCTTGTAGTTCATGTGTGTTTTCTTTATTTGTTGTTCTTTTTCTCTGGTGACCGTTAATCCTAGTATTTACATTTATCTCTGTGTCATTCCTTCTGTGAGTTCAACTTCTTTATTTTTTTATTCCGCGTATATTGACGGCTGCTAATTTGTATTTGTGGTCTATCTCCATTTTTCTGTGATTTCATTGAGTATAAAACGTTTATCACTTATCGACCTGCTGAGTCAGTCGTAAGTTGAGGGCTTAACTTGACACGTTGGCGGTAGCACGAGATGTTTCCCCACATGCTAGATGACTAGGTTTCGCATACCATCTTTTACGGCCCAACTAACATTTGTTTAACTGCTTACATTTTAAAAGTACATGTCTGATCTTGTCTTCCTCCTTGAATAGAAGACTTGACACAACTTGTAACAAATATATATCTCTCTCCGTTAGAAACACTTGACACAACTTGTAACAAATATATCTCTCTCCGTTAGAAACACTTGACACAACTTGTAACAAATATATCTCTCTCTCCGTTAGAAACACTTGACACAACTTGTAACAAATATATATCTCTCTCCGTTAGAAACACTTGACACAACTTGTAACAAATATATCTCTCTCTCCGTTAGAAACACTTGACACAACTTGTAACAAATATATCTCTCTCTCCGTTAGAAACACTTGACACAACTTGTAACAAATATATCTCTCTCTCCGTTAGAAACACTTGACACAACTTGTAACAAATATATATCTCTCTCCGTTAGAAACACTTGACACAACCTTGTTACAAATATATATCTCTCTCCGTTAGAAACACTTGACACAACCTTGTTACAAATATATATCTCTCTCCGTTAGAAACACTTTTGCTTTCACTTATATCACTTACTCCACACTCCGTAACGAAAGCACCAGCAGTATGAGGACAGAATAAAGGGAGAGATGAATTCTTTGCCTGGTTGGACACGTGTGTGTGTGTGCGTGTGTGTGTAATTGTGTGTGTTTGTGTGTGTGTGCTGATTGACTCCAAGAACATGATCCGCAATATCAAGTCAGGCCTAATTCATTGACAATGGTTGGCACCAATACAGGCATCAAAGTTTTGCCGTGTCACCTTCATGTATGTCCCTGACCATGTTGGTGTTGAGGTAACGACAGAGCGACCTGGCAGGACAGCAGCATTAACTGATGGATAGCCAGTGGGTCGGGTAGATAACATTAGCAATCTACGAGAGATGGGTAGAGGAAAGGGCTTTGGTAGAATTACAAATACATGGTTAACTAAACTATGTGAACTAGGAGAGGAGGTCGCTGCAGCCATAATGAAGTGATATTGTGAACGTATTGAGAGGATCTGTCAACTAACACCGAAATAGCACAATTAGTCGTTGTGTGCTGATGAACATTTTGAGAAGATTGAAACACCAATTGATGTGTCTGGAATGCTGTGATGATGATTTTAATTTAACAAAACATAAAATTGATGATGTTATATTACCTCTGTTAGGTCCACTATCTGAGGTCATGAAATCATCACTTTGGATTGTGTAGCAGTTTCCAAACGCCGAAGTAGTGATTTGTTTAATATAACTAAAATTATAATGAAGAGGTTACAATGTGCTCACCAAAGGGAAATCTGAGATTAATGAAAATTCTTCATAAATAAACTGTTTTAAAGTGCTCATTAAATTAAAATAGATGGCAGTAACTAACATTTTATATTGCAATTAATTGTGTACCTGTATCTTTAAAACTGAAAGCTAACATTGATTAACAATATAGACAATTTTATTTGCTGTACTCGTCAAGCAGTCAAATAGCAATCCTGTGGACACAATCAGCAAGCATTTACAGTAACCAATCATATTGGCTCTATCAGTTCTTCTCTTTTATATATTCAAATATGGAGCGCCATTAACTGGTTAGAAAAATGTGTTAAGACTCACGTTCTCTCTCTCTCTCTCTCTCTCTCTCTCTCTCTCTCTCTCTCTCCCTCAATGACATATATATATATATATATATATATATATATATATATATATATATATATATATAATCTGTTCTCGGTAATTATTCCATTCGTTTACTTAAGGCTAAAGTTTTATGGTTTTCCTGGAAATATAAAAGAACAATTATTATAAAAGTATTTTGACAGTGAAGGCATTTTAGGACAAAAGTAATTGTCTTTTGTCAGCCATGTATCAGCTCATTGAGCAAGACGGATGTCCTAAACACGTAACACTCAACTCAACGTATCTGATGAAAATAAACACAACATGAAACAGACAACAAAAGGGGCGTCATTGTAAACGTGAGATCAAGATTTCACTACTCATTTACATTGACAGTAAAGTTGATATTAAAGGACAGTGAATGTTAGGTCATATCATTTAATATCGTTGTAAGCTGTAGATGTTATTACTTGCAGCCGAACTGCTGCCTTATGGTGACTTTCGTTAAAGTAAAATTTTACTGGATCGTTCACAAACAGAAATCAGTGTGTCTGTGATGTTCCAGTTTGTTGTTACTTGCCTGTGAAGAAGCGATTGCCTGGCAATAACTGGTTTGGTAGAAAAACGAAAGCCTTGAAAACTTGTAGTGACGTTTCATCAATGAAAGTCATCTTTATCAACCGCAATCTTGGTTATAATAAACTTGATTTTGCATTGCATACTAGTTTCAAATTATTACCAGATAAGCAAAATCATAATTACTGTCAAGTTATATTTATTGATATGGCTCTGAGCGGTTCTAAAAATAACTGAAGACAACACTGTTCTATTAATTGTTCTGGATATTTTTCTCATGGTTTACGTTATTAATCATGTTATTTATTTTAAGGGTAATCATTGAGCATCGTTCTTCCTCATTTTATCTCACTGTGGAAAAAAAAATAAAATTAGTTATTATATTCTGCGACTGGGCTCCATCGATCGTGACTCTTTGAAATCTGCAAGGAGCTAGCACGTAAGTTCTATCTATTCTTGAATTATAGCGTTTGCTAATCGCATCAGCGATGTTAAAACTCTCGACCTATTCTTGAATTGTATCATTTGCTAATGACATCAGCGATGTCAAAACATTCTATCTATTACTGAATTATAGTGTTTGCTAATGGCATCAGCGATGTCAAAATACACTATCTATTCTTGAATTATAGCATTTCCTAATCGCATCAGCGATGTCACAACACTCTATCTATTCTTGAATTATCATCATCATCATCGTGTGCCCTCTCCGCAACGAAGGTTGGCTACCATGGATCGCCATTCTACTCTGTTTCTTGCTTTGATGGTGCAGGCTGACATAGATTGACTTGTCAATCTTTTGATGTTACTCGTCCATGTTAGTCTTGGTCTGCCTCTGCCTCATTTGCCTTGTATTTTTCCTTCCAATATTACTTTTAGTAGACTGTTGTGTCTTTTAACATGCCCCAAAAATTTAATTTGTCTTGTCTTAATTGTGTTCGGCAGTTCTCTTTTTATTTTCAGTTGTTTTAAAACTTCATCGTTTGTTATCTTTTGTTTCCATCTAATTCTACCTATTCTTCTATAAATCCACATTTCAAATGCTTCAATTTTCTGTTCTGTTTTCTTGTCTAATGTCCATTTTTCTGCACCATACAGGAATATTGAGAAGATGTAACATTTTGTCATTCTTAGTTTCAGCCCTGCTGATATTTGTTTTGTTGTTAGTATATTTTTCATGGCATTAAAATTACTTTTTGCCATACCTATTCTTTTGTTTATTTTAGTTTTGCATTTTCCATCATTGGTTATAGTATGTCCTATGTAGTTGTAGCTCTGGACTGTCTCCAGTTGTATTCCCTCAACTGTGATATTTAATTATTGCGTTTCCTAATAGCATCAGCGATGTCAAAACACTCTACTTATTCTTGAATTATAGCATTTCCTAATCGCATCAGTGATGTCAAAACACTATCTATTCTTGAATTATAGCACTTCCTAATCGCATCAGCGATGTCAAAACACTCTATCTATTCTTGAATTATAGCATTTCCTAATCGCATCAGCGATGTCAAAACACTATCTATTCTTCGCGATATACTATCAGTTCCTAACACCTCATACACACTTTATTTTGTAAATAATAATTAACTGTGGTTTTATATCGTTCGTCAATCCAGAAGCCTCTATCTCTGTGAACAGATATTATCTGGATGTGTCCTTAAGTTCGTGTCTGAATGTCTCCTTAAGTTCATGTCTGGATGTCTCCTTAAATTCATATCTGGATGTCTCCTTAAGTTCATGTCTGGATGTCTCCTTAAGTTCATGTCTGGATATCTCCTTAAGTTCATGTCTGGATGTCTCCTTAAGTTCATGTCTGGATGTCTCTTTAAGTTCATGTCTGTTTGTCTGTTTAAGTTCATGTCTGGATGACTCCTTAAGTTCATGTCTGGATGTCTCCTTAAGTTCATGTCTGGATGTCTCCTTAAGTTCATGTCTGGATGTCTCCTTAAGTTCATGTCTGGATGTCTCCTTAATTTCATATCTGGATGTCTCCTTAAGTTCATGTCTGGATGTCTCTTTGAGTTCATGTCTGTATGTCTGTTTAAGTTCATGTCTGTATGTCTGTTTAAGTTCATGCCTGTATGTCTGTTTAAGTTCATGTCTGTATGTCTGTTTAAGTTCATGTCTGTATGTCTGTTTAAGTTCATGTCTGTATGTCTGTTTAAGTTCATGTATGTATGTCTCTGTACGTTCATTGCTGTATGCCTCTTTAAGTTCATATTAAATGTCTCTTTAATGTCAGTCTTTAATGTCACATAAATGTATGTCTGTTTAATTTCATATCTGGATGTCTCTTTAAGTTCATGTCTAAAGGTCTCTGTACGTTCTTGTTTGAATGTCTCTTTCATTTCATGTCTGGATGTCTTTTAAGTTCATTTCTGGATGTCTCTTTAACTTCATATCTAAATGACTCTGTACGTTCATGTTTACATTTCTCCGTACGTTCCTGTCTGAATGTCTCAGTGTCTCTGAACTTTCATGTCTCTGTACATTCTTGTCTGAATGTCTCTGTACGTTCATGTCTGAAAGTCTCTTAAAGTTCATGCCTCAATGTCTCTGTAAGTTCATGACATAATGTCTCCGTAAGTTCATGTCGGAATGTCTCTGTAAGTTCATGACATAATGTCTCCGTAAGTTCATGTCGGAATGTCTCTGTAAGTTCATGACATAATGTCTCCGTAAGTTCATGTCGGAATGTCTCTGTAAGTTCATGTCGTAATGTCTCCGTAAGTTCATGTCGTAATGTCTCTGTGAGTTTATGCCGGAATGTCTCTGTAAGTTCATGTCGTAATGTCTCTGTGAGTTTATGTCGGAATGTCTCTGTAAGTTCATGTCGTAATGTCTCTGTGAGTTTATGTCGGAATGCCCCTGTAAGTTCATGTCGTAATGTCTCTGTAAGTTCATGTCGTAATGTCTCTGTAAGTTCATGTCGTAATGTCTCTGTAAGTTCATGTCGTAATGTCTCTGTAAGTTCATGTCGTAATGTCTCTGTAAGTTCATGTCGTAATGTCTCTGTAAGTTCATGTCGTAATGTCTCTGTAAGTTCATGTCGTAATGTCTCTGTAAGTTCATGTCGTAATGTCTCTGTAAGTTCATGTCGTAATGTCTCTGTAAGTTTATGTCGTAATGTCTCTGTAAGTTCATGTCGTAATGTCTCTGTAAGTTTATGTCGTAATGTCACTGTAAGTTCATGTCGGAATGTCTCTGTGAGTTTATGTCGTAATGTCTCTATAAGTTTATGTCGGAATGTCTCTATAAGTTTATGTCGTAATGTCTCTATAAGTTTATGTCGGAATGTATCTATAAGTTCATGTCGTAATGTATCTGTGCGTTTATGTCGGAATGTCTCTGTAAGTTCATGTCGGAATGTCTCTGTACGTTTATGTCAGAATATGTATGTAAATTCATGTCGGAATGTCTCTGTAAGTTCATATCGGAATGTCTCTGTAAGTTCATGTCGGAATGTCTCTGTAATTTTATGTCGGAATGTCTCTGTAATTTTATGTCGGAATGTCTCTGTAATTTTATGTCGGAATGTCTCTGTAATTTTATGTCGGAATGTCTCTGTAAGTTCATGTCGGAATGTCTCTGTAAATTCATGTCGGAATGTCTCTGTAAGTTCATATCGGAATGTCTCTGTAAGTTCATGTCGGAATTTCTGTGTATGTTTATGTCGGAATATCTCTGTAAGTTCATGTCTGAACGATAACACACACTTTCCCAATAACAGCTAGGAATGTTTCATTCCCCCCCCCCACCCCCACCCCGAAATGTGTTATGAACTTTCCATTCCCACAACTTGTTATTCTGTCACTAACTACTGATGCGGGTGCGATTGAATGTGATGATCATCGCACAATAAGCCTTATGTGTCATATGACTAAGATATTGCTAAGAATCATCATGCGAAGAGTGCGAAACAAAATCAGTTCAGAAATTAGCGATGAACAGTGTGGTTTTGTTAGAGATAAAGGAACAAGCAAATGCCATTTATATCATAAGATCTTTAGTAGAAAGAGCCATAGAGGTGGAAACAGATCTATACCTATGTTTCATAGATTACATAAAGGCATTTGACAAAGTAAGGCACCAAGAAATAATCAAAATTTTAGAAAGCATAAACGTAGACAGCAAAGATCTAAGAATAATAAAGAACATGTACTGGCAACAAACAGCGGCCATAAGAACTGGAAACCAATTGGGAATGTTTCAACAAATAAAACAGGGTGTTAGACAAGGTTGTGTGCTGTCCCCAGATTTGTTTAATATTTATAGTGAGATTATTTTAAGATCCATAAGGGGCATGCCTGGAATAACAATTGGAGGTCATAATATAAATAATCTAAGGTATGCTGATGATACAGTCTTAATCTCTAAGAGTGAAATGAGTTACAAGAAATGTTGGACATTATAGTGAAGGAAAGCAAAAATAAAGAACTCAGCCTTAATAGCAAAAAGACAGAGTTAATGGTAACAACAAAGAAAAAGACATCACCTCAGTGCAAAATAAATACAAGTGGAACAATATTAAAACAGGTAAATGAATTTAAATATTTAGGAACTTTGTTAACCTCATACGGAAGATGTACAAAAGAGGTGAGATGCAGAATGACTCAGGCAAAATCAGCTTTCCAAAAATTGAGGAAGATACTATGCAATCCATTTTTGACAATAGAAACAAGAAAAAGAGTTCTTAAATCTTATGTAGAGTCAGTCTTAACATATGGATGCGAATCATGGACAATAGGACAACAGACAAGAAAATCACTGGAGTCTGTAGAAATGTGGTTTTGCAGAAGAATGTTGAGAGTGCCATGGACAGCTAAGAAGAGTAATGAAGATGTTCTGAGAGAGGTCAAAGCAAAAAGAGAGCTAATTTCCAATATTAGGAAGAAACAATCATAATTTTTTGGTCATGTAGTGAGAAGAGAACAACTGGAATATATTGTAACAACTTGAAAAATTGAGGAACGAAGAGATAGAGGGAAGCACAGAGAAAAAAATAACAGACAGCTTAAGAGAATGGCTTGGAAGAAGGTCAACAACAGAAATGATAAATAGTTGCCGAGATCGAAAGTTGTGGAGAGACATGATCACCTACGCCAGTAGGCCGGGTACTTGATGATGATGATGAACTACTGATGACCGCTATGAACTTTCCATTCGCATAACTTGTTAATCTGTCACTAACTACTGATGACCGCTATTCTTATACCGCTGCCACAATCTGTTAAGAATTGGTACCGACTGGGCTATCCGACCCATGCTTCAATCCATATATACTGTTACAATGAGGAGGTTGATGTCAAAACTAATCTTTAGCCTCGCAGAATAAAGTCATACTCATTTCTGCCTAATTCAGTTCACTATGACAATCTCAAGGATCTGTAAGAAAATGAGCAGTAATTCTTTCTTATTCTACCTTTCAACCCCGTGTGAAGCATAGGTCTTCAACAAACACTTTCAGCTCCCTGTGAAGCATAGGTCTTCAACAAACACTTTCAGCTCCCTGTGAAGCATAGGTCTTCAACAAACACTTTCAGCTAACTGTGAAGCATAGGTCTTCAACAAACACTTTCAGCTCCCTGTGAAGCATAGGTCTTCAACAAACACATTCCTGGCTCCCTGTGAAGCATAGGTCTTCAACAAACACTTTCAGCTCCCTGTGAAGCATAGGTCTTCAACAAACACTTTCAGCTCCCTGTGAAGCATAGGTCTTCAACAAACACATTCCTGGCTCCCTGTGAAGCATAGGTCTTCAACAAATACATTCCTGGCTCCCTGTGAAGCATAGGTCTTCAACAAACACATTC
This sequence comes from Megaustenia siamemsis, assembly GCA_032433765.1. Taxonomy (NCBI): domain Eukaryota; kingdom Metazoa; phylum Mollusca; class Gastropoda; order Stylommatophora; family Ariophantidae; genus Megaustenia; species Megaustenia siamemsis. The sequence continues at coordinate 94,807,710 of JAVIAB010000139.1, read as the reverse complement.
CTGGCTCCCTGTGAAGCATAGGTCTTCAACAAACACATTCCTGGCTCCCTGTGAAGCATAGGTCTTCAACAAACACATTCCTGGCTGTTCTCTGTTTCTTGCCATTCTTTTCAGAGATTCCATGTCTTTCTCATTATCTTCATCTCTGCTTCCACCTGTCTTTTCCGAGAATATTTGGTCTTCCCCTTTGTTTTTTTCCCTGGGTATTCCAAAAAAGGGCCTGTCGTATAATACTCTCAGGTGGCTTCCGCAGTGGGTGTCTATCCAGTGCCATCGTCTTTGTTTTATCTCTTTATCCACAGGCATTTGACAGGTACATTTCCATAATTCTATATTAGTGATTTTATCATGCCATTTCAATCCTTTTACTCTACGTAAGCATACATTAATAATGGTCTGTATTTTTATGAATGTCATTTTTGTTGTTCTCCATGTTTCACAGCATATGATAGGATTGACACATTGGACTTGACATAATTCTTTTTGTGTTTAACATAATTTCTTTAGATTTCCATATATGTTTTCTAGTACAGTCCTTCTTTGGAATATACAAAACCACAGTAACATAATTTGTGTACGTAACCTGAAAGTTAACACAAAATCACATACTCAATACTATAACGTATGTGCCTAACCTGAAAGCTAACACAAAATTCAATACACAACACTATAACTTTTTGAAAGTTTTCTTTCCCAAAGATTCATGTTTTCCTTGAAAGTCTTCTTTCCCAAAGATTCATGTTTTCCTTGAAAGTTTTCTTTCCCAAAGATTCATGTTTTCCTTGAAAGTCTTCTTTCCCAAATATTCATGTTTTCCTTGAAAGTTTTCTTTCCCAGAGATTAATGTTTTCATTGAAAGTTTTCTTTCCCAAATATTCATGTTTTCCTTGAAAGTTTTCTTTCCCAAATATTCATGTTTTCCTTGAAAGTCTTCTTTCCCAAAGATTCATGTTTTCCTTGAAAGTTTTCTTTCCCAAAGATTCATGTTTTCCTTGAAAGTCTTCTTTCCCAAATATTCATGTTTTCCTTGAAAGTTTTCTTTCCCAGAGATTAATGTTTTCCTTGAAAGTTTTCTTTCCCAGAGATTAATGTTTTCCTTGAAAGTTTTCTTTCCCAAATATTCATGTTTTCCTTGAAAGTCTTCTTTCCCAGAGATTAATGTTTTCCTTGAAAGTTTTCTTTCCCAGAGATTAATGTTTTCCTTGAAAGTTTTCTTTCCCAGAGATTAATGTTTTCCTTGAAAGTTTTCTTTCCCAAATATTCATGTTTTCCTTGAAAGTCTTCTTTCTCAGAGATTAATGTTTTCCACAAAGCCGTCTAAAACTTTCATAGATCGTAAGTCCAGCCAGCTTTGTACTATTGTCTATACTCCATTTTTTCATCCTCAAACTTAAAGTAACTTATGGATGAGCATGTGCAATTATTTTACTTTCTCTTTCCCAAGCAGAATCTGAGCTGTGTTATGTCGATGTCACGGGGAAGCAACATTTCAAATGTTATAACACCGCTTTCTACTAATCCAAATGGGTGCAACACATCAAACGCTTTATACACGTCTCTCCTAATCAAGACTTTGGCCTATATGACTTGACAGAATAACAGCCATCCTACTGCATTTCGTGGATGCAACTTTTCAGTCATAATTTATTCGATAAAACTGTAAATAGACCGAAAGAAGTCAAGGGGAAGCTACCGTCCAAGTCCGTAATAATTCCATGCGGGTCACACTTAAGTAAAGCTTATACATGGTGTTTTTAAAGTTGCAGTGCAGTGAATTTCTACTCTCGGAAGAAAAAACGTCACCAGAAATGCGGTTAACTAATGCGTCACACAAATTGTAAAATAAATGGTATTATTCAAATATACTTGACTGCTATCGGCGAGCTTATAATGGGTAATGTTGGTATTAACACAATAAAGTTGTGCCTAAAGCATATGTTGAAAATGTCCACTACGGGCCTCAAGACATTCGTCTTTCCATATTTGCGAAAACCTTCAGAATAATGTCTGGTGATATTTGTTTAATCTTGTCTACTATTTCAGTCTTTAGGTCATTAATTGTCTGCGGATTATTTTCATAAACTTTCCCCTTCAATGCCCCCCACAGATAATAATCTGGGGGTGTTAGATCTGGTGAACGAGCAGGCCAGATTGCACGTGAAATAATGCGATTTGCAAATATGCTTTCTAAATAATTGAGTGTTGTTGTGGCTGTGTGTGCTGTTGCCCCATCCTGCTGAAACCAGGATTCCATAATTTCCCGTTCTGTAAGGTGTGCTATGAACGGTTCCAGAATTAAAGTACGGTAACGTTCTGCATTTATTGTTTCATTAAAAAATATAGGTCCTATTATCCGCATACGACTTATAGCGCACCACACTCCGACTTTTTGATCGTAAAGCGGCACTTGATGAAATTCATGGGGGTTTTCACTGCTCTTCAGCCGATTGTTCTGACTGTTCACATAACCGGATAAATGAAACCAGGCCTCATCAGTGAAAAAAGTGACGTCAAGGATGGCAGCGCCATGTTCATAAATAAAATTCTGAAACCACATGCAACCATGAAATGGGATTCATAATCTCTTTCTTGGAGTTGAGACACTTCAGTTAATTTGTATGGACGATAGTGTAGTTCACTTCTTAAAACCTTGTGAACAGAACTCTTAGATATTTGCACCTGTTGAGACAAGTGGTTTAAAGATGCATTTGAACTCATTGTAATTCTGTCTTGGAGTTCTATAATTTGGTCTTGTGAAATTGAAGGTCTTCCAGATCGGTATGCATCTACCACACTACCGGTTTCACGAAACTTTTTGATCAATTTTGTAACAGAATTTCGGTGAGGGACTTGTGAGTCTGGAAATTTCCTCACGAATTGTCTAATGACCTCATCCGTATATTTACCGCCATTACGAAAGACATGCTTAACCAGAAATACCATGTTTTCAATCGTCAACACCATTTCCTTCAAGCAATGAGACAGTGAAAGTAGCGTAGTGCCCGTCCTTTACGTAAATAAAACCTTAAAGGAAGCAGCGGTTTGTTCATAAATGTGGTTTACAAAATTGTGGTACGTAGATGATGATTACGTCATTTACTGAATATTAGAAATATTCACTGCACTGCGACTTTAAAAACACCCTATAGAAGAAGAGGTTCGTGTATTGAGAGTTGCAAGATACCAGAACGTCTTCCGGAGAATAGCTTAGTCAGAAGAAAACAGAAAAACACTGAAGATAGACTGGAGAGACACGATCAACTACGCCGGCAGATGTTATACTTGATGCTGATATTTTTAAAATCAATATTCAACATTTCATCAATAGAGGCGTCTTCCTGTCCACTCACTGGTCGTAAGGACCAAATCTCTGTCACGATAAACCACGCGACACAATTTGTGTCCAGTCAACGACAACACAGCAACACTGACCTCCTCTTACAGTTCAACCCGTTGTAGTAGCACATCAGGATAAAGTCGTCTTGCTGGTGTCCCATCTCCCTTCTGGTTTCTCTGGAAATATAAGACTACTTCTGGTACATGCACACAAATACACACAGCGGTGCGTCATTAAAATGCAATCGTCAATATAACAACACAATTAAACAAAGCCAGGAAATTCAAATTATCGTATTTGACTTATAACACACTTGAACATAATCTCTGCTCATAGCTTAACAGGCACAGCCGAAAGATATGGAACTGTTTTCTGCTATTAAAATTGAGAAATACTTTTCTATGTCATCAAAGTGTAGGTTTTTGTTTGGCCATCGAACTGAGATACACGTGACACATTTAACACTGTCTAACTGATAAATCAGGATGGGATGATGTCCAGTTCTCTAATCAGATAAATCCAGAAATGGAAGGATCTGTTAATATAGACTACCTAGTGGTGTAGTAGTTTAAGGTTGGATGACTTCCCCATCCTCTACAGCAACATCTGGAACTAAAGAAAGCCATTGCATCTACAACTTCCTTTTCCAGAGTCTAAGACAAGTTGGATGTTATCCGACTGTGACACTCGATCAATCAGTCTGTGGTGTTAAAGGTGGAGATATTTTTGGTTTCTTGACCACGATCCTCTGAAAATTTGTAGAACTGTGCTTTTGATGTCTGGGAAGCTTTCTTGATTGTAGATGCTAGATGTGGTTAGTAGACAAACTCCAGTGTCGTGCACAAGCGAATTCTGGTTGTAGATGTAGTGGAGATGATCAACTTCAATGTAGTGCACAAATGAGGTGAATTCTGGTTGTAGATGCTAGCTGTAGTGGAGATGATCAACTTCAATGTAGTGCACAAATGAAGTGAATTCGGATTTTAATCAACGGAGGTCAAACAGTTTTTTATTTATCTTTTTTTTTTTTGTGGGTGAGTGAAACACAATTCTGACCCTCTGACATCTCGTTGTAACTTCATGCGTCTTTATTCCAAGCGTTGACACCAGGATTCGTCTCTGTGTTGCCGGGGCCAGAAAGGGGAATAATGAATTGTGAGGCTGTTCCCGACCAGGGACGTAAGTGGCGTAAGTGACGTAAAGAGCGTTGGGCATGAGACTGGCTATCCTGTACTGTAAAAAAAATAAGCCGAAAAAACTTCACAAACATGGACAAGTCAAAAAAAGAAAAGAAAAAATTAAATCCTCCATCTAGTAAAGATAAAGGCTCTCTGTCTGAGAGGTATATGACGTGGCTTGAGTTTGCCGCAGACTAGTGAATGATTCGAGTCGCAGTCTGCACTGTGGTTTGACCGTGTGAGTATTACAGATGTGAGGAAAGAGCGTTCAACAAGTATCAACCCCAGCTGATGCCAGTGTTTAGATCGTGGGTGTCCAACAAGTATCTAGTCCAGCTGGTGCCAGTGTTTCGATCGTGGGTGTCTGACAAGTGTCAAGTCCAGCTGATGCCAGTGTTTAGATCGTGTGTGTCTGACAAGTGTCAAGTCCAGCTGGTGCCAGTGTTTAGATCGTGGGTGTCTGACAAGTATCAAGTCCAGCTGGTGCCAGTGTTTAGATCGTGTGTGTCTGACAAGTATAAAGTCTAGCTGGTGCCAGTGTTTAGATCGTGGGTGTCTGACAAGAATCAAGTCCAGCTGGTGTCAGTGTTTAGATCGTGTGTGTCTGACAAGTATAAAGTCCAGCTGGTGCCAGTGTTTAGATCGTGGGTGTCTGACAAGTATCAAGTCCAGCTAGTACCAGTGTTTCGATCGTGGGTGTCCGACAAGTATCAAGTCCAGCTAGTACCAGTGTTTAGATCGTGGGTGTCTGACAAGTATCAAGTCCAGCTAGTACCAGTGTTTCGATCGTGGGTGTCTGACAAGTATCAAGTCTAGCTGATGCCAGTGTTTAGATCGTGGGTGTCCGACAAGTATCAAGTCCAGCTGATGCCAGTGTTTAGATCGTGGGTGTCTGACAAGTATCAAGTCCAGCTGATGCCAGTGTTTAGATCGTGGGTGTCTGACAAGTATCAAGTCCAGCTAGTACCAGTGTTTAGATCGTGGGTGTCTGACAAGTATCAAGTAGAGCTGGTGCCAGTGTTTAAATCATGGGTGTCTGACAAATATCAAGTCCAGCTGGTGCCAGTGTTTAGATCGTGGGTGTCTCCAAGATACTTTATCCTGAGGCTTGGTTTTGAAAAAAGTATTTGTGACGTCACAGGTTATGGTAGGCACAAAACTGTAAAAGTCGTTGGCCGTTTTAATTTAATTTAACAACTCCAAAGCGACCGAAGCAGGTTGGCCACTAACGATGGTCTCCACGCAGCCGGGCGATCCAGAGGTCTAGCAGGGCAAGAACAGTTTGGTGCCAACTGCGCCGCAGGAGTTGCCAGAGCAATGTTGAAATCAACACTGAACTGCCTTAGGGACTCCATCTTCGGGTTTTTCCTCAGGATTTACTTCCGTGAACGGGTACCCGCTAGACAGCGGGGGTTTATAATCGGAGTTGACCTTCTCTTAGATGCGTTGCCATCTTTAGGCTGACGGGTCGCATCTACCCGGGGAGGAAGTTAGGGCGGTTCCGATTCGCCAGTGAAAACATCATAGGGCTTTTGGGACATTTTATAGAATTAGCTACCCCAGGCAACTAATTCCCCCCGCCCTCTGTATCACCAGTTGACTTCGTTTTGCGGAACGAGGCTGGTTATTCTATATTCGCAGCACGCCTCTATATCTATATATATTATAGAGGCCGGCCACTGTTCCACTAGTGGACACGTTTAGAAGTCGGTCAAGCAACTTACCCCTAGGCGGCAGGTGGATAGTGCCTAAGCTCTCTCCACATGTGAATCCAGTGTTTACATTATCGAAGATGGGTCAACATACATTGAGTCCGCAATGAATGAAAAATAAAAACAACATCCAATCCTTTTCATTGAAAATGCACACACACATCATCTAAGAAATAAAAACAATTACAGATATGCAGGAGAACTGCTAACGGCGTATGGTCTCTCTGCTATCCTCGTTAATCGAAATACACACGGCATAGTGACAAACATGTCTATAGCTAGGTTCCACCTTAGCCGCCATCAGAAGGTCAACAACAGAAATGATAAATAATGTCGAGATCAAGAGTTGTGGAAAGACATGATCACTTACGCCAGCAGGTATGATACCTGATAACTGTCTTACTGCGGGCGCCACTTTATAAAGGTCCTAATACACTGACAGAGTTCTGGCTTTGCGTTAATATCTTCAGGTCTCCTCCACTTATTAGTTTACTCTTGTGTTTGCTATACAATTATATTACACTGCAGTAAATGACACCCTTACATTCCTTTCCACGTCTTAAGCGAGTTACCCCTCTAACAATGGCAGTCCATTCAGAACTCGTCAAGCTGTCGTATGCTGTCCACCAACTATTATTGTTGCATGTACGTTCACTGGGGCTTGAGTTTCTTGCTTCTCGTGATCTATGGTTAGCTGGTTTACATCATGGAAGAACAATATTGTCAACTAACGTACTATAACTAGACTCTCTACCTCAGGGATGGCCAATTTCTTTCAAATGGCGGGCCACTTTTTTATTATTTTTTTTTTGGTGGCGGGCCACACACATATCAACATCAATACAAATAAACTTGGCATTTGTTTTAAGGTAATATTTTTGTTATTTATCGGCATTTTTTGCTTATATAAATCATTTTATTGCAACAGAGTTAAAAATGCCTAGTTGATTTATGACAATGAATACAATTTGCTATTTATATTGTTTAAGAAACACGTTTTAGTTAGGTCATTTTAAAGTGGACATGTATCACACCTTAATGAGAACAATATGGACGTTCATGTGCAGCAACAAGTTCATCAAAGTCAATGTGTAAAGATGATGATGATATTCGTAATAAATCCTGAAGGTGGTAATCAGTGAGTCGGTTTCTTTGTGGTGATTTAATCGCCTTCATTGTTGAAAAAGCGCATTCACATATATATGTGCTTCCGAACATAGATGTAATTCTCAAACTGAAATGAGTCAATGCGGGATATTTTTCCCGTAGCTCAAGTTTCCAAAAGTCAACTCCTATTCCATCCTTGATTGGAAAAAGGGGTCACTTTGGAAGTTACATAACTACATCTCAAAAGTGTCATGTTTTTGGAAAATGTCACACTTCATAGGGTTGTTAAATAATGCCAGTTCTGGTCGTATACTACTGAAGTCAGAAAATCGTTCAGTGAATTGCTCCAATAGTTCGTCTAACATCAATACAGAAAATTTGAAATCAGTGTCACTGCGCTCCTCAATCAATTCTTTGTACGAAGGAAAATGAATGAAGTTTTCTTTGGCCAGTGTAAATCGAAAAACTTTTAGTTGACTTATAAATCCATCTATGTGTCCTACCAAATCTGAGACTGTTTGGGAACGTCCCTGTAGCTTCACGTTTATTTCATTCATGTGCTGGGTGATACCAGTTAAAAAGGCCAATACGCTGTTAAAATGTGGATCATACATTTTTCTGATCAGTTCTTTGTTGATATCATGTTTCTTCCTCAAATGCACGCGCCATGTTAATAGAACAACGCTTTACGAAGTCACCGTCACATAATGATTTTTTTTTATTTCGCTATCTCTGCGCTTACAACAAACGATGCCATTAAGGAACTTGTTTGTTTTGTTGTTAATGCAGTTAAAACAGATTTCTGAGCACTAACCTTTTTCTTCAAATCGCACACAAGTGTAGAACGTATTGTACCATGTAGTCCTTGTATTTAGCGGCGTGGTGCTGTGTGTAATGCCGTTTAAGATTATACTCTTTATTTACAGACAACACTTGCAAACACACAAGGCACTGCGGTTTGCTATCCTTATTGTTGATAAATAAAAAATCATGTTCCCATTTCTCATTAAAAAATCTGATTTTTTCATTTTATTGACGTTTATTGTTCATATTATACCACGACCGAAGCAACAGACAATGAAAACACAGATTACAACAATAGCACTGTTTCCTGTTAAAATGGAACTGTTCACTGTAACTCGACAAAATCAGAATGATCAGATCGGATATATAATTTTGACTGATGAAAAGAGGTTTGGAGAGAAAGAAACTGAAAGTAAAATAATTGTGAGGTGAATGTGTTGGGGTGGAGAAGGTGGGTGACTGACAGTATTTCTTGGCGGAAACTGTTTGAACTCGCCGAACCGAGAGTCGGCTCTAGAACCATTCGTTGGCTTCTTCCTTTGTTTAAGTCGGTCGCAGGATGATCAAAAGGAAAAAAAATGATGGGCCGGGAATGACGGGAAGTCGACGTTAAACTAACTACTAGAGTGTTCCGAGTTTTAAACATAGGTCTACTAGGAATATTTGAGTTAGCTTTCTCCACGGTCGAAGTTAATGTAACAAATTTTAAATCAATTTTACCCAGGACATTTTGCTCAATGCAACCTGATTTTAATTTGTTATCCGCCGCGGGCCACAAAAAGGACTTCGCGGGCCACTTGTGGCTCGCGGGCACCTAATTGGCCATCCCTGCTCTACCTCCTCAACTTCTGGCATCTCTGCTATTTCTCTAAATGTGAGTGGGATCTCGGTACATATATTTAATAACATTGTTTAGTGGGTCAATATGGCGGATAGGCTGCAGAAACTGTTAACGTTTGTGTCTGAAAAGTGTTCCTTGTTGCAGCTTCCTCATATTTCAAGTCTGGCTTGCTGTCGGAACTACTGAGTTAAGTGCTCTGTGCACACAGTGAGCTGTTCGTTTCATCCGTTTTAATCGTGTTTCGATATTCCGATTACTTACAATGAATGATGATATCCTATGACGGGGAACAGATGGCTGTGTTCACTTTCTGTGCGGTTTCACTTTATGTCTTTTGGCGTGTGCTGAGACTGCTATGATTGGGAATGGAGCTATCTTTCTTTGTTTGATAAATGAGATATTAATTCGGATGATTCCACTGGCACGGGCGGTTCAGCAATTGTGAATTTAATTCGTTTGTAGTGATACCGGGGCCTTCCATAACCATAACTGTAACATTGTTTGGTGTAGACAAATGCAGCGTTATACATTTAGAATTCACATTACGTCAAGGTCGCTCGGGCAGAAATGTCTCCATTAGCAAATTCTATCAACAACCTATCAACATTCTATCAACAACCTATCAACATTCTATCAACAACCTATCAACATTCTATCAACAACCTATCAACATTCTATCAACAACCTATCAACATTCTATCAACAACCTATCAACATTCTATCAACAACCTATCAACATTCTATCAACAACCTATCAACATTCTATCAACAACCTATCAACATTCTATCAACAACCTATCAACATTCTATCAACAACCTATCAACATTCTATCAACAACCTATCAACATTCTATCAACAACCTATCAACATTCTATCAACAACCTATCAACATTCTATCAACAACCTATCAACATTCTATCAACAACCTATCAACTACTGTCTTATGAATACTATTCACTTCACAACCTATCAACTACTGTCTTATGAATACTATTCACTTCACAACCTATCAACTACTGTCTTATGAATACTATTCACTTCACAGCCTATCAACTACTGTCTTATGAATACTATTCACTTCACAGCCTATCAACTACTGTCTTATGAATACTATTCACTTCACAGCCTATCAACTACTGTCTTATGAATACTATTCACTTCACAACCTATCAGCTACGGTCTTATGAATACTATTCACTCCAAAATCTATTAACTACGGTCTCATAGATAATATTGACGTGATTTGTTCTTCTCTAAGCATCAGCCTACACAAATCCTAAGCATAATATCACGATACATTTATCTCTCTACACGCGATTCGCTTTTGACTGGATCTCAACTTCGGGGCCTGATGGAAACATCTTGCCAGCTTCTCTCTCTTCTACCAGCCGTCCTATGCCCTCCTTATCCCAATCTTTGTCGTAGCAAGTTCCAAGTGAACCCACCAGATTCACGCTTTTCACGTGACCTCCGTACGTTCATATTCAAAACATTAATGTCTCATTTAAGAGAGACAACTCCACAAATACATCTATCTCAAAGTTCCCCTTCCTATCATGTGGGATAGCGTTCATTATTATCATTACTCGTTAACAGTCCGATCATGTATTTGATATCAATCTAAATAAAGAGCTTCTTCAAAAAGCAATCAACTTCACCTACCTAGAAAGATGTCACGAGATGGAAACACGAAATGTGATAGCATGATACATATCGGGTGTTTTAAGCAAACCTACACGTATTTAAAGATAAAAAAATACTCAACAAGCATACACAACTCAGACTATTCAACTTTTGTCTTGATAATATATGGATGCGAGAAATCCACTCAAGCTGTTGAGAGAAACTAACTGCCTTTGAAAACAAATGCACGGTCAGACTTGGTGGAAAGACAGACTATCAGACAGCTATAGTCTGACGGACTGACTAAGAGACAGGCAAGAAAGCATAGAGAAAGACTAGACAGAACGGACATACAGGTATACACAAAGATACACGTCACCAATGATTTATTAATTGCAAATTACTCGACACCCCTAATGCTTGTAATAATCACTTACTCATTTAGTTTGGAAACATAGAACTTTTTGTAATCCATTACTTCAAAAAATAAAGAATCTGTTTCCATCTTCTCAAACAAAACGTTATGATGTGGGCTGAGGATTCTCTGCTTGCTCTGGGGAAGAAGAGTCAGATCGTGAATCATACTTGAGCGCAAATTAAATACTCAAAGATAAATGTATTCGAAATGTAATGCAATCTTGATTATATGAAACACTGGTAGTTTAAGGGAATGTAATAACTTTTTAAAAAATGTTATATAAATATATACAGTATATAGCATAGCATATTAAATCACCAGTGCTAAAACTAAAACAGCAAAATGTGATATCGTTTTTCCTCATTTATGAATGATGCAGAAACATGGACATTATACAGGAAAATAGAACAGAAGATAGAAGCCTTTGGAATGTGGATTTATAGAGCAATGAGAAAATAGGATAGACAGAATAGAAAACAAACGATCAAGTTTCAAAGCAACTAAAATTAAGATAACTACTAGACACAATTCAAAAAAAAAACAGCAACAGATTTTTTGGGCATGTTAAAAGACAAAGCAGCCTACTAAAAGTAATCTTTGAAAATACTAAGTAACAGAGGCAGAGGTAGACCAATACTAGCATGCACGATTAAAATTAAAAGATGGACCAGTCAGCCTATGACAACATGCAAGAGACAGAGCGGAATGGCGCTCCATGACAGCCAACCTTCGATGCGAAGATGGCTCTCAGTGATGATGAGTATATTAAATATTATATTACACAGTAAGAAATTTCCGCCCACCCTCCCCCACCTTAATATAAATATTACCTATCCATACTGGTTTTTAATGCCCGACTTTCATGGAATTTTAATTTACATTTTTTTAAAACGAATTTTGTTAAAGAATGTAAAGAAAAAAGATTAGTTTCACTCGAGCTGGAGTTTTGTATTGTAGAGTGCCCGTTTTGTCTCCAGAGTTATTTCCTTGTTGGACAATAGTGTTGATAGCTGTCCAGTTTGATTTGACAAGCTTTGTTGCATCTTAAGCCTGTTTCTGCTTTTTTTAAATTGTCGTTTGTCACTAGACTTCATAGGTATTTGAATTCCTCGACATGTTTTAGTTGTCTGCCGTCTATAGCTATGTTGATGATCTGTTTCTTTTTTTAGATATTCATGACTTCCGTTTTGTTGATGTTGATTTTCATGTTGTATTTTGTGCATGAACTTTGAGTTTATTTAAGTGTTCTTGTAGGTCTTCTATTTGTCCATGTATTAGTGCCTGATTGTCTGCAAATAGATGCTCTTTGATCTCCTCTTCTCCGATGGGTTGGCTAACTTGCAGATATAGTCCATGTATATGGCAGTATTGGGATAGTACGCATCCCTGTCTTAATCCTGATCTAACTTAGAAGTGGTCCGTGTAACCTGCTGCTGTTCCGACTGTGCATCTGCTATTGATGCAGAGACTTTTAATTAGGTTGATTAGATGTTAGCTTACTCCGTGTGTTGTTAGTACCTCTCACAGTTGTTCTTTGTTAACTCTGTCGAATGCTTTTACCTGTCAATGAAAGATATGTATAAATGTTGATTCTGTTACGTCGTTTTTTTTCTGCAAGCTGTTTTAATGTTAATAGAGCGTCCGTGCATCTTTTGTTTTTTTTGAAACCTCATTTGAGAATCGCAGCTTAACTGTAGTTCTGTAATAGATCTACGCCTCTTCTCAACATTTTTTGTCCTATAATTTTTCCACCTGGCTGAGAAAAGCGATGCACCTCTTTATTGGTTGCAGACTCTCTTGCTACCTTTCTTTTATCCATATTGGTGTGATGAACACCATCAAACACATCCCAATATGGTATGGATGGTTCTGGTTCATCGATCCTGGGGAAAGCCATCAGCAATGAGTCGCTGACAGCTTCCGGTGATGTTGCTGTCAGGCGTCTTGTCTCCCATCAGCAATGAGTCGCTACCAGCTTCCAGATGTGTTGCTGTTAGACGCCTTATCTCCCATAAGCTATAAGTCGCTGACAGCTTCCAGCTTTATTGCTGTTAGACGCTTTATCTCCCATCAGCTATGAGTCGCTGACATCTTCCAGCTCTGTTGCTGTCAGACGCCTTATCTTATCTCCCATCAGCTATAACTCGCAAACAGCTTCCAGCTCTGTTGCTGACAGGTGTCTCATCTCCCATCATCTATGAGTCGCTACCAACTTCCAGCTCTGTTGCTGTCAAACGTTTTATCTCCCATCAATTATGAGTCGCTACCAGCTTCCAGCTCTGTTGCTGTCAAACGTTTTATCTCCCATCAGCTATAAGTCGCTGACAGCTTCCAGTGCTGTTGCTGTCAGGCGTCTTGTCTCCATCAGCTATAAGTCGCTGACAGCTTCCAGTGCTGTTGCTGTTAGAGGCCTTATCTCCCATCAGCTATAAGTCGCTAACAGCTACCAGCTCTGTTACTGTCAGACGCCTTATCTCACATCAGCTATAAGTCGCTGACAGCTTCCAGCTCTGTTACTGTCAGACGCCTTATCTCCCATCAGCTATAGTCGCTGACAGCTTCCAGCTCTGTTGCTGTCAGGCGTCTCATCTCCAATCAGCTATAAGCCGCTGACAGCTTCCAGCTCTGTTGCTGTCAGACGCCTTATCTCACATCAGCTATAAGTCGCTGACAGCTTCCAGCTCTGTTACTGTCAGACACCTTATCTCCCATCAGCTATAGTCGCTGACAGCTTCCAGCTCTGTTGCTGTCAGGCGTCTCATCTCCCATCAGCTATAAGCCGCTGACAGCTTCCAGCTCTGTTGCTGTCAGGCGTCTCATCTCCCATCAGCTATGAGTCGCTACTAGCTCCCAACTCTATTGCCGTCAGGCGCCTTATCTCCCATCAGTTATGAGTCGCTACCAGCTTCCAGCTCTGTTGTTGTCAAACGTTTTATCACCCATCAGCTATAAGTCGCTGACAGCTTCCAATGCTGTTGCTGTCAGGCGTCTTGTCTCCATCAGCTATAAGTCTCTGACAGCTTCCAGCTTTGTTGCTGTTAGACGCCTTATCTCCCATCAGCTATAAGTCGCTAACAGCTTCCAGCTCTGTTACTGTCAGACGCCTTATCTCACATCAGCTATAAGTCGCTGACAGTTTTCAGCTCTGTTACTGTCAGACGCCTTATCTCCCATCAGCTATAGTCGCTGACAGCTTCCAGCTCTGTTGCTGTCAGACACCTTATCTCCCATCAGCTATGAGTCGATACCAGCTTCCAGCTCTGTTGCTGTCAGGCGTCTCATCTCTCATCAGCTATGAGTTTCTACCAGCTTCCAGCTCTGTTGCTGACAGGCGTCTCATCTCCCATCAGCTATAAGTCGCTACCAACTTCCAGCTCTGTTGCTGTCAGGCGTCTCATCTCCCATCATCTATGAGTTGCTACCAGTTTCCAGCTCTGTTACTGTCAGGCGTCTCATCTCCCATCAGCTATGAGTTTCTACCAGCTTCCAGCTCTGTTGCTGACAGGCGTCTCATCTCCCATCAGCTATAAGTCGCTACCAACTTCCAGCTCTGTTGCTGTCAGGCGTCTCATCTCCCATCATCTATGAGTTGCTACCAGTTTCCAGCTCTGTTGCTGTCAGGCGTCTCATCTCCCATCATCTATGAGTTGCTACCAGCTTCCAGCTCTGTTACTGTCAGGCGTCTCATCTCCCATCAGCTATGAGTCGATGACATCTTCAGCTCTGTTGCCGCCAGGAACCTTGTCTCCAAATGTTAAAGAAGGCGATTGAGAAATATTAGAAAATGTGATTAGAAGGTAGTAGGTATAATACAAACATATGCCAAAGAATGCAGGTAGTATGGAGGGTGAATAGAAATAATATAAAACTAATTTATTTATCAAGAAATTCGAATTAACGTCGAAAGTGTAAACGTGCAGAGGCAATAAGAAAAGAAAGAAAGAAATTCTTCATTGAGAGGCAAGGAAGTGAAATGAGGTAAAAATGATATTATAAGACTCATTTACAGGAGGGACAAACTAAAACATGGGAAAACTTAAATTACATCCAAAGAAACGTACAATAATATTGTCAACATTATAATTATATTGTTAGTAGTGTATTTCACTAAGTGTTAACTAAATTATATTCACTTGTGTTTTTATTTTTTTGTTACTGCTTCTTATTATAGTTATTAATTTGTCACGTGTTCGTGATAACAAATAACACCAGGGATAAAACTAAGAATAGCAAAATGTTACATCTTCTCAATATTCCTGTATGGTGCAGAAACATGGACATTAGACAAGAAAACAGAACAGAAAATTGAAGCCTTTGAAATGGGGATCTATAGAAGAATAGGTAGAATTGGATGGAAAGAAAAGAAAACAAATGATGAAGTTTTAAAACAATTAAAAATGAAAAGAGAGCTACTAAACACAATTAGAGCAAGACAAATGAAATTTGTGGGTCATACCAAAGACACACCAGCCTACTAAAAGTAAAAATTGGAAGGGAAAATACAAGGTAAATGAGGCAGAGGCAAACCAAGACTAAATGGACGAGTAACATCAAAACATGGACAAGTCAATATTTGACAATCTGCACCATCAAAGCAAGAGACAGAGTGGAAGGGCGCTCCATGGTAGCCAACCTTCGATGCACTTAATGATGATAATGATGATTCGTGATAACATATGGTTGCAACACAAAATCAGCCCGCTAACATATTATTGTCATAAGGGAAATGTTATTTCCGCTAATAGAATGCAAAGACCAGATTTTCTCATGGTCTAAATATTTCCAAAATTATTGAGTATTCCAAAGTAGTAGGGCCACAATTACGATACTGGGACAATGAGTATTAACATTTCGATCTTTCTCGAAACAAGGAAAGATCATACTAGAGAACACGAACTCTGTAAAACCTGCAAAAATACTCAGGTAATGTCAGAAAACAGGTTCTTTCTGTAGAATACGTCAGGGGTTAAATTCTCATTTCTTTACAATGTAGAAGTCTTGGCAGCGGCCATAAGTTACTTTTGTTCTCTGTTACCTTTTATGGCCTGCCTGTGAAGTGACTGGGTAATCGGAAACTTGAGACCAGGTTTTAATATAAAACTGACTGGATTGCTTGTTGTTCGACCTGGCAACAATTGACTTTGAGACTATAGTCCGTTCAAAAATTCATAATCACACCTGCATTAGTTTTGCGTGATAACCGCTTGTTATTTTGGTTTCAAAATTTGCATGCAATCTTAGAATATTGATGACGCAAAGATTTTGGTATTTTTTATTCCACAAACACAACAGATTTTGCACATCAGCGAATTCCTTTGATCTTTTATGACGATATCACACAAGTTGATTCAAATTTTAGAGTTTACAGTAATCGTGTTAAATTTTCCAGGTTACTGCAATTCTTGTCAGAGGCGTATCTACATAGTGCTTAATTGTGGGTGTTGTTCGTTATGTGTATTTGCAAACATGAATTCAGTTGGTTACAATTAGTCTTGTCCTTCGGTCACCATTAGACCCCAGGACGTCCTAAGTGCAGCTGGAATTGAATTGATCTTAATTTTAATCTTTCCGAATCTGAAGATTCCAAGAGGTTGATAATCATTACTGGCTGGACAAATAGTAATCCATCTCGTTTCCAGTACTCATCTTCCACCCGCAGCACATGTTCAACACACTTCTTCCAGAACGGAATGTCTATTTTTGAGAGAGACTCGCATGTCAGAACTTCAACATCACACATTTTAAACGTCCTGTTCTGTTCTGCAACTTTTCCTTTGACGTGAGCCCAGACAAGTTCGATTGGATTAAGGTGCGCATGATATGCAGGGAGTCGAAGAGAGGTGTGGCCGCATTTCTCAATGATTTTGTCAACATTGTACACCTTTTTCTTATTCGTATTCTTCACAAGTTGTAACAATTCGGGTTTTAAATATGTGTTGTCAAATTTGACATTTTAATTCGCAAGCCATGTCCTAATTTGCTCTTTTGTATTTGATGCAGTAGGCACTTTGTCTTCCTCTGATACGACATTGTGGTATGATGCATTATCCATGACTACTATACATGAAGGTCTCTCCAGGATTGGTAAAAGATCGTTCTCCAACCAGTGCCTGAAAATGTTTCCATTCATTTCAGAATGGTAGTCCCTACCGTCGGTACTTTTTGATTGAAAAATTATATATTATATAGTAAAAAAGTAACCTTTTGCATAGTTACAAATTTGCATTTTTAACTCATTGTAATTTAGATATAAATGTTGGTATTTAAAGTCAACAAATTGTCCACTGAGTCTTCACAAAATTGATAAAGATACGCGTTCCCTTCGGTAATTAAAGCCAAGGCCGTGGTGCGTCATGTCGTTCAATATTCAGTTTTGTGCACGGGATTTTCCTGAAGTTAGTGTTTCTGCCATAGCCAAACTATTTTACGTGAACGACCGCACCAAATTAATGTATATATCTTAAAATGGTGTCAAATTCGAACAGGGAGAATTTAATATAGCCTAAAGAAACTTTTAAACTAGATCAAATTTCTCAGAGCAAAAAATATTTCTATAACGTCATCAATATTCTAAGATTGCATGCAAATTTTGAAAGCAAAATAACAAACGGTTATCACGCAAAACTAATTCAGGTGTGATTATGAATTTCTGAACGGACTATAGTAGCTTCCCTTGATACAACACCAACCTGCACTGTAGATCATCGTCATCATTGAGTGCCGTCTCCGCATCGAAGGTTGGCTACCATGTAGCGCCATTCGCTCTGCCTCTTGTTTGGATGGCGCAGGTTTGATTTTCCCTTCTATAATTACTTTTAGTAGGCTGTTGTGTTTTTTAAAATCTTCCAAAAAATCTCATTTTTATTGTTTGAATTGTATTTACTAGTTCTCTTTTCATTTTTAGTCGTTTAAGACATCATCGTTTGTTTTCTTTTCTTTCCATCCAATTCCTCCTATTCTTCTATATATCCACATTTCAAAGGCTTCAATTCTCTGTTCTGTTTTCATGTCTAATTTCCATGTTTTTGCACCATACAGGAATATTGAGAAGATGTAACATTTTGATATTCTTAGTTTTAGCCCTGGTGTTATTTGTTTTGATGTTAATATGTTCTTCATGACATTAAAATCATTTTTTGCCATTCCTATTCTTTTGTTTATTTCAGTTTTACATTTTCCATGACTAGTCATAGTATATCTAAGGTAGTTGTAGATCTGAACTGTCTCCAGGTCTATTCCATCAATTTTGATATCCACTTGCAGGTTTTGAGTAGTTGCTTTGTTTATTATTTTAGTTTTAGTGTTTTTGATATTCGTATCTAATCCATATTTTTTGCCTATCTGTTTAGTTCATTAAGTAATTGTTGTAGATTATTAGGATTTTCTGCTAGTAGTACAGTATCATCAGCATATCTTAGGTTATATACTGAAGATAACTGGTTATATAAGTTATACTAATACCCAACCATACATAAATTATGACCAACATCAACTATGTTCAACATAAACTATCACCAACATAAACTATGGCAATATAAACTTTGACCAACTTAAACTATGAACAACATAAATTATGACGAACATAAACTATAACTAACATAAACTATGACAACATAAAATATGACCAACATAAACTATCACTAACATAAACTATGACAACATAAAATATGACAACATACACTATGACAACATACACTATGACCAACATAAACTATGACCAACATAAATTATGACCAACATAAACTGTCACCAACATAAATTATGACCAACATAAACTATGACCAACATAAATTATCACCAACATAAATTATTACCAACATAAACTATGACCAACATAAACTATGACAACATAAGCTATCACCAACACAATACATACTTCTTTTTTTGACGATGACATCGAATAAAAAAGGTTGTAAAATATTGCGTCGAATGCTTCGATGCTTGCTCCTATGATACTTTGACTGCAACAAAAATAATAATTAACATAAAATCTGACTTCGTGAAGCAACGTGATTACTGGCATAAGTGATTCATATTCGCTGTAAAACCTGTTGAAATATTACATTTTCGTAACATCATGTACACTTATTTGGGGAACAAAAGTTATTGACTTCATTATTTGACAAATTAATATACACATTATGAATAAAAGTCTGTCCAGCCGTAACCAAACAAAACAGTCTTTAAAACAAACAGCTGGAGATTGACTAGGTGGACAAGTTGGCCCTCAACAGGGACGTGAGACGAGATCCAATGTGTGTATGCAAAGTATGAAGCTAGTAGTATACAAGGGCCTAATTGGTTATTATTATTTTGCCCATAAATTTAGCGCCTAATGTACTCGAGGCGCAGGGGGAGTTAACCGTGACCTCTCGTGTCGGGGTGTTGACCTCTCGTGTCGGTGACACAAGAAGTAACTTGTTTATGTCTGGTTTGTACTCACTTTGGAGTTCTTGATGTACTGGATCGATAGTGATAGTTTAGTAGATTGTACAACATCAATGAAAAACAATAGCATTAAAAATAAAACAGAAAACAAATATATATTTTATTCTTTTATTATCTCAGTAGATATATATAGCATACAGTGGATATTATATAACATTACAAAAATATTTAGTACACTGTAAAGAGTTAAATATCTAGAGGCGCGTTCGAAACATTATCAACTACCTTTCTATTTATAAAGAAATAGAAAAGAGCATTTCTTGTTTGACTGTAGGAAAATATGGAATTATTTAAGACTTTGAAACCGACATTTTTTCCACCCTTAGCCTTTTGTGTGGCGAGAATCTCTAAAAAACATATATTTATCTAGGTTGTTGTGTTGCATGCTTAGCGCTTTACAACTGATTTTATCGTAATCCCCACTACAATGGTACGTTATACTACATAAGCTAACAAGGGCTGTCCTTTCGTAATCTAATTTTAAAAGACCTGGCATTCGTTTAGTGTACGCTTTAACACCCTTACATATTATGCAGTCTGTCTTACTAACATGCTCATCGCAAAACCCTGCGGGAAACCAGTCTTTATATACTCTATTAAACTCATCCTGCAGACCTGACTTAAAACTATGTCCTCTAACTTAGGTGCGCTTAAAGCCAAGTATAAACTATCAGTATCTGTTTCACATAACTGAAAGTCGGACCTACAAACTAATCTAAGAACTCGAAATAAAAATTTAACATACGAAGTTTTGCATATTGATAGACGAAGAAACCGATTTATTGGGGTAAGTCCCAGGCCGTTTTCTTTTTCTCCATCTCAATTCAAAAAAGATCCTCCCCTATTTCAGTTATCTTTTTAAACCAGGAATTGTTTATCACTTTCGATATCTCATCCTCCTGAACGAATGAGACATCACTAAAATTGGCCTTATTTGTTATTTTCTTCCCGTATGCCGAGTTACCAAGGAGCTTCATCGTTTCGTTGACTATAGATTGATTTTCGTCTAAATCCCCGAGCCTTCTAGCATCAGAAACCATTTCTCCAAACTTCTTAAAACAACTAGACGGTTGATATTCTATCACTTGATAAATTGTTGTTACCTCTAAACCATGATCTAAATACCATTTTAACAACGGTGTTGCCAATAAAATTTTGTTCCTGACATAGCTACCGACTAGGGTGCTACGAGGGGTTGACAAAAAGTTATGTTTGAGGGCTTATTCACCCATAAACGCCCCAATATCGTCACGTGTGACGTCAATATTTTTGAAAATTGGAGTCATCTCACTGAAATGTGCCTTCAGGCGATCGGGGATGTGTAGATCACATTCCACTAAACTAAAACACGTCCCATCTGAAACTGTCGCCAGAATCTGTTTATCACTGAGAGGGAGCCCTTCTTGAGAGTGAGAGAGTCTAGCTCGAGGGATGGCTTTAGATAGAAACGCCATAATGGCTGATTCAGACTTTTTCAGGGCCTGCCACTCACATTCCTACATAACTTCAACTGGGGCTTTGAGCTCCTCGGTTAGGTAGGTGTGTATCTCACATGTTTTTTCAAACAGCTCGAAAAAGGGTTTATTATTAACAGGGTTTCTATCTTTATCTTTGTGACCATGGTAGGGACAACCATGACAATTGTAGACTATTCTATGTATTTTATCCCACCCATCAACGGGGATATTTCTATCACATAACCGAAACTCCCTTCCGTTAAACTGAGTTTTCAACTCCACCCCTTTATGGTGGGCGACCCACGTTAGCCAATCTCTAATTTGTTGGACATAATAGTTATCTTTTTCAACCCTAAACCAGGTCACCATTTTTCTAATAATTGGGTAATCTGTTGACATTTGGTTCATCAGAGCCAAAAGATACAACGCGTGGGCATCGTAAACTTGGATGGATTGAACCACCTTTCCTCCCCTAATAAAGTTTTTCCCTACCTCATGATACCTATGAAATATTATAGAGGGAAACCCAACGATATTATCTCTAATCAGAGTGTGTAGACTTGCCTAATTACTCGAACATAATCTAAACATTACATCTTAATCAATGGTCTTACAAAGATACTTTAAACAATCACCCGGAACCGAAATGGCGTTTTTAAAACAGTTCACGTCCCGCTCCCCATAAAAGCGAACCTACTGCTCTAATGCTTCTAAGAATGGGACTACAACTTTGTTATTATACCACACCAAAAAGTCCCTAAGGGTGGCCATGTTATTATCCTTCCAGACCTTTTCGCACAGAGCGTGCACCTCCCTGGAAATGCTGGAATTTTTTAATGACGAATAAAACGCTTTGTGTGGGGTAACTCCGTCTCATCCAACTTTTCGTGATCGTCTATATATTCATAACAAAAGTAACCATTTGTCTCGCTAATCATATATGCTGCTAGATATTTACTATCATATTTATCAAGCAACATAGAACTGGAGTCGTCAGTTGCTGGACACTGAGGGAATTGCTGAGGAGGGAATCTGAGCACCTATGGACATGTTCGGAGTGCAATGATGATGACCCGCAAATAACTCAATAACTCAATTTACTATAGCTAAACCCTGGTGTTAGATAGTTTACTATATATACGAATTTTAGATTCTGTGTTGCAATACACATAAAGTTATTGTTTCTTTTACCTATAAACTTGAACGGATAACCACGGCTCTTCTTCTTCGTCTTCCATACTATCGCCTTCTTCGCTCACTTGTGCAGTGGCGACCATGAAGTGCCTTATTAAATAAGGTTTAATGACGTTGACGACATATTTCGCGAGTTAAACTCTATCACTGGAAGCTCTTTTAAATACTCATCAAACCTAGCTATTAGCTTGTCTTTATTCAGAGCATGGAGTTGAGTAAAAATACTTTCAAACCGACCTCGCAACAACGAGTATGCCTTAGCAGCGATAGTAGTGAGGTAATCAAATAACTGACTAACTAATATCTGCTGGTCACCCTTCGTTATGAAGCAATTTGGGGCCTCCCACCCAGGGACATTTGACGCTATAGAATAGGAGAGGGGTGCGTGTTTAGCTAAAAATGTAGTCAACTGCGTCTCTCCAGAAACATCCCTACTATCAAAATAACACTCATAGTAAAATGTTGCCATGAAAGGATAAATAAGAGACTCTGGAGTGCTTATCCCTTTAGCGCTGATTGCGTCCCATACACTTTCAGGTGAAGTGTAAACCCCTCCATTATATGTTTCTACAGTCATATTCGCATTGCACGTTTTTTCGTGTCTATCCATACACCCAAACTTTTTCCACAACTACTGGCGCTTCTCAAAACGATTCGCAAGGCTTGTTCAGAATCAAACTAAAAAATATCTATATTTATTGAAAAGCAATTCTCTAAGAGAGGTATTTCACCGTGAAATTTACTTAACATTAGAGATGGATTAAACTGTTTGAAAAGTAGTCTCGAAGCCTTCCTAACATTATTAATTGGAGTTCCTCGATGGATAGCTAGACAACGGAAGAAACAGAGATTATCATTGTAAACTTTAGAATTAGAATAGTTTTTAAGGGTATTAATTCCGTGGTTCTTAAAAATTATTAGTGATGTATGACTTTTACACCCAACAAAATGCCGGCTATCCGCAGCTTATTCTTTATGTATTTAGTCTATCCGCAGATTGATTTCTATATGAGAGTCTACCCGCAAATTTTTGTTTATATGAAAGTCTACCTATGCCTAAAATGTCATATATCACTACTAATTTCATCAAGGCCAGCTCCTTGTCGTGGGGATGGGGCTTAACAGTCACCAGGGACTGAAAACTAAGACTGGCCAGGCCTTCCTACAACCGAGCAAGACCACAGTCTGCTCTAGCAAGTTCAAGTGCTGAAGTCGGAGGCAACCAGCCAAAAGGCGCACAACAATCAGGATGCCACGCACTCAACGCATATGGAAGTATGTCTATAACCGCAAATCGATATGGCACTCGCCCTGTGATGGGCACTCAGGCAGGTGCAGCGCCGGGCCCTAAGCCTCGAAAGGGCCCAACCTCTATTACTGGATGTCCTTCTCAACCGCTCTGTGGAGTCAGGGAGAATAGAGCTACTGGCCAATCCAAAATAAGACCACTAAAAATAATGCACTGGAATGCTGAAGGCATCAACAGCAAAAGAGATGGGTACAGTAAAAAGATAGAATTAGAAAATAACCTGCATGAAGAACAAATAAGCATATGCTGTTTGCAGGAAACCCATCTAAACAACGACATAGCCTTGAAGATTAGGGGATACCAGTGCTACCGATCTGACAGAATAAATAGACAAAAGGGTGGAATACTGACTCTTGTAAGGAACAACATTAATGCATGTCAGATTGAAGTGTATATGGATGGGGCGGAATATCAAATACTGCACCTCAGGACAGGAAATACAGACTTCCATCTACTTAACTATTACTGTCCGAGTGACCGCCCACTAGCACTAGACACAATTACATCAAAAGAAAGAATAATTGTATGTGGAGACTTTAACAGCCACTCACAGAGCTGGGGCTATGAACATATGGACAAGAGAGGTGAAGAGCTTGAAAATTGGCAGGATGACAATGGGCTTATACTATTAAACCAGGCAACAGATCCACCAACATTCTACTCCAGATCATGGCATACCACATCTACACCAGACCTTGCTTTCCATTCACCAGACCTGGATTGGAATATCACACGAATTGTTGGGAAACAACTTGGAGGCAGCGACCACCGACCAGTCTTTTTAGTGGTGCAAAATGAGGCCATCAGGGAGAGCAGCACTCTCTCCAGATGGAATTACAAAAAGGCAGACTGGAAAATGTATCAACACTATACCAGTGTACTGACTAAAGATATAAATACAGATAGAGACATCAACAAAATAGTTGATGAATTCAGTAGACTAATAATACAAGCTGCCAGTGAAACAATACCTAGAGGGGCACGGAAACACTACAAACCATACTGGAGTAGTGAACTAGAAGAACTGCACAATGACATGGAAACATCTCGAAAGCAAGCAGAAAATAACCCTTGCCAAGAACACCACAACAACTACCAGCATGCTAAAGCTAAATTTCAACGGGCTAAACTACAAGCCAGACGGAGAAGCTGGAAAGAGAAAACAGAGTCCTTGAATCTTGAACGAGACACAAGAAAAGTGTGGAAGCTTGTAAAACAGCTGAATGATGAGGGTACAGAAAGGAACACCAAAATTACACTGAAGAAGGATGGAAACATTCTAACAGGTAAACAAGCAGCAAATTACTTTGCAGACTCCTTTGCAAATGACAATAATATTGAAATTAGCCTAGAAAAACGACAAGAGATCCGTTTAAAACAACAAAATGCAAGACAAGAAGAGACCACACATGAAGTAATGGAAACACCCATTACACAAAGAGAGCTAGAGCTGGCAATATCCAAATTAAAAATGAAAAAGTCACCAGGCAATGATGGAGTGTCCAATGAAATGATTAAGAACTTGGGAACTGCAGCTAAAGGAAAACTACTGCAGATCTACAACATTTGCTGGATCACAGGTAGAGTGCCACAGGCATGGAGAGAAGCAATTATGATACCATTACTAAAGCCAGGAAAAGATGGTTCAATGACATCCAGCTATAGACCAATCAGCCTAACAAGCTGCTTGTGTAAAACAATGGAACGTATAATCAATCTCAGACTGCAGTGGTACCTGGAAAGTGAAAATCTCCTTGTCCCACAACAAGCAGGCTTTAGACAGTGTTACTCTACCGAAGATCAAGCAACCTATCTTTCCCAGGAAATTGAAGATGCGTTTCAAGAAAAGAAACTGGTACTAGCAGCATGGATAGACCTAAAGAAAGCATTTGATAAGGTATGGAAGGAAGGGCTTTTGAAGAAACTGAGAAATTATGGAGTAAATGGCATGATGTACAAATGGGTCAAAGCATATCTGCATAACAGGAGAGCCAGAGTGCAACTGGATGGTCTTAAGAGTAAGAAGGTCTTATTGCGCCAGGGCGTTCCACAAGGAGGGGTACTATCTCCAACACTTTTTCTGATCTACATCAATGACCTAGTTACTGAACTACCACATGGCATCAAAGTGGCAATGTATGCAGATGACTTGGTAATGTGGTGCACAGAGGAGTATGCAACAGTGGCCTCCAAATTGCTACAAAGAGCTATGAATGCACTGAATTCATGGACAAATAGATGGTGTATCAGCATCAATACAGACAAATGCAGTACTACACTTTTCACACTCTCCCCAAAACAAAAAGCAGAAGCCATCTACATAAACAATGAGCCTGTGAAAGAAGACATACAAGCTACATATCTCGGAGTTACATTTGATAACAAACTATCTTGGAAACAGCAGATAAATAAGGCAACCCAAAAAGCAAGGAGGAAATTGGCTATTCTAAGAAAGTTGTGTGGAACCACATGGGGTGCGAGTGGGAAAATACTCAGTAAAGTTTACCAACAGTGTATACGCCCACATTTAGAATATGGATCATCCGCATGGTGCTCAGCATCAAACACCACATTGCAAGAACTGGATAAAGTACAAAACCAGGCACTTAGGGTCATCACAGGAGCAATGAAATCAACACCAATATTGGAGATGGAGAAATTGTGGAGGATACCAGCACTGAGAGAACGGAGAGACACAAAGGTGCTGATACAGGCAGAAAAATTTGTATGCATGCCGAGACATCCAATGAAGGACAGATTCCAAAATCTTGCATTGGGACGACTTAAGAGAAGCAGCTTTATCCACCAAGCCAAGCGTATTAGTAGACAAACACCAGACATGCCAAGAGTTGTTAAACCCCTTCTGCCCATACCAGAACAGACTCCCTGGACAGATGAATCAGGATTATCAGTTCAAATACGGACAGAAGTGAAAGGAATAGTTGATAAAGAGGAACAAAATAGTCTACAGCGAAAAACAATAGCTCTCAGTTTCCTGGATGAAGAATACCCACAAGACCTATGGATTCGTGTGTACACAGATGGATCAGCACAGAATGCAGTAAAGAATGGGGGAGCAGGTGCATATATAGAGTACCCAAATAACACTAGGGATATGAATAAAATAGCAACAGGGAAATATTGTCACAATTATGATGCGGAAATACAAGCAATAAAGTTGGCAATTGAAAAACTGCTGAACAGTAATCTTAGCCCACAGCCTGTAGTGTTTTTGACAGATGCAAGATCAGTACTCCAGGCACTACAATCCAGAAAATTACCACATCTACAGACCTTATTGACTGAACTCTGCAAGCACCACAGGGTTGCCCTGCAGTGGATCCCGTCTCACTGTGGAATACCAGGAAATGAGAAAGCAGATCAGTTGGCAAAGGAAGGTTCAACAGGCACACAACTAGATACACCAGTTACATACCATCATAAGAAACAGATAATCAAATCAATCAGAGGACCACAAGCCCCAAATCAGGATGCCTTTCATAATATGAATAGATATGAACAAGTTATCATTATACGCCTAAGAACAGGACACAATCGACTCCATAGTCACATGTATACAAAATTCAAGATCGGCACATCAACTACTTGTACATGTGGACAGGCACCCCAGACTGCTGAACACATACTTCAAGACTGCACTGAATATAGTAGACTGAGGAAAATCCATTGGCCCATAGATACAACACTACAGACAAAACTATATGGGCCACTGCAAGAATTACAAAAGACAGTAAAATTTATACAGGAACGACATTGCAGATATAGACAATACTTCAGGCGAACGAAAGATAGATAGACTACTAATTTTTTGTAGATTTTTAATGCAAATTCGATGCATGGACGTGTCAAATACAAAGTTTGGGGTAAGTCTAGAGGTTAAATTGACTATTTTTAATAGTTTCATAGGCGTTTTCCTAAAAAATCGTTGGGGTTAAGAAATCATAAAAGTGTTTTTTTTTTACGCAAATTTGAAACATGGGCGTGTCAAATATAAGTTTGCGGTAAGCCTAGAAATTAAATTAAAATTTTTAATCGATTTTATAGGCGTAGCCATAAAAAACGATTGGGGGTTAAAACATAAAAGTGTTTTTTTTTAAACAAATTCTTGATACGGGGATGGCTTAAATAAAGTTTCCTTTAGTCTGGAGGTTAAAGTTACTATTTTTAACAGCTACATTGGCATATCCCTCAAAAATGGTCAGGGGTTAAAACCATAAAAGTGTTTTTAAGCAAATTTTTGCTATGAGGATGTCTAAAATAAAGTTTATGGTAAACCTAGAGGTTAAATTTACTACTTTTTTCGATTTAATAGTCGTAGCCATAAAAAAGTGGTCGGGGGTAAGAAACATAAAAGTGATATTTTAAGCAACTTCCTGATATGAGGATGTTTAAAATAAAGTTCGGGGCAAGCCTAGAGGTTAAATTAAAATTGTTTATCGATTTTATAGGCGTAGACATAAAAAGTGGATGGATGTTAAGAAACATAAAAGTGATATTTTAAGCAAATTCTTGATATGGTCATGTATAAAATAAAGTTTAGGGTAAGCCTAAAGTGCAAATTTACTATTCTCAATAGTTTCATAGGCGTATCCCTCAAAAATGGTCAGGAGTTGAAAACCATAAAAGTGTTTTTTAAGTTAATTTTTGTTATGGGGATGTCAAAAATAAAGTTGGGGGTAAGCCTAAAGTGTAAACTTACTCTTTTAATAGTTCCATAGGCGTATTCAGTAAAAAGTGTTCGGGGGTAAGGAACATAAAAGTGAAATTTTAAGCAACTTCTTGATATGGTGATGTCTAATATAAAGATGGGGGTATGCCTATAGCTTAATTTAGTTTTTTTTTCGATTTCATAGGCGTAGCCATAAAATATGGACTGGGTAAAGAAACATAAAAAGTGCTATTTTAAGCAAATTCTTGATAGGAGGGGGGTGTCTAATATAAAGTTGGGGGTATGACTATCAGAGACAGCTGCAATTACAGGAGACAGCAGAACTCTTTATACTGTACAAAAGATGCTGACAAACACCTATACATCCAGTGGAACACCAATTCTAGACAAATCTGGATTAATGCTAACAACAAGCGCAGACATAAAAGCCCGTTGGGCGGAACACTTCAAAGAAATTCTTAACCGTCCACTACCTCACAGTTTAATAGATTTTGAAGCTGAAACACCAGCAGCAGAATTAGATGTAAATTTAGATGACTTCACCTTGAGTGAAATAGAAACCACCTTAAAGCTAATGACCAATAACAAGGCTGCTGGAGAGGATAAGTTAACAGCTGAGATCCTCAAGGCAATTGATAGCCATAATTTAATACATCTCCAAAAAATGTTCAACATCATTTGGAAAACAGAGAAGACGCCTCATAAATGGAAAAAAGGAATCATTGTTAAGATCCCAAAAAAGGGCAATCTTAGAGATTGTAACAATTGGAGAGGCGTGACACTTTTGTCAGTTGCCTCAAAATTATTCTGTAAAATCATCCTAAATAGAATAAAGGATTCAATAGATACAGTAATGCGTGAAGAACAGGCTGGGTTTAGAAAAGGGAGAAGCTGTCTTGACCACATTTTCACTCTACGACTTATATTGGAGGAACACATTGAAAAGCAAAAACCTTTTGTACTTAACTTCATCGACTTCAAAAAAGCATTTGATAGTATTCATAGAGATTCTTTGTGGAAAATTCTGAAGCAATATGGCTTACCATCAAAAGTCATAAATATTATCAAAGACATGTATGATGGTTACACATGTGCAGTTCGAACAGAGGAAGGACTGAGCGAATGTTTCCCAATAGAAACTGGGGTTAAACAAGGATGTATTTTATCGCCCTTGTTATTTGGAATTGTTATGGACTTCATAATGAAGAAATGCTGCACTGGTAATAAAGGCATCGAATGGATACAAGGAGACCATTTGGAGGACCTGGACTTTGCTGATGACATAGTTCTCATCAGCAATCAGATAAAAACGATGCAGGAAAACACAAATGAACTATCATCAATAGCCAGCAAAATTGGGCTTGAGGTCAATCATGAAAAGACTAAAGTCATGAAAAGTTTAATTCCATCAAGTGACAAAATATACATGGAAAACAAACCAGTAGAAGAGATCGATCACTTCATCTATCTTGGAAGTCACATTGATCGAGAAGGGGATACGAGCAAAGAAATTAGAATCAGACTGGCTAAAGCAGCAATGTCTTTCAGAAGCCTTGAAAAGTTGTGGAAATCAAAACTCATTAGCACAAACACAAAACTTAGGCTATTCAAATCAAATGTACTATCAACCCTTACGTATGCGTGTGAGAGCTGGAAAACAACAAGAGATATAGAAGCAAGGTTGAACGCATTCGAAAATAAATGTCTAAGGAAAATACTTGGTATAGAATGGAACGAATTCAAAACAAACGAGGAAATTAGAGAAATCGCCAATCAACCACTAATATCTTCAGTAATAAAGAAAAGACGATGGTCATACGTTGGACATGTGATGAGAAGAGATAATAATCGAATAGCAAAGCAAGCCCTCATATGGGAAACAACAGGTAAAAGAAAAAGAGGAAGACCCAGGGAGACACTGAGAAGAACATTGATGAGAGAGGCAAGAGCAGCAGGAATCGGCTCCCTCAATGAGATAGAACTGCTTGCACAGAACAGAGACAGATGGCGAGATTTGATAAAATATCTTTAAAAGAAAACTGCTAGAACAAAAATTCATATAGGAGAAGGTGTATCTTGGTCTACGCCCTATGGGCCGGTTACGGCTCGAAAGGTCAATAGATAGATAGATATGACTATAGGTTAAATTAATTTTTTTATCAATTTCATAGGCGTATCTATCAAAAAGTGGTTGGGGGTAAAAATCATAAAAGAGACTGGTATTGCATCACAGATCAAAATCTGATGTTAGTAACTCCTCGGGCATTGCATCATAGGTCAAAATCTATTTTTAGTATCTCCTCCGGTATTGCATCAGAGGTCAGTTCTATTTTTAGTAACACCTCTGGGCTTTTAGGACGACTGTGTCTCGCGCCTTCAGAGACATAATAAGTAAGTGTTATCTTAGTACTTTAATATTATAGTATGTTAGTAACGTATTTTCGATAAGTTGAGTTTTTTAGTATCCACGTTTAATTTACGATCCTAATTTCGAAAATGTGTGAATCTCGTTGTTTACTTTTATTGTTTTCTTTTCTTGTAATGTTTATTTTTCGTTATTCTTTAGTTGAAATGTTTCAATTTCATTTCTACATATGTTTAACACTTGTAATCTCTGCTCCAAAACTTTCACCCGCAGCCTGGACATAAAGCGACACGTTGCTAGTGTACATGCGCGCCAGGAATACAAATGTGATGTTTGTGAACGAGTTTACAATAGAGAAGACAACTTTGCCAAACATATTAAGACAGATCATCCTTCATCTATTGTATCAGTAGTTCCTGCATCACAAACCCCTGCATCTGCAGCTTTGGAACCTTCAAAAGAGAACAGTGCTACACCACATCTCTGCCACATCTGTCAAACAAATCTTTACTGGGGCAAGCCACCTAAGTACATCTTGCTAGCCTAGGTCCAGTGGTATCGATAACCTCAGTAGTATACAAGGGATTGGGAATCCAACTGATTAGTATTTGGTCCGTAAATTTACAAAGATATATAGTAGGCGTATTTTACGCCTAATGTACATGAGAGACAGGGGAGTTAACCATGACATTTCGTGTCGGGATGTTGACTGCTAGTCTCGGTGACCGGAAGTGACCTGTTTATGTTTGCTTTGTGCTGACTTTGGCGTTCTTCATGTACTTGCTCGATAGTGATAGGTTAGTAGATTATACATGATCACTGAAAAAGGATCAATATAAAACAGAAAACAAAAGATATATTTTATTCTTTTATTATCTCAATAGGTGTATAACATACAGTGGATATTATATAACATCACAAAAATATATAGTTCAAGGATAACATTTATTTATAGCTATGAAGTTGGGTGTCTGCTTAGTTATATGTCATAAATGAGCATAAGGGGTGAAGCTGTTAGAGATTACTGGTAAGTCTAAATTGGTAGTGTAAAGAGTTAAATATGTTCCTCGGTGTTAGTGGTTCGCTATCTCTCTCTCGCTATCTATCTCTCCCTCTCCATCGCTGTCTCTTTCGCTCTCGATCATTCTCTCTCCCTCTCCGTCTTTGTCTCTCTCGCTATCTCTCTCTCCCTCTCCACCGCTCTCTCTCCCTATCCATCTCTGTCTCTTTCGCTCTCGCTATCTCTCTCTCTCTCCTTCGCTGTCTCTATCT
Source organism: Megaustenia siamemsis (assembly GCA_032433765.1). Lineage (NCBI taxonomy): Eukaryota > Metazoa > Mollusca > Gastropoda > Stylommatophora > Ariophantidae > Megaustenia > Megaustenia siamemsis. The sequence continues at coordinate 94,775,954 of JAVIAB010000139.1, read as the reverse complement.
CTCGCTATCTTTCTCCCTCTCAATCGCGCTCTCTCTCTCTCGCTCCCTCTCCGTCTTTGTCTCTCTCGCTATCTCTCTCCCTCTCCATCGCTCTCTCACTCTCCATCTCTGTCTCTTTCGCTCACGCTATCTCTCTCTCTCTCTCCTTCGCTGTCTCTATCTCTCGCTGTCATTCCCCCTCTCAATCGCTCTCTCTCTCGCTCCCTCTCCGTCTTTGTCTCTCCGCTATCTCTCTCCCTCTCCATCGCTCTCTCTCTCTCTTTCGCTCTCGCTATCTCTCTCTCCTTCGCTGTCTCTATCTCTCGCTATCTCTGTCTCTTTCGGTCTCGCTATCTCTCTCTCTCTCTCTTTCCATCTCTGTCTCTCGCTATCTCTCTTCCTCTCCATCGCTCTCTCTCGCTCCCTCTCCAGCGCTGTCTCTTTCCCTCTCGCTATCTCTCTCTCTCGCTATCTATCGCTCTCTCTATCTCTCCCTCTCCATTGCTGTCTCTCTCGCTCATTCTCTCTCGATCTCTCTCCCTCGCCATCTCTGTCTCTATCGCTATTTATCTCTCCCTCTCCATCGTGTTCTCTCTCTCTCTCTCCCTCTCCATCTTTCTCACCTATCCTCTCTTAGACGTCTAACCTATCAGACCATCCTCCCTCCGCTCCCTTTATCTCTCCCACATCGTTCCGAAGTATATTTTTAGCGTTCCTCCTATTGTAACACTTGATTATTCTCACCCTTTATGCCTAGCACCTCGCCTTCCTTCTCCTAGACTTCTCTGTATCTCTCTCTCTCTCGCTCTCTCTCTCTCTCTCTTCTAACCCCTACTAGACTTCTTTCCTACCATTCGTACTTTATACACATCACCATTAATACAACTGGAATTCCTTTAATGATAACCTATCACATCGTTATGAGATAAGAGAAAAACAGAAAAAAAATCAACTTACAACGTAAAATATTCCACTACAACACAGACCGCTAGACTGAACAGCACTATGAAAATAAACTTCCGTGAATCAAGCGCGCTTATAACACGAAGTTTCACATGCGACTAGTTTAAATATAATCTGGTAAAAAAAAGTTGGACATCACTATTCCACCCTCTACTAACATCTAGGTTAACCAATCAGAGAAGAGGATTTCTATCGGACACTCATCAACGAAATGACTGACCTCTGGATTAACTAATCAGAGAAGAGGATTACTGTTATCGTGATAACTGACCTCATTTTCAACTTGAAGTGCTGTCGAGTCTGACGCATGGGTTACTTTAAATCGATTCGGCCCCTGATACAATCCACCTAGCGGGTCAATGGTGGGGAAATAATACAAATGGCGGGTTACTTGAACGCGCTTTGACCCCTGATGCAATATTAGGAGTTCCATGACAGTCATAAATAGTTGGACACAATGAGCAGGAAGTTATATTCAAGGTCCGAAAAATTAGACCAAATCGCAAACATTTTATCCCCATAACAGAAAAAAATAGGCTCAAATTCAAAAACGCGACATAAAAAAACCCTAAAAATCTACGCCCATACTCATACTAGTTAAAAACATCGAACTGATAGTTATATTGAAAGTCCAAAAATTAGACCAAATCGCAAACATTTTACAACCAGAACACAAAAATTTAGGCTCATACTCAAAAAGTCGACCTTAAAACCATACAAATCTACTCCCATACTCATAAAAGTTAGACACATCGAACAGATAGTTACTTCCAAACTCCAAAAAGTTAGACCAAATCGTAAAATTATTACCACCAGATCACAAAAATTTTGCTCATAAGCAAAAAGTCGATCTCAAAATCCTACAAATCTACTCCCATACTGATACTAGTTAGACACATCGAGCAGATAGTTACATCCAAAGTCCCAAATAGTTAGACCAAATCGCAAACATTTTACCCCCAGAACACAAAAATTAAGGCTCAGACTCAAAAAGTCGACCTCAAAACCATAAAAATCTACTCACATAGTCATACTAGTTAGACACAACGAGCAGGAAGTTATATTCAAGGTCCAAAATGTTAGACCAAATCACTAAGATTTTACTACCAGAACACACAAATTTAGGTTCATATTCAAAAAGTCGACCTTAAAACTCTACAAATCTACTCCCATACTCATAATTGTTAGACACATCGAATCGATCGTTATTTCTAAAACCCAAAAAGTTTGGCCAAATCGCAAATATTTTACCCACAGAACACAAAAATGTAGGCTCATATTAAAAAAGTCGACCTAAAAATATCAAATAGCTACTCACATAGTCATAATTGTTAGACACATCGAACCGATCGTTATTTCTAAAGCCAAAAAAGTTTGGCCAAATCACTAAAATTTTACCCACAGAACAAAAAAATATAGACTCATATTAAAAAAGTCGACCTAAAAATTTAAAAAAGCGACTCATATAGTCATAATTGTTAGACACATCGAACCGATCGTTGTTTCTAAAACCAAAAAAGTTTGGCCAAATCACAAATATTTTACCCTAAAATCCTAAAAGTGGTTTTTAATGTAAATTTTTGCAATGGGGATGTCTAAAATAAAGTTTTGGGTCTGCATATAGTGTAAATTTACTATTTTTACCGATTTTATGGGCGTATCCCAAAAAAATGGTCAGAGGGTAACAATTATAAAAGTGATTTTTAATGTAAATTTTTGCAATAGTGATGTCTAAAATAAAGTTTGGGGTATGCCTAGAGTGAAAATTTACGATTTTTACCGATTTTATGGGCGTATCCCTAAAAAATAGTAAGGCGGTTACAATTTCAAAAGTGATTTATAAGTACATTTTTGCTATGGGGATGTCTAAAATAAAGTTTTTTGGACTTTGAATATAACTATCTGCTCGTTGTTTCTAACTAGTATGATTATGGGAGTAGATTTTTTTTATGGTTTAGAGGTCGACTTTTTTAATACGAGTCTATATTTTTTTTTTGTTCTGTGGGTAAAATTTTAGTGATTTGGCCAAACTTTTTGGACCTAGAATATAACGATCGGTTCGATGTGTCTAACTAGTATGACTATGTGAGTAGATTTTTAGGGTTTTGAGGTCGACTTTTTTAATATGAGTCTATATTTTTGTGTTCTGTGGGTAAAATTTTAGTGCTTTGGCCTAACTTTTTGGATTTTAGAAATAACGATCGGTTCGATGTGTCTAACTAGTATGACTATGTGAGTAGCTTTTTGGGATTTTTAGGTCGACTTTTTTAATATGAGCCTACATTTTTGTGTTCTGTGGGTAAAATATTTGCGATTTGGCCAAACTTTTTTGGTTTTTGAAATAACGATCGGTTCGATGTGACTAACAATTATGACTATGTGAGTCGCTTTTTTAAATTTTTAGGTCGACTTTTTAATATGAGTCTATATTTTTTGTTCTGTGGGTAAAATTTTAGTGATTTGGCCAAACTTTTTGGGCTTTAGAAATAACGATCGGTTCGATGTGTCTAACAATTATGACTATGTGAGTGGCTTTTTGAAATTTTTAGGTCGACTTTTTAAATATGAGCCTACATTTTTGTGTTCTGTGGGTAAAATATTTGCGATTTGGTAAAAATTTTTGGGTTTTAGAAATAACGATCGGTTCGATGTGTCTAACAATTATGAGTATGGGAGTAGATTTGTAGAGTTTTAAGGTCGACTTTTTGAATATGAACCTAAATTTGTGTGTTCTGGTGGTAAAATCTTAGTGATTTGGTCTAACATTTTGGACCTTGAATATAACTTCCTGCTCGTTGTGTCTAACTAGTATGACTATGTGAGTAGATTTTTATGGTTTTGAGGTCGACTTTTTGAGTCTGAGCCTTAATTTTTGTGTTCTGGGGGTAAAATATTTGCGATTTGGTCTAACTATTTGGGACTTTGGATGTAAATATCTGTTCGATGTGTCTAACTAGTATCAGTATGGGAGTAGATTTGTAGGGTTTTGAGATCGACTTTTTGCTTATGAGCCTAAATTTTTGTATCTGGTGGTAATATTTTTACGATTTGGTCTATTTTTTTGGAGTTTGGAAGTAACTATCTGTTCGATGTGTCTAACTTTTATGAGTATGGGAGTAGATTTGTATGGTTTTAAGGTCGACTTTTTGAGTATGAGCCTAAATTTTTGTGTTCTGGTTGTAAAATGTTTGCGATTTGGTATAATTTTTGGACTTTCAATATAACTATCAGTTCGATGTTTTTAACTAGTATGAGTATGGGCGTAGATTTTTAGGGTTTTTTTATGTCGCGTTTTTGAATTTGAGCCTATTTTTTTCTGTTATGGGGATAAAATGTTTGCGATTTGGTCTAATTTTTCGGACCTTGAATATAACTTCCTGCTCATTGTGTCCAACTATTTATGACTGTCATGGAACTCCTAATATTGCATCAGGGGTCAAAGCGCGTTCAAGTAACCCGCCACTTGTATTATTTCCCCACCATTGACCCGCTAGGTGGATTGTATCAGGGGCCGAATCGATTTAAAGTAACCCATGCGTCAGACTTGACAGCACTTCAAGTTGAAAATGAGGTCAGTTATCACGATAACAGTAATCCTCTTCTCTGATTAGTTAATCCAGAGGTCAGTCATTTCGTTGATGGGTGTCCGATAGAAATCCTCTTCTCTGATTGGTTAACCTAAATGTTAGTAGAGGGTGGAATAGTGATGTCCAACTTTTATTTACCAGATTATATTTAAAATAGTCGCATGTGAAACTTCGTGTTATAAGCGCGCTTGATTCACGGAAGTTTATTTTCATAGTACTGTTCAGTCTAGCTGTCTGTGTTGTAGTGGAATATTTTACGGTGTAAGTTGATTTTTTTTCTGTTTTTCTCTTATCTCATAACGATGTGATAGGTTATCATTAAAGGAATTTCAGTTGTATTAATTGTGATGTGTATAAAGTACGAATGGTAGGAAAGAAGTCTAGTAGGGGTTAGAGAGAGAGAGAGCGAGAGAGAGAGAGATACAGAGAAGTCTAGGAGAAGGAAGGCGAGGTGCTAGGCATAAAGGGTGAGAATAATCAAGTGTTACAATAGGAGGAACGCTAAAAATATACTTCGGAACGATGTGGGAGAGATAAAGGGAGCGGAGGGAGGATGGTCTGATAGGTTAGACGTCTAAGAGAGGATAGGTGAGAAAGATGGAGAGGGAGAGAGAGAGAGAACACGATGGAGAGGGAGAGATAAATAGCGAGAGAGACAGAGATGGCGAGGGAGAGAGATCGAGAGAGAATGAGCGAGAGAGACAGCAATGGAGAGGGAGAGATAGAGAGAGCGATAGATAGCGAGAGAGAGAGATAGCGAGAGGGAAAGAGACAGCGCTGGAGAGGGAGCGAGAGAGAGCGATGGAGAGGAAGAGAGATAGCGAGAGACAGAGATGGAAAGAGAGAGAGAGAGATAGCGAGACCGAAAGAGACAGAGATAGCGAGAGATAGAGACAGCGAAGGAGAGAGAGATAGCGAGAGCGAAAGAGAGAGAGAGCGATGGAGAGGGAGAGAGATAGCGAGAGAGACAAAGACGGAGAGGGGGCGAGAGAGAGCGATTGAGAGGGGGAATGACAGCGAGAGATAGAGACAGCGAAGGAGAGAGAGAGAGAGATAGCGTGAGCGAAAGAGACAGAGATGGAGAGAGAGAGAGAGCGATGGAGAGGGAGAGAGATAGCGAGAGAGACAAAGACGGAGAGGGAGCGAGAGAGAGCGCGATTGAGAGGGAGAAAGATAGCGAGAGATAGAGACAGCGAAGGAGAGAGAGAGATAGCGAGAGCGAAAGAGACAGAGATGGAGAGGGAGAGAGAGCGGTGGAGAGGGAGAGAGAGATAGCGAGAGAGACAAAGACGGAGAGGGAGAGAGAATGATCGAGAGCGAAAGAGACAGCGATGGAGAGGGAGAGAGAGATAGCGAGAGAGATAGCGAACCACTAACACCGAGGAACATATTTAACTCTTTACACTACCAGTTTAGACTGACCAGTAATCTCTAACAGCTTCACCCCTTATGCTTCATTTATGACATATAACTAAGCAGACACCCAACTTCATAGCTATAAATAAATGTTATCCTTGAACTATATATTTTTGTGATGTTATATAATATCCACTGTATGTTACACACCTATTGAGATAATAAAAGAATAAAATATATCTTTTGTTTTCTGTTTTATATTGATCCTTTTTTCAGTGATGTTGTATAATCTACTAACCTATCACTATCGAGCAAGTACATGAAGAACGCCAAAGTCAGCACAAAGCAGACATAAACAGGTCACTTCCGGGGTCACCGAGACTAGCAGTCAACATCACGACACGAAATGTCATGGTTAACTCCCCCTGTCACTCATGTAAATTAGGCGTAAAATACGCCTACTATATATCTTTGTTAATTTACGGGCCAAATACTAAATATTTGGACCCTTGTATACTACTAACCTCACGCAAGCGGGCAGTAAAGAGTTCGACTTAATGGCGCTCAAAGAGACCAAGACTTTTTAATGAAATAGGCTGTCTAAATAAGTTACCCCAAGATATTAGGAAGTTATATAAGGACAACTGGTTAGCTATAAGAACACACGAACGTAGTAACAAATACATGGACACGTGTACTATATTCCTTCAGCCTGATACTCCTATAGATTGGAAGACCCTAGTAAACCCAATTTTCCTAGCCCAGCAAAAAACGTTTCAAGGTGAATTATAGTCATTATCTAGTTTTAATAAATAGGGAGACACAGAGGCTGCGTTACTTTCACGCCAGCTCAAATAATGCGACAGGGTTAGACAAACCCTTGTTAGTTAACAACAGAAATGATTTTGAAACATTTGTACATGGATTAAATGAAAGTGATATATTAGGGTATGCAGTCAAAAATAGGGAGACAACTAAATAGACCTTGGAGGCGTTAGTCAGTACGAGTGTTTATATACGTATATTCAGTATATATAAACTTCAAGATTATCCTATAGGGTGTCTACTAGATATCCCAACCTACATTGCATCGAAACACGGAATTAATACCCTTAAAACGATTCTAATTCTAAAGTTTACAATGATAATCTCTGTTTCTTCCGCTGTCTAGCTATCCATCGAGGAACTCCAATTAATAATGTTAGGAAGGCTTCGAGACTACTTTTCAAACAGTTTAATCCATCTCTAATGTTAAGTAAATTTCACGGTGAAATACCTCTCTTAGAGAATTGCTTTTCAATAAATATAGATATTTTTGAGTTTGATTCTGAACAAGCCTTGTGTATCGTTCTGAGAAGCACCAGTAGTTATAGTGAAACTCTCCGTCTTTTACTTTACAAACACCACTTCTTTTATATAAACGATCTTTCTATGGCTAGTAAAAGCTCTTCTTGATGAAAATGTGGAAAATTGTGGAAAAAGTTTGGGTGTATGGATAGACACGAAAAAATTTGCAATGGGAATATGACTGTAAAAACATATAAGGGTAGGGTTTACGCTTCACCTGAAAGTGTATGGGACGCGATCAGCGCTGAAGGGATAAGTACTCCAGAGTGTTTTATTTATCCCTTCAGGGCAACATTTTATTATGAATGTTAGTTTGATAGTAGGAATGTTCCCCGAGAATCGCAGTCGACTACCTTTTTAGCTAAACATGTGCCCCTCTCCTATTCTATAGCGTCAAATGTCCCTGGGTGGGAGGCCCCAAAATGCTTCATAACGAAGGGTGACCCGCAGATTTTAGTTAGTCAGTTGCTTGATTACCTCACTAGTATCGCTGCTAAGGCATACTCGTTGCTGCGAGGTCGGTTTGAAAGTATTTTTACTCAACTCCATGCTCTGAATAAAGACAGGCTAATAGCTAGGTTTGATGAGTATTTAAAAGAGCTTTCAGTGATAGGGTTTAACTCGCGAAATATGTCGTCAACGTCATGAAACCTTATTTAAAAACACTTCATGGTTGCCACTCCACAAGTGGGCGAAGACGGCTATAGTATGGAAGAGGAAGAAGGAGAAGCCGAGGTTAACGAAGAAGAGGAAGATAAAATGGAAGAAGACTACAAAGTAGAAAAACCGTTCAAGTTTATAGTTAAAAGAAACAATAACTTTATGTGTATTGCAACACAGAATCTAAAGATATAGTAAACTATAGCACCAGGGTTTAGCTATATTGGTCGTTTCAAATCTAAATGTTCACGATTAACATGAAATATCTCCTCTTTCCCTGCACTTACAAACTTGATTTTTTGCATCTGGCCTTGTTTTTCCAAGGTCCCACCGATTTCACCAAATTTAATGATGTAGGAAGTATGCTTCATCATGAAGTAGCACTTTCCTTTGATCTCAGTGAATTTACGGATCTTTTTGCTCCTGGAGAAAATAATTTACCGTACATTAATGGAAATCAGCTTCTCGACATAGGCGTCTCTACACAACTTGAAAGTTGGAGGCGTTTATCAACTGTTTACTTTCTATTGTTTACTTTCTTTAAAATACTATGAGAATGTCAATGTTATAGCCTTTACAGACGGTCTAAAACAAATCAGCGTATAAACAGTTCCATTAATGAAAACTATTTAAACAATATACAACAAAGAATACATTAAAAAAAATTAATTATCCGTTGCGAGCGATAACGAGCATGACATATCAAGCAAAGTTATTGTTTATGGGTACGCATGTGACTAAAGAGTCCGATGTAAGCACGGGATCCTCTTCACTGTAAAGAGCTACATTGTTCGTTTTATGTCTTTCCATGTGACTTTCATTATTTTACGTAAACAAGACATATGAAAGTGATTTAGTTTCTTTGCATGCCTGCAGTACACATATCAAGAATCTTTACATTTTCAAAACGTTATCAACTTTAGCTAAAGATTGATCATGCGGACATATAAAAACGGCCATTATTATTTCATTTATTCTGAATCAGAGGAGTCTAACATATTGATTACTAATCTGGGCTGAACGAACGATAGTCCATCTTTTTTTCCAATAGTCATTTTCTTCTTTTAAGACATGATGTTCACATTTGCACCAAAAATCTTTGTCAATCTGTGATAGAGCAGCATATGTCAGTCCTTTTATATCGCATAGTTTAAAACTTGTATTCTCAGCTGCCACCTGCCCTTTAATTTTTGCCCAAACGAGTTCAATGGGGTTTAATTATGGATGATAAGGGGGCAGTCTCAAGCACGTATGACCATGCTGTTGAATGATTTTGTCTATTTGGAATACTTTGGTCTTTTGCGATTTCTTAACAAGTGACAGTAATTCAGGTTTCAAAAATCCCTCGTTAAATGGAATTCCTTCCTTTCTTAGCCAAATCTTTATAACATCTTTTGTACTGGTAGATGTAGGAATTTTGTCTTCTTCTGCCACAGCGTTGTGGTACGACGCGTTGTCCATTACCAGACAGGATGGTCTGTCTAGAATTGGAAGAAGAGTATTTTCAATCCACTCTCTAAATATATGGCCATTCATCTCGGTGTGATAGTCCCTGTTGTCAGTATAATTAGAGGTGAATATAAGTTCTGCATTTTTCACCAACCCTTCTTTTCGGCTGCCTGCATGTGCCATTATAATACGCTGTCCTTTTCCAGTGGGTACACATCTTTTAATACTTCCATCTGATAACTGCCATTCCTTTGCACTTGTGTGGTGAGAATTTATCCAAGATTCATCTAGAAATACAATATCATAACCTTGGTTACGCATTTCCCGTACTTCACGTAAATATTTACTCCTCATAGAAACTAAGTGCGGCTTCTCGCAGATGACATTTCTACCACTATCGTACTTTCTAAACGTAAAACCGATGCTTCTAACAGTTCTCCATAATGTTGTTTTCGACACAACAATGTCATTTTCTGCTCTCAGTCGAATTTTCAGTTTTCTTAAAGTCACAGTTTCTTTGGAATCGAACATTTTACAAATTGCTCTTCTAATCACTTCCTTGTCAAAACTATCTACTACTTTCTTTCTTCCTAGCGTCCTAGTCTTGATTGAACTGGACACTCCGTTAGCTTTAAGCACTTGTTTGAAAAAGCGTTTGCTTATACCCAATGCGTGAATAGTTCTCTTTTCTGGCTTTGAGATGCTTCGATACAGTTTTCCACGCTTAGCTTCTATGCAAAAATATTTATACACCTTTATTGCCACTGATTGCAATGTAAGGAACTTTACTTTTATACCCATTGACTAACAGATCACAAATTTAACGAAATTACCCAATAATTAGGATACGCCGTTGCACATAAATCACAACAAAACGACAGGAAATGGGATGCACCGGATATAAAATTATAACTATGACGCGTTTTATGTGTTTTTTAGTGCTTAAAACAGGGAAATTGGCGCGCATTACGTTCAAGATGACAAGTCCGTGGGTGCTCACTCATATGAAGCGGTAATTCCTCCAAATATATGGTTTGACCAAAATGCCTTAAATTTGTATACTTCAAATAAAGAATATTTAAAACTATACGTTTGTTGGTGAGGAAATGAATGTACTTCTTGGGACCAAAAAATCACAAGACCATATGCAAAATTTCAGCATTATCAATCAATTGGTTGCAGAGATATGGAATTTTAAACACCTTCAAAATATTTTGAAACGACCTATAGTAAATGTCTGGCAGCTTATAAGATTAGCGAGACAAAGGATATATATATATATATATATGGTGTCCGAAGAGGAATGTACCCTTTTCTTTATTTCTTTTCCAGATGACCAGTGTGTATAGAGACTTATAAGTATCACCTGTTGTAACTGATGCATACAAGTTCAAATTGAAATACCAGCCATACGCATTCACACTGATTTTCCAAAATGGCGCCCACAAAACAACAGAAAGCACTGTGTGCTGTCTCTTACGCGTTGAGAATGGGAGGAAATGGACTATCGACTAGATATCTGCTGTGTCGCGAAGGCGTGCATATTGAATCTTTGTAATGTAGAATAAAAAACAACTTATATTACAGGGATATTACATTACCTTTGGTATAAACAGGATTTAGAGAATATATTATACTGGGAAGAAAATCACTGGAGTCTGTAGAAATGAGATTTTACAGAAGAATGTTACGAGAATACCAAGGACAGCTAAGAAGAGTAATGAAAACGTTATGAAAGAGGTCAAAGCAAAAAGAGAGCTAATTTCCAATATTAGGAAGAAACAATCATCATTTTTTCGCCATGCAATGAGAAGGGAACAGCTGGATTATATTTTGACAACTGGGAAAACTGAGGTACGAAGTGATAGTGGGAAGCAAAAATAAAAAAAATACCAGACAGCTTAAGAGAATGGCTTGGCAGAAGGTCTTCAACAGAAATGATAAATAACTGTCAAGATCGAAAGTTGTGGAGAGACATGATCACCTACGCCAGCAGGCCCGGTACTTGATCATTATACCAGGCTTTTTTGAGCGGATCGCGGAGAAAACTATTTACAGGAGCACAATTCTGCACACAAGATAAGAAATCAGTTATTTACAGGAGCACAATTCTGCACACAAGATAAGAAATCAGTTATTTACAGGAACACAATTCTGCACACAAGATAAGATATCAGTTATTTACAGGAGCACAATTCTGCACACAAGATAAGATATCAGTTATTTACAGGAGCACAATTCTGCACACAAGATAAGATATCAGTTATTTACATCAGCACAATTCTGCACACAAGATAAGATATCAGTTATTTACAGGAACACAATTCTGCACACAAGATAAGATATCAGTTATTTACAGGAGCACAATTCTGCACACAAGATAAGATATCAGTTATTTACAGCAGCACAATTCAGCACACAAGATAAGAAATCAGTGGAAGAGATCGATCACTTTATCTATCTTGGATGAAACATTGATCGGGAAGGGGATACAAGTAAAGAAATTAGAATCAAAATAGCTAAAGCAGCAATGTCTTTCAGAAGCCTTGAAAAGTTGTGGAAATAAAAACTAATCAGCACAAACACAAAACTTAGATTATTCAAATCAAACGTGTCATCAACCCTTACGTATGTGTGTGAGAGCTGGAAAACAACAAGAGATATAGAAACAAAGTTGAATGCATTCGAAAAATAATGTTCTAGGAAAATACTTGGTATAGCGTGGAAAGAATTAAAAACAAACGAGGGAATTAGAGAAATCGCTAATCAACAACTAATATCTTCAGTAATCAAGAAAATAATGATGGTCACATGTTGGACAAGTGATGAGGAGAGATAGTAACCGAATAACAAAGCAAGCCCTCATGTAAGAAACAACAAGTAAGAGGAAAAGAGGCCAACCGAAAGAGACACCGAGAGGAACATTGATCAGTGGCAAGATGAGCAGAAATCGGCTCCTTCTGTGAGATAGAGTTGTTTGCAAAGAACAGAGAAAAAATGGCGAGATTTGATAAAAGATCTTTACAAGGATTGAAAACTGCTGGAATATAAATTTAGATAAGAGAAAGAGTATCTGGGTCTATGCACTATGAGCCTGCTATGCCTCGAAAGGTCAATAGATAGATATAAAAAAAAAGTAAAGTACCCCCTGTCACGCCAAGTGGCGTATAGGGAAATATGGTGTTAGTGACCCTATATTTTACAGACCTTCAGCACATGACTTTTGGGGTAATGTGGTCGGTATTACGCCCGTGCTGCTTTTACTTTCCCAGAAAAAATCTGGTACCCATTTAAGGCTGGGCGAACCCGGAACCGTCGGTTTGGGATCGAACCCTACCCCTTGTCCGTAGTAGTCCAGTTCACTAACCACTGAGCTATCGTCGCAATAGATAGATATAATTCCAATAAAACAAGACTAGAAAATTATATTTCTAAGTTTTTAGGAATTTCCAAAGTTATCTTATTATTTACGATCTCCTTGCTAAAATGTCCACCTATTCTATTGTAATGAGGTTGACGAAAGCGGCGAGCAAGGTGTCGCACTTCGATTGTCGAAATCGAAGTTATAGTGGCATTCCCTAATCTGTTTCGACGCACAAACTTCATTCCGCCAGTCGCGTTTCCGGTTTAAAAATATTGTGTGTTCAGTTGCTGATGATAGAAATCAAACCGCTCGTTCTCCAAATCTCTCAGTATCTAGACAAAATAATGCGTAAGGTGGTGTTTAGTTCAAGGTTTTTGTTTCTTTCATACAACGAAGAGTAGTGGTGTAGTTTTCAAAGCAAATCAGTGTCTCTACAGATTCAGTAAAGTTTTAGAAAATGTAATGTGCTGCACACCAGAGACTGAGGACCATGTCGATAATTTCCGACCACTTTACTAAGTCCACACGTAAACACAGACTACCTGAGGATGGTTCATCAAAATGAATTGATTCTTCTATTGATTTTAATATGGAGTTTGTTGGATTTCGAAATGCAAAAAGTGAAGAGGAGAGTTTAACCTCATCAAAACTTGTGGCTCAGTTGCTGCACGTCAAACAAAAGAGTGAATTTGTGGCCCAAAAGAATATTAACTTATTGGTTAATTGTTCGTGATGATGTTAAGTTAGGTTGTTCCTTATACTTCTTCTTGTCCTTTCTTTTTTGCTTTTCATTGTCAAGGGGAGGTATAGTATACGGTCTTTTGCTCATCTCTTGGTCTCTGTTGCTGTTATGTTTATTAATAATTTCAAACATTCCATTACACCATCTTTTTTCGTTGTCGGCTCTTGAGTCTGAGTTCTCGTAACGTTTATTAAAGGCACGTTATGTTGTGTTTTGATCTTCTGTCTTATCATGTAGCCAAACTATTTTAGTTTTTGTTTTTGTATGTATTCTACGACGGGAAATATTGCTAGCTTTTTTCTCAGTTCTTCATTTCTGACCTATCTCTGAGGCTAGTTATTCGTCTAACACATTTCATCTCGGCAGTGGATACATTTCTTACAGTTCTTGAATCAAGCGTCCACGTCCGACATTGGTAACACTTCTTGATATGAAGATTGAGTTGTTGAGTTCTTGATTTGCTTCTGGTGTTATTTTCTTGTTGGACAATAATTATGATAGTTATCCGATGATTTGACGAGCAGTGTTGCATCTTGAATCAATTTCTGCTGCTTGTGAATTGTCTTTTGTTACTACTTTTCCTAGATATTAAAATTCCTCCACTTGTTCCAATTGTCTGCGGTTTATCGTTAACGATTCTATGTTGCGCTTTGCGATGTTCATAACTTCTGGCTTGTTGGTTATGATTTCCATGTTGTATCAGCCTGTGCTGATAAGTTTTATTATTCTATATTTGTTGGGAGCCGCGATAGCTCTGTAGTTAGTGAACTGGACTACAAAGGACAAGAGGTCGGTTTCGATCCTGATCCACGGCCGCCGGGTTCATCCGGTCGTAAATGGGTACCGGATTATTTCTTGGAAAGCAAAGCGGCACGGGAGTAGTACCGACCACATTACCCATGAAGCCGAAGGTCTATAAAAATGATACGCACTAACACCATATTCCCTATACACCACTTGACGTGAAGGGGCTCTTTATCGTTTTATTAACTTCTATTTGTTGTCCATGTTCTGTAGTTTCTCTAAGCATAAAATGTTTATCCATCACCAACTTGCTCAACCAGTCGTAAGTTAAAGGTTTAACATAAAATGTTTATCCATCACCAACTTGCTCAACCAGTCGTAAGTTAAAGGTTTAACATAAAATGTTTATCCATCACCAACTTGCTCAACCAGTCGTAAGTTAAATGTTTAACATAAAATGTTTATCCATTACCAACTTGCTCAACCAGTCGTAAGTTAAATGTTTAACATAAAATGTTTATCCATCACCAACTTGCTCAACCAGTCGTAAGTTAAAGGTTTAACATAAAATGTTTATCCATCACCAACTTGCTCAACCAGTCGTAAGTTAAATGTTTAACATAAAATGTTTATCCATCACCAACTTGCTCAACCAGTCGTAAGTTAAATGTTTAACATAAAATGTTTATCCATCACCAACTTGCTCAACCAGTCGTAAGTTAAATGTTTAACATAAAATGTTTATCCATCACCAACTTGCTCAACCAGTCGTAAGTTAAAGGTTTAACATAAAATGTTTATCCATCACCAACTTGCTCAACCAGTCGTAAGTTAAATGTTTAACATAAAATGTTTATCCATCACCAACTTGCTCAACCAGTCGTAAGTTAAATGTTTAACATAAAATGTTTATCCATCACCAACTTGCTCAACCAGTCGTAAGTTAAATGTTTAACATAAAATGTTTATCCATCACCAACTTGCTCAACCAGTCGTAAGTTAAAGGTTTAACATAAAATGTTTATCCATCACCAACTTGCTCAACCAGTCGTAAGTTAAAGGTTTAACATAAAATGTTTATCCATCACCAACTTGCTCAACCAGTCGTAAGTTAAATGTTTAACATAAAATGTTTATCCATCACGAACTTCCTAAGCAAGTCGTAAGTTAAATGTTTAACATAAAATGTTTATCCTAACTTGCAAAGTCGTAAGTTAAATGTTTAACATAAAATGTTTATCCATCACCAACTTGGTAAGCAAGTCGTAAGTTAAAGGTTTAACATAAAATGTTTATCCATCACCAACTTGCTAAGCAAGTCGTAAGTTAAAGGTTTAATATAAAATGTTTATCCACCAACTTGCTAAGCCTGTCGTAAGTTAAAGGTTTAACATTAAATGTTTATCCATCACCAACTTGCTAAGCAAGTCGTAAATTAAAGGTTTAACATAAAATGTTTATCCATCACCAACTTGCTCAACCAGTCGTAAGTTAAAGGTTTAACATAAAATGCATGTATAGGGTAGCTTGGTCAATGTTTCTCCACGGTCTATCAGTTTATGGTCTAATTGTCAGGGTGTCTACATTAAAAAAAATATCCCTTTGATCTTGTTTTTCTTCATAAATAGAACACTTTACACTACAAAAAATAGCTAGCTGGCTTAGTGTGTACAAATGTTAGATAATTAAGGGAAGAAAAGAACTCGGTCATGCCATTTTCTAAACAATAAATTGTTTGGGATTGTGAGTTTGCATTATATGATGATAATAGGAAACAATCGATTAGGAGAAGGATTTATGGCGATTAAGAAATTGCCGGTGTCAAAGCAGCAGTTAAATTTACCGAATAACGAACGGATCTAAAAAGAAACACTTGAAACAGTATGCCTACTGTCACTAACAGTGAAAGAGCAATGACCAATACAATATCCCTTACTGCATACACGGTGGCAACAGATAAAAGGTTTTATATAAATATATTATTTTGAAGGTGAATTTGAGTTGCATACAACAGAATGCGCTTAAAATGGGGAGATAACTGCGCTCAATCAACGCATGTATAAATATAGTAAACCACATTAACAATGAAAGAAAAGCACATTAATTTGGAAGATTATTTTTTTTCAAAAAATAAATTCTCACTGATTCTCAATGACTGTGAGTCTGAAATCTGCATTCTATGTTTATATTCGCACTTACCTTGTATTCTTTATTTCTCATATGTTAATGACCGTTACTTTGTATATTATATTGTTAAGGTTGTTGTTGTGTTGTTAGTGTTTGTTATTTGACTCACAAACCGTCCCTTAAAGGTCAGCCTTAGGTTAAGGCTGAGAGCGCGTAGTGGGATGAATGGTTGGACTGGCAGGTCATGCTGACCATGGTTGCTGGTTGAATGCGACCAATTTATGATCATTGTCAATTTCAAGATATTCCCATTCTTACCTACATTTCTGCTATTGGTGTTCTTTCCTGAATAACGTTGTTAACTTTCTAGGCACGCGATATATCACATTTAATACTGTTCACTTTCTAGGCACGTGATATATCACATTTAATACTGTTCGCTTTCTGGGCACGCGATATATCACATTTAATACTGTTCGCTTTCTAGGCACGCGATATATCAAATTTAACACTGTTCGCTTTCTAGGCAAGCGATATATCACATTTAATACTGTTCGCTTTCTAGGCACGCGATATATCATATTTAATACTGTTTGATTTCTAGGCACGCGATATATCACATTTAATACTGTTCGCTTTCTAGGCACACGATGTATCACATTTAACAATGTTCGCTTTCTAGGCACGCGATATATTACATTTAACACTGTTCGCTTTCTAGGCATGCGATATATCACATTTAATACTGTTAGCTTTCTAGGCACGCGATATATCACATTTAATACTGTTAGCTTTCTAGGCACGCAATATATCACTTTTTACACTGTTCGCTTTCTAGGCACGTGATGTATCACATTTAACACTGTTCGCTTTCTAGGCACGCGATATATCACATTTAACACTGTTCGCTTTCTAGGCACGTGATGTATCACATTTAACACTATTCGTTTTCTAGGCACGCGATATATCACATTTAACACTATTCGCTTTCTAGGCACGCGATATATCACATTTAACACTGTTCGTTTTTAGGCACGCAATATATCACATTTAACACTTTGCTTTCTAGGCACACGATGTAACACATTTAACAATGTTCGCTTTCTAGGCACGCGGTATATTACATTTAAAATTATTCACTTTCTAAGCGCGTGATATATCACATTTAACACTGTTCGTTTTCTAGGCACGCGATATATCACATTTAACACTGTTCGCTTTCTAGGCATGCGATATATCACATTTAATACTGTTAGCTTTCTAGGCACGCAATATATCACATTTTACATGTTCGCTTTCTAGGCACGTGATGTATCACATTTAACACTGTTCGCTTTCTAGGCACGTGATGTATCACATTTAACACTTCGCTTCCTAGGCACACGATATATCACATTTAACAATTCGCTTTCTAGGCACGCGATATATCACTTTTAACACTATTCGCTTTCTAGGCACGCAATGTATCACATTTAACACTTCGCTTTCTAGGCATGCGATATATCGCATTTAACACTTCGCTTTCTAGGCACGCCATATATCAAATTTAACACTGTTCGCTTTCTGGGCACATGATATATCACATTTAACACTGTTCGCTTTCTAGGCACGCAATAAATCACATTGAACACTGTTGGCTTTTCTTAGTTCGCGATGTATCACATTTAACACTGTTCGCTTTCTTGGCACGCGATGTATCACATTTAACACTGTTCGCTTTCTAGGCACGCGATGTATCACATTTAACATTTCGCTTCCTAGGCACACGATATATCACATTTAACAATTCGCTTTCTAGGCACGCGATATATCACATTTAACACTATTCACTTTCTAAGCACGCAATGTATCACATTTAACACTTCGCTTTCTTGGCACGACATATATCAAATTTAATACTATTCGCTTTCTAGGCACGCGATATATCACATTTAATATTGTTCGCTTTCTAGGCACGCGATATATCACATTTAATACTGTTCGATTTCTAGGCACGCGATATACCACATTTAACACTATTCTCTTTCTAGGCACGCAATGTATCACATTTAACACTTCGCTTTCTAGGCATGCGATATATCACATTTAACACATCGATTTCTAGGCACGCGATATATCACATTTAACACTTCGCTTTCTAGGCACGCCATATATCAAAATTAACACTGTTCGCTTTGTAGGCACACGATATATCACATTTAACACTGTTCGCTTTCTATGCACGCAATATATCACATTGAACACTGTTCGCTTTCTTGGCTCGCGATGTATCACATTAACACTTCGCTTTCTAGGTACCCGATATCTCAAATTTAACACTGTTCGCTTTTTTGGCACACGATATATCGCATTTAACACTGTTCGCTTTCTAGGCAAGCGATGTGTCACATTTAACACTGTTCGCTTTCTAGGCACGCGATATATCACATTTAACACTGTTCATTTTTAGGCACGCAATATATCACATTTAACACTGTTCGCTTTCTAGGCATGCGATACATCACATTTAATACTGTTCGCTTTCTAGGCACGCGATATATCACATTTTACACTGTTCGCTTTCTAGGCACGTGATGTATCACATTTAACACTGTTCGCTTTCTAGGCACGCGATGTATCACATTTAACACTTCGCTTCCTAGGCACACGATATATCACATTAAACAATTCGCTTTCTAGGCACGCGATATATCACATTTAACACTATTCGCTTTCTAAGCACGCGATATATCACATTTAACACTTCGCTTTCTAGACATGCAATATATCACATTTAACACTTCGCTTTCTAGGCACGCGATATATCACAATTAACACTTCGCTTTCTAGGCACGGCATATATCAAATTTAACACTGTTCGCTTTCTAGGCACACGATATATCACATTTAACACTGTTCGCTTTTTAGTCACGCAACATATCACATTTAACACTGTCCGCTTTCTAGGCTCGCGACGTATCACATTTAACACTGTTCGATTTCTAGGGACGCGATATATCACATTTGACACTTCGCTTTCTAGGCACGCAATATATCAAATTTAACACTGTTCGATTTCTAGGCACACGATATATCACATTAACACTGTTCGCTTTCTAGGCACTCAATATATCACATTTAACACTGTTCGCTTTCTAGGCACGCATTGTATCACATTTAACACTGTTCGCTTTTTTTGGCACGCGTATAATATCCAATTTAACACTGTTCGCTTTCTAGGCACGCAATATATCACATTTAACACTGTTCGCTTTCTACGCACGTGTATAATATCAAATTTAACACTGTTCGCTTTCTAGGCACGCGATATATCACATTTAACACTCTTCGCTTTCTAGGCACGCGGTATATCACATTTAACACTGTTCGCTTTCTAGGCACGCGATATATCACATTTAACACTGTTCGCTTTCTAGGCACGCGTATAATATCAAATTTAACACTGTTAGATTTCTAGGCACGCGATATATCACATTTAACACTTGTTATAATTAGTATCAAAATCAGGAGTAGCAGGCAAATTACTTTTAAAAATGAGGAGGAAACAGTGGGAGCATAATGCAACAACTCGAAACATTAAGGGGGAAGCAGTAGAAGGAAAAAGGGATAACCCCCCTCCTCCCTATTCCTAATCCCTTACAGCTTTAGAGAATATCGCGGTGGTAAGTCAACATCAATATTGACAAACAAATGTAGGAACAATGGAAATCCAAAGAAATTAGGCTAAATACAAAAATAAAAATTTTCAACTCAAATGTTAAGTCGGTCCTATTATATGGCTGTGAAACATGGAGAATAAAAAAACTGACAATCACGAAGGTACAGACTTTCATTAATGCATGCTTGCGCAGAATAAAGGGATGGAAATGGCAGGACAAAGTCACTAACGTGGAATTATGGAAATGTACCGGTCAAATACCAGTGGATAAAGAGATACAGCGAAGACGATGGCGATGGATAGGATACACACTGCGGAAGCCAACTGAGAGTATTACACAACAGGCCCTTTTTTGGAATCCCCAGGGGAAAAGACAAAGAGGAAGACCAAGGAATTCTTGGAGAAGACAGATCGAAGCAGAGATGAAGATGATGGGGAAGACATGGAGTGATCTTAAAAGAATTGCAAAAAACAGAACGACTTGGAAAGTGTTTGTTGAAGACCTATGCTCCACTGGGAGTTGAAAGGTAGAAGAAGAAGAAATGTATGAACAGAAAGTTATGGAGAGACTGGTCAATGATGTCAGTTGATATGGCACATGGTGGTAAGTCAACATCAATATTGGCAAACAAATGTAGGAACAAAAAGTTATGGGGAGACATGATCAATGATGCGAGTAGATATGGCACATGGTGGTGAGTCAACATCAATATTGACAAACAAATGTAGGAACAAAAAGTTATGGAGAGACATGATCAATGATGCGAGTTGATATGGCACATGGTGGTGAGTCAACATCAATATTGACAAACAAATGTAGGAACAAAAAGTTATGGAGAGACATGATCAATGATGCGAGTTGATATGGCACATGGTGGTGAGTCAACATCAATATTGACAAACAAATGTAGGAACAAAAAGTTATGGAGAGACATGATCAATGATGCCAGTTGATATGGCACATGGTGGTGAGTCAACATCAATATTGACAAACAAATGTAGGAACAAAAAGTTATGGAGAGACATGATCAATGATGCCAGTTGATATGGCACATGGTGGTGAGTCAACATCAATATTGACAAACAAATGTAGGAACAGAAAGTTATGGAGAGACATGATCAATGATGCCAGTTGATATGGCACATGGTGGTGAGTCAACATCAATATTGACAAACAAATGTAGGAACAGAAAGTTATGGAGAGACATGATCAATGATGCCAGTTGATATGGCACATGGTGGTGATTACAACCATGTTTCTCTTTTACCTTCAGTACATGCGTGTGGGCAGCACAACGCCAGGAATGTTCTCTGAAAAATATATGATTAGAGTGGGTGATCACTGACATGAAATGTTCGAATGAATGAGCATGACCTCGTGTTCATGGTAGATAGTTTAACCCTGACTTCTCTACCACTACTTCCTATGGTTATTTGAGTCATCATTTATAACCGTCACTCCTTTCATTATTTGCTATTTAAACAATTTCCAAAAAGTAACAAGACAAGATATATCAGGTCTGAGACATTACATACAAGAATATACACGTGCCAGTACAACAAAGTCTATTTGGCAACAATAACATCAACAATAGCAATAACATCACGGAGTCAATCACCTGTGGTTTGTGTTGTCATCTGAGCTGAAATATTTCAGTGAATCTAAGTTTTCAATCTGGTCATAGTCGAGATCATGAATATTTTCGCTCCAATCACCTGAGTACTTGTTGGTCTGAACAAAATAAAAGAATGTCTTCATGCCAGTGTTAGTGTACAGAAGATAATACATGTTTATATATGGCCCTTTTCGTCTTGTCAGGCGGTCTAGTGGAGGCTATTGTGTATTTTTTTCAGGTTTTGTTTTTGTCGAACAGCTTCTCTCGTGGCTAATTCTACCTATGTTTGACAAACACACAGGTCACTGAATGAACAAGTCAGGCCCACTGGTCCACAGGGTTTTCCATCCTTTTTCATGAGTCTTTTATTTTCTAGGTTTTGTCTTAGCACAGTCTCAAATGATGTTATACCGTTCCTTATACATGTTCTCCATGATGTGCGGTCACTTGCCAGATGTTGCCAGTCATATTCACATATGGAGAAGTCATTCAGAGATGATTTACAGATATCTCCATATCGTAGTTTAGGCCTGCCGACTTGTCTTTTTCTGTGTGTTAGTTTGCCATATAGTATTTGCTTGGGGACGCGCTTTTCTTCCATTCGCTGGACATGCCCCAGCCTTCTTAGTCTTCGACATATGAGCATCGCCATGATTGTTGTGGTCTTAGCACGTTGCAGGACAGTTAAGTTGGTTATTTTATCCTGCCATTTGATGTGCATTATTCGTTGACTTTGTTAGAAGTGTGCTTGTTGGTCTGTCATCATGGTATAGGGTGGAGTAGTGTTCAACACATCTTTCAATTTGTTGTCCCTTGTCAGTAATAGGTTCTCCAAACTTGAAATTTAGGATGGGGGTGGGGGGATAATTAGTTATTTTCGATCCAAGGGCCAATTTTATATTGCCATGCATAGTCTTTGAGTCGCCCCTGTCTGAGGCTCTCTGCATTTCAGAGAAGAGATTGTTCCAATATTTATTTGCTCATCTTCTCGTTTCGCGTTGAAGAGTGGCTTGTGCATGTTTAAGCTGATCCTTGGTGATTTGATTGGGTTATTTTTGAAGTTCAGTAGTGCTTTTTTCTTATTAGCTATTAGTGGGCCTAGTCTTGCTACATTTTCTTCGACGCAGTCGTTCAGTTGTTATTCACACTTAATGAATCTTCTGCTTCTTCTACGAGTTTTTCAAACTTAGATCTAAAACTGTCTTTGTTTGATGAGATTTTAGTCGCTGTGATGATGATCTTGGCTGCTGCAGGCTCTCTTGATTTGTAAGTACGACTACTTCTGGCTTTGATCTTACTGATGACGAGAGCGTGGTCTGTATTGCAGTCTGCGCTGTGATATGCTCGTGTTATTCTGATGCTATTTAAAGACTGCCTACGTGTATGAACTAGGTCTAGTTGCTGCAAGTGACCACTTCTAGCATGACGTCATGTTACTTTATGTTTGTGTTTCACATTAAAGTAGGTACTAGTTACACATAGATTAATTGAACAGAAATCTAGAGGTCTCTGGCCATTTTCGTTGATTCTTCCAATGCCGTGATGACCTAGGCATGATGGTCAAGATTGTTGGTCAGATCCTGTGCGTGCGTGAAATCACCAAGTATATATAACAGCTCTTCTTTTGGAAGTGAGTCAATGATCATTTGAAGTTGTTGGTAGAAGTTGTCTTTCACTTCGTCTGATGCAGCCAACGTTGGTGCATATGCACTAATGATATTTATTAATCCACTCTTTGTATGCAGCAGAAGTATCATTGAGCATTCAGACACTCCTTTTGGTGTATTTATGGAGTTTATATGTTTGTTATGTACAGCGAAGCCTACTCCATGAAGACGTGGCTTGTCGACACTTAGACCCCGCCAGAAGAAAGTATAATTTACTTCCTTTACAGAACCACAGTCTGCGAGTCTTGTTTCTTGTAGGGCAGCAATATCGACATGTAGCCTATTTAGTTCTTTATCTGTAAGGGTTGTTGTTCTAATTTGACCTTCTTTCAGTGTGTTTGCTTTAGCATATACATATATACATCATCATCATCATGTACCGGGCCTGCTGGCGTAGGTGATCATGTCTCTCCACAACTTTCGATCTCGGCAGTTATTTATCATTTTTGTTATTGACCTTCTGCCAAACCATTCTCTTAAGCTGTTTGTTATTTTTTTTTCTCTTTGCTTCCCTCTATCTCTTCGTCCCTCAATGTTTCCAGTTGTTACAAGATATTCCAGTTGTTGTATATATATATATATATATATATATATATATATATATATATATATATATATATATAAGACGCTGTCTAGGCTGTGTTTATAGGAGTTGGGTTAGGCCCAAATAACTTTTTTCATAGAATATTGAAATGTGTGCCAGGCAGAAAGAAAAAAACAAACAAGCAAACAATTGAGGACATTTCCTACAAATGCCTGGTGGTTGATTATCCTAACAGGCCACATTAAAAAAAAGACGCCATTTAATTTTTAAAACATGTTAAGTAGTACTTTAAATTTGACTTTATAAAATATTTTTTAAAATAGAGATGTTTGTTTGCCGCGTTATTATTGCTGTTACATGATGGTAAGGTAAAGTACGAGACTTGAACCGGCGTTTTGGCACGCGAGTTTACACCCATATGTGCTCGGCCGCCTATCCAGAAATGTTCGGAAATTTCTGTATAGTGTCGCCTCAAGCATCGAAACTCAGATGCGAGGCAACACTCCTCACCTTCTCAAGGTAATACCCTGGTACCCATTACTGCCAATCTGGGTTGACCGTGGGTGTATTTTTTTTTTCAACCTCAAGTACAATTCACACTGCTCCCAGAGGGAATCGAACACGGGTTGTCCGAAGGTCGGTAGTCCAGTCGGGTGGTTTTACCAACTCGGCTACCGAGGCCCCCAAACATGATGGATAGAATACTTACCGCTGAGGCTCGGACTGGGTTGGCGTTACATACGGTAACTGCAGGAAACGACAGGGAGCTAAACTTGTAATCCACTTTAGAATAGGAGTTGTACTCAAAGTATAAGAAGATCAGCCTGTAACAAGTAGAATAGAAGAGGTTATAATATTGATATTTATCAATAGGCAAACATCAAACATGACGGCTAGGAGGTAAGTTGTCTACACAAGATGTTTTATGTTAATGTGAGAATATGAGAGGGGTGTAAGCAGCTCGTGACAGTTGATCCTACACAAGATGTTTTATGTTAATGTGAGAATAAGAGAGGGGTGTAAGCAGCTCGTGACAATTGGTCCTACACAAAATGTTTTTTTGTTACTGTGAGAATATGAGAGGTGTGTAAGCAGCTCGTGACAGTTGATCCTACACAAGATGTTTTTTGTTAATGTGAGAATATGAGAGAGGTGTAAGCAGCTCGTGACAGTTGATCCTACACAAGTTGTTGTTCGTTACTGAGAGAATATGAGAGGGGTGTAAGCAGCTCGTGACAGTTGATCCTACACAAGATGTTTTATGTTACTGAGAGAATATGAGTAGTGTGTAAGCAGCTCGTGACAGTTGATTCTACACAAAATGTTTTATGTTACTGAGAGAATATGAGAGGGTGTAAGCAGCTCGTGACAGTTGATTCTACACAAAATGTTTTATGTTACTGAGAGAATATGAGTAGTGTGTAAGCAGCTCGTGACAGTTGATTCTACACAAAATGTTTTATGTTACTGAGAGAATATGAGAGTGTGTAAGCAGCTCGTGACAGTTGATCCTACACAAAATGTTTTATTTTACTGAGAGAATATGAGAGGGGTGTAAGCAGCTCGTGACAGTTGATCCTACAAACAAATAGCCAGTATTGGACATGCAGTTTTATCTTTTTTTTTTTTTTTTTCAAATTTAGTGGTGCACAACTTTTTTTGGTCTGGAGTGAGGGGCGGGGTGATGTGTACTAGAGCCTGGGTGTTACACAGCTCTCTGTTAGCACGTTCTATTGAGCTGCATGCCTATGATAATGTGTATCTGTCTTTCCCTGTTTTTGTCTTTGCTTTCATTTAATGTAAAACCAAGATGGTGGGCAGCTGCAGATGTACATTCTATTGTTTTTAAAAGGCCTCTGGAACACAATGTCTGGAAGAACAGCTTCAAAAAAGTTGTGTTTGGTCCAATAGGGAAATGTTAGAAGCTTTATAAGTTGTAGATGCAAGTAGGACAGCATAAATGATAACACCTGACGGTTAACATTCAGAGGCAGAATAACAGAAGTAAACAAAGGTATTTGTAAGACAACAACACGTGTTTGTGAGTTACCTTGTGGTTCCGTACAAAGTGTTCCATTTATCATGTCTTTGGGAAAGTAGAGTCTCTATGAGGTCAGTGAGCTTTGGACGTCACAAATGTGATGTTCTACTGTTTCATGTGGGTGTTCACAGGGCGGACATGGAGTTTGGTTTCGTTGTATTCTATTGATGTGATTATTCAGTGGTACATGACTGGTTCTCAGCCTCAAGATGCTGGTTTGGTCTCTTCTTTTTAATCTGTTAATGTTGTCATGGAGGTTTGGCCTTGACATATATTGAAAAAAGATCTCTCAGTGGTTTCCCATGGTCCATCCATTCGATTAATCGTCTCTACTGTTGGAGTCTATGATTTGTTTGGTTGTGTTTAAGGAGATCTTGATGTTAAACTGTGTCTATCTAGATCCTCTCTTTGCTAATGTATCTGCCTTGTGATTTCCTAGTCTTTTGGAGTGTCCTGAGATCCATTGCATCACTAGCCTTATGTCTTGTGTACCAATGAGGTTATCTATGTCTACGGTGAGCTGTGTGAGTTCTGGTTTGTTTAAGTTACTTCTTGCACCAGCAGAGCTGATTTGGAGTCAGTAAAAATTACTATATTTCTTTTATTTGATGGTTTTATATCACGCACAGTATTCAGATGGTACTCTTGTTTCTAAGGCGGTTATTTCTCACTTCATAATCGTTGCACACTTCACTACATAGGCCACATATTTCTTCTGCTGTTCCATGTGTATAATGTATCCAGCATATATAATTGCCATATCCAGCTTTGATACTTGCCTTTGTGGGGCTGCATCATCAGTAGATACGTGTATTCAGCCATCTGGATTAGTATCGATGGTTTTCCTTGCGGCGGTTGTTATTAATACTGGGTCAGCATTTGTATCTACCTTGTATCTACCTTGTATCTACCTTGTATCTACCTTGTATCTACCTTGTATCTACCTTGTATCTACCTTGTCATATATTTCTACACATATTTCTAGTTTTATGTCATTTGCATTTGGTGACAGTTCTTTCATGACTCTTGATGTCTGTTGAGTTTCTCAGGTAGTGTTTTTTTTCTTGTATTTTCCTGACATGCTGCAAAGTTGAGATCTGTTTGATTATTTGGAAAGGAACCGTGTTCCAGGATTCTATGTTTCTTTTAATTCTGACTGTATTTATATATTTAGCATGAGATATTTAGCATTATCATGTTAAAATGAATGATATTCTTGACAATCTTATTTACACATGCTGAAATGAACCTGGACACATACAACTCAGTATTGTTTCAACATGATTACAACTGTCTTTATTCATCCAAATTCTACATTAACTTTGGCATATTACAATACAAGCTAACCAGTAATATTGAAGTAGTAGTAGTCTAATTCTACATCCTGTCTGGTATGTCCAGTCTTCGTGACTGAATCTACAATCTAACAAACTACTAACTCTTAACCTTCTGCCTTGAGGCAGGTTTCTAAATTCATCTGCTACATATTTGCTGAACGTCCAAAAGCTTCGAGGGCGAATCGGATTCTCTGCCCTCGACGAGCGCGTTCCGGGTTTTGTTTTCTGTCAGGAATTAACCATTACCTTCGTAACTCCGCCTAACAATTGTGTCTCTAATCATCATTTCTTGATGAGTTTTGACGACATCTGTCAATAGCTCCTATTATTTAGGCTTCCAGCAGAACAAAGCTGTCATTTGGTCTGACGAAATGTGGTCGCCCTCTCTCTCTCAGAACTCTGGCATCTCATACCCATCAGAGGAAATACGCGTTTCCCATCTATGGACATCAAGGCATGTCTACCGCGCTAGAAAGTCCCCGTTTCTATATCAAACATCTTTTTAAAAAAAACTATCTTTACAACACATAGTACCATTGCTGGTGTATGTCGAAGGGGAACAATAGAAACAGAGGGATAAAGGCCATTTGGTCAAGCAGTCGCCACTACGTGTGAGACTCAGAATTTTTATTTCACCCCCGATAGAAAAAAATTCTTTGTGTCTACTGCGAGCTTTGAACACCGTACGCCGGATTTTTAGCCAGCGGAACAGTGGTTTTAACAGCACGGCCACGCGCACCTGCTGGTCCATCAAATCTACGCTACACTCCGTTGTCTAAGTAACATCCCCGATTTAGGGACGTTCCGAGTCTGTCTAGCGATCTCTTGCTGTCTCTCCGCTTAAAATCTCGCTGGGTATTATAGCTGAGTCCACTCAACAAATCTACGATCTTTAAATCTTGGTCTCGTTTGTTATTCTTACGGCTTGTTCACATACAACTTATTCTTCTTTTATTCTTCCGTCATATTTTTCTTTTATTCTTCTGGCCTATTCTTCTGGATTGTTCACACATCATACAACACATGTATCCACAAACTTTCTGTTCGCATGGTCTTTCTCCATTCTTGTGTGACTTTCAAATAGCACCATTGTGGCCTTCTGGGTAATGTGGTAGTTGTTACTCCAGTCCTTCCCCAGAAAATTATGATACCCATTTCAAAAAGTGTATCATGGAAACCTCGATCGATCCCGACTTCGTGTTCTTAGTAGTTGAGACTAACCAGTGAGTTATCGCTTCTTGAGTAGGGAACCAATTACCACATATAACTTATTGGCTAAGGTGGAAATTATAGAACTTGTAACATTGAAGCAGTGCAGCTCAATTGTAACAGGTTATTGAAATGAGAAAATGCCTGGCAATTGTAACAGGTTATTGAAATGAGAAAATGCCTGACAATTGTAACAGGTTATTGAAATGAGAAAATGCCTGACAATTGTAACAGGTTATTGAAATGAGAAAATGCCTGGCAATTGTAACAGGTTATTGAAATGAGAAAATGCCTGACAATTGTAACAGGTTATTGAAATGAGAAAATGCCTGGCAATTGTAACAGGTTATTGAAATGAGAAAATGCCTGGCAATTGTAACAGGTTATTGAAATGAGAAAATGCCTGGCAATTGGAACAGGTTGTTGAAATGAGAAAATGCATGATAATTGTAACAGGTTGTTCAAATGAGGAAATACCTGACAGATGTAACATGACTCTCCGTAACTAACTATCTCTTCGAGCAATTTAGTTTTGTTATTGATTTCTCACCGTATCTGAAACAGTCTTGAGCATCTTTTCTATCTGCTTTCCTCTACCTCTTACTCCCTCAATTTTTCTGATTGTCGAAATATACTCATGCTGTTTCCTACTCATAACATGACCAAATAGTGATGATTCTTGCCTTCTGCTGTAGGCAATTAGGTATCCTTTTGTTTTGACTTTATTTAGAACATCTTAATTACTCATTCTTGATCTGTACAAGTTAATCTCGTTATTCTCCTCTAAAACCACATTAATGTTACATCCAACGATGTTCTGATTTGTTGTTTTATTATATTACCAATGATTCATTTTAATACGTTAAGAGAGGCAACTCTTAACACTGAAGAACTCTTTTTCTTATTTCACTTGATATACATTGATTGTTTAATACCTTTATGACTTTCTGGATTGCAATCAGCACAACCCCTCTACTATATACATCTACCAACAGAAGGTAACGCCGTTCGCAAGTATTGACATTTATTGATCAGTTTTAGTGATAAATTTACTTTATTTATGTGTTTAGATTATTTCTTTTTCAATTTCTTTTTGTTGAGGTTGATGCCATTATTATTGCTTCTCATCACTATAATGTCAGTCATTTTCTGTAAACCAATTACACTCACAGTGATTAACTCTTTCCGTACCTTTCGACGCACCATGCGCCATGCCGATTTCTGTCGTGTACGTTTTACGCACAGTGCGTCACTCTCAATTTGATTAGTGTAAACTGTTATCAAACCATATCCTTTGTATATATGCATTTTGGTATTGTTGAAATATAATTCATTGTTTAATTATCTCAAAATTCCATTATAATATTTTGGGTGTTGGATAAATATAAACATGTAGATTAATATTTAAAAACATGACAAATTATGTCTCTAAAATATGTACCGCTGAATTGATAAAAACCTTCCGTACTGAAAGAGTTAATACAGTGGCAATACCACAGATAACAGTGGGAAAACACAAGATATCACATTGTAGTTCTTTTGGTTAAAGCGATCGAGAACTTACAAAAGTAAATGTCTCACCATCCAACCAATGGCAATGACTAGAAGCAGTGACCAGACGACCTTGACATAAATGTTCTCCGAGCCTCTGATGAAAGAAATGCCAGACATTGAACATCTGTCCATATACTTGCCTAAGATGTGTTGGAAACTTTTCTTAAATGAGTTGTTTCTTAACTTGACCTCTTCTGCCGTGTCCTTGCTGGATCCCTCCCCATCCTTCTCATGCAAACCTGAAGGTTTGTTCTAAAACAAAACAAAATGAACCAGAAACGTTAGTCTTCTTAATTTTCTGAGGAGCTTTGATAAGCAGCATTGATGTAATTGCATACATAGCAGCCCCATAGACAAAAGTTAACTTATTCAAGAAGAAGATATTTGATGATTCAAGCAGTTTAATGGTATAAACTGTTTCAGATATAAACCAAAAGTTTGCAAAAGTATATGTATATGTGTGTGTAGTATGCATAACGTGGATAGATGAACACTGTGTTGTGTGTTTCAGAGAACCCGTCTTTTGCATAAATGTTTGTTCACAGTTCGTTAACCTTCGCTGTAGATAAAGTCGTTAATTCGATGGCTTCGTTTCAGACGTTTGTGACCTTGGTAGCTAAGGACCTAACTTGTGCAAACGGATGACATTGGCAAGGATCATTTTGAATCTATGAAGTGGGCTCATTTTGTATTTAACTCAAAAGGATATGTGCTTTTTAACCAAAGACCTTTTTTGGGGACTCAATGAAGATATCCCCGATGGAAGAATAAATTGTACTATTAGTCCCATAAATGATTCGCTTCCAGAGGTTTATGATGTAAACAAAGCAGTTTTGTCATTGCAAGTGAATAATGTCCACACCTATAATTGGTCAGGATTGTGTAGCAGCAGCAGCTTTATAGCGAACACAGAAAACATCACAGGATTGTGCTGTTCTGAAACAGCTATGCTATGCTACCCTAAAATTGCCTTTAATGGGATTACTGTGACCACAAACCACTCTCCATGTGTGTGCCACATATTTACACCCCAGAAAGAAATACTGAATATAACAACATCATGTGCCGTCTGTGATATTAATGACCACAGACCAGGAGCCTCCAGTATGATTGATACAACTGTTGCACCAAGCATTTCATCAGCAGAGCCATATCTATGGAATGTTAATCTGACATTGTTCTTGAATGATGTCCAAGTTAATGAGACATCAGAATCGTGTGGCGGCAGCTACAAGAAGGGAGCGGAGAACATCAAGTTCTGTTGCTATAAAGGAGACTTGCCTTGCTATCCCAGAATTTCCTTAAATGGGATCACTGTAGTTGAAAACTTCTCCTCTTGTGTAAACTACACATTCACATCTAAGACTGAATCAGTGAAGGTCACAAAATCATATTCTCTCTGTGGTTTTACTAACTACAGGTCATGTGGCTTCTGTTGGATTGGAAAGGATAACTTACCACCACTGTGTGTCTATATGTTTGGAATTGGAGTCATCAATGATGGCCTAACATCATCAAGCGCTATGACGATCATCATTTTCGGGAGGACGCGAACTTCCATGGCATATGGTGGATAGGCGGCAGGAACCATTGAAGGCTATGTCTGAAAAGTGTTCCTTCTAGCAGTTTCCTCATATTCCAAGTCCGGCTTGTTGCAGGAGCTACTGAGTTAAGTGCTCTGTGCACACCGTGAGCTGTGTGTCTCATCCGTTTTGATCCTGCTTTGATATCCCGCTTGTTTACGATGAATGATGATATCGTATGGCAGGGAACAGTTGGCTGTGTTCACTTTCTACGTGGTTTCGCCTTATGTCTTTTGGCGTGTGCTGAGATTGCTACGATGGGGACTACAGTTACCTTTCTTTGTTTGGGAGATGAGTTAGTAATTCGGATGATTCCACTGGCACGGGCGGTTGAGCAATTATGGATTTTAATTCGTTTGCTGTGATACCGAGGCCTTCCATAACCAATAACCAATAACCGTCTTTTCCACTGTTTTTCTTCTGAAATTAATTTAAACAAATATAGGGGAAAAGTATGTCGACAACATGAAAAATCCAGAAATAAATAACAGAAACGAGTACCAGTTCGATGCTACTTCATGCTGTCTATTGGTCTTTGTGTTTTCTTTATTATTGATGGATTTTTCCGAGTGTGGTAAACATGTCTGCTCCCTCGCCTCCCCAACTTATTTGTTGATCTGTCAAGTTGGAAGATTCCAGTTGTAATAATATTCACGAATTACTATTATTTGTTGATCTGTCAAGTTGGAAGGTTCCAGTTGTTATAATATTCACGAATTACTATTATTTATTGATCTGTCAAGTTGGAAGATTCCAGTTGTAATAATATTCACGAATTACTATTATTTGTTGATCTGTCAAGTTGGAAGATTCCAGTTGTAATAATATTCACGAATTACTATTATTTGTTGATCTGTCAAGTTGGAAGGTTCCAGTTGCTATAATATTCACGAATTACTATTATTTGTTGATCTGTCAAGTTGGAAGGTTCCAGTTGTTATAATATTCACGTATTACTATTATTTGTTGATCTGTCAAGTTGGAAGATTCCAGTTGTAATAATATTCACGTATTGCTATTATTTGTTGATCTGTCAAGTTGGAAGATTCCAGTTGTTATAATATTCACGAATTACTATTATTTGTTGATCTGCCAAGTTGGAAGGTTCCAGTTGTTATAATATTCACGTATTACTATTATTTGTTGGTTTCACTTTGACCGTCAGCTGAGTAGCAATTGTTTGTTGCTATAATTGCATCTTCTAGGAAATCGATCAGTCAAGACTAGAGAGTCTTCTTATGTTCTTACTTGCTTCAGGTTTTCTTTGTCTTAAATAGAATTTAAAACAGATATATTTTGTATAATGAGAGAATTATTTCTTTTCTGGTCGGTCTGAGAAGTGGTTTAGGAACGAGGGTCTGTATTGGTAGCTTTCAATGTGAGATGAGGGAGAGATCGATCATGGTTTCTTGTCTCTCTGCAACTCTCTTAAGTGCTTGGTGATGAAACAAGTCATTTATGTGCAGCCACATTATTACTCATTCGGGAAACGTTGGCTACGGAGTAAAAGATAATCTACTTTTCACATTTCGTCCATTGAACAAAATCAAAATGTACAAATTATGTTTAGAAACAAATAAAGATCATCCACCCCCGCCCCCGTTTTTCTAGGCGTATGTGTAATATGATGTTGATGACCACATTTTCACCGTGAACACAGAACATTTAAAGAGCCGGGCCCCTTCCCACTCTTTCACTCCCTCCCTCCCGCACCCCAAAATCGTATTTGTAAAGATTGGGTGAATACCGCAAACTTGTCGATCCGAAAAAAAAAAACGACATCATTTCTGATAATTGAACCCCGGAACTTTCCAGTTTGCATTCGAGTGCACTAATTACACTGCCACCTTTGCTGGTACAATTGTACTCCAGCAGTATTTAACAAAAACAACTTTTCATCTTTATTCATTTTCGTTAATTAAAATTCTTCATAAAGAGAGCATTGTGAATATTATTTTTGTTTGTTGGTGAATCTTTTTTTTCAGCTGAGAGTAGTAATTTCGTAAGAGGTAACGCATCATACCATCCTTACTCTTTTATGTTGCAAGGTCACGTGTCTGGGAATAACGGTTCATTTCTCTAAATTGTCTATTATGCAAGTAAAGTAAAGAGCATCGTCACGCCAAATGACGTATAGGAAACATAGTGTTAGTGACCATCATTTTTATAGATCTTCAGCACACGATTTTTGGTGTTATGAGGTCAATATAAGAATAAAAGAATGAAACTGTGGAAGACAGAAATCTCCAAGAAATATAAAATTAGAACTACATATGCTTAGAGTAGACAGACAGATGAGTGATAAGTACAGAACGATAGTACAAAATAGATATAATTTTATTGAAAAATACAGGACATCGATGAACAGTGGGAAATGCTCAAACAATCGATTCAACAAGCATCAAAAGATGTAATACTAGTGACTAAAAAATCAACAAGAAGAAATAGACGACAGTGGAAATATTAGGACTAATGGACAAAAGACGAAAACATAAGAAAGATGATCGGACATACACAATATTGCACAAAGAGATTCAGAACAAATACAGAGAAGCAAAGGAAGGATGGTTAAAGTAGAAATGTGAAGAAATGGATAAACAACACAAGAAAAACTTACACTGTAAGCACAATCAATTAAACAAAATCACAGGAAGAATAGAAGTAAAAAATTCAGGATGTGTGAAATCAAAGGAAGGAAATATAATAATGGGACAGGAGAAGACAATGGAAAGATGGACAGAATATATCAGTCAACTCTATGATGATGAAAGACCAGAATTAAACATTTCAATTGAAGAAACAGGACCACCAATAATGCAGAGTGAAGTGGAGGACGCATAGCTTTCAACACATGAAAAGAGGCAAAGCTCCAGGTCCCGACAATATAACAATCGAAGAGATAATTGCGTTAGGAGAGCTGGGAGTACACGAGTTCCTGCACATCACGGCCCAGTAGTTAAACAAGTGATACGCTGTATATGACAGTGCCTGATCAAGGTCCAGTAGTTAAACAAGTGATATATGGCAGTGACTGATCAAAGTCCGGTAGTTAAACATGTGATATATAGCAGTGCCTGATCAAAGTCCAGTAGTTATACAAGTGATATATGTTGGTGCCTGATCAAGGTCCAGTAGTTAAACAAGTGATATATGGTGGTGCCTGATCAAGGTCCAGTAGTTAAACAAGTGATATATGGCAGTGCCTGATCAAGGTCCAGTAGTTAAACAAGTGATATATGGCAGTCCCCAATCAAGGTCCAGTAGTTAAACAAGTGATATATGGCAGTCCCCAATCAAGGTCCAGTAGTTAAACAAGTGATATATGGCAGTCCCCAATCAAGGTCCAGTAGTTAAACAAGTGATATATGGCAGTGCCTGATCAAGGTCCAGTAGTTAAACAAGTGATATATGGCAGTCCCCAATCAAGGTCCAGTAGTTAAACAAGTGATATATGGCAGTGCCTGATCAATGTCCGGTTAGTTAAACAAGTGATATATGGCAGTGCCTGATCAAAGTCCGGTAGTTAAACAAGTGATATATGGCAGTGCCTGATCAAGGTCCAGTAGTTAAACAAGTGATATATGGTGGTGCCTGATCAAGGTCCAGTAGTTAAACAAGTGATATATGGTGGTGCCTGATCAAGGTCCAGTAGTTAAACAAGTGATATATGGTGGGGCCTGATCAAGGTCCAGTAGTTAAACAAGTGATATATGGTGGTGCCTGATCAAGGTCCAGTAGTTAAACAAATGATATATGGCAGTGCCTGGTCAAGGTCCAGTAGTTAAACAAGTGATATATGGTGGTGCCTGATCAAGGTCCAGTAGTTAAACAAGTGATATATGGTGGTGCTTGATCAAGGTCCAGTAGTTAAACAAGTGATATATGGCCGTGCCCAATCAAGGTCCAGTAGTTAACAAGTGATGTATGACTTGACTGATCAAGGTCCAGTAGTTAAACAAGTGATATATGACAGTGCTTGATCAAGATCCAGTTGTTAAACAAGTGATATATGGCAGTGCCTGATCAAGATCCAGTTGTTAAACAAGTGATATATGGCAGTGCCTGATCAAGGTCCAGTAGTTAAACAAGTGATATATGACAGTGCCTGATCAAGGTCCAGTAGTTAAACAAGTGATATATGACAGTGCCTGATCAAGGTCCAGTTGTTAAACAAGTTATTTATGACAGTGCCTGATCAAGGTCTAGTAGTTAAACAAGTGGTATACAACAGTGCCTGATCAAGGTCCAGTAGTTAAACAAGTGATATATGGCAGTGCCTGATCAAGGTCCAGTAGTTAAACAAGTCATATATGGCAGTGCCTGATCAAGGTCCAGTAGTTAAACAAGTGATATATGGTCGTGCCTGATCAAGGTCCAGTAGTTAAACAAGTGATGCATGGTGGTGCCTGATCAAGGTCCAGTAGTTAAACAAGTGATATATGGTGGTGCCTGATCAAGATCCAGTAGTTAAACAAGTGATATATGGCAGAGCCTGATCAAGGTCCAGTGGTTAAACAAGTGATATATGGTGGTGCCTGATGAAGGTCCAGTAGTTAAACAAGTGATAAATGGTGGTGCCTGATCAAGGTCCAGTAGTTAGACAAGTGATATATGGCAGTGCCCAATCAAGGTCAAATAGTTAAACAAGTGATATATGGTGGTGCCTGATCAATGTCCAGTAGTTAAACAAGTGATATATGGTGGTGCCTGATCAAGGTCCAGTAGTTAAACAAGTGATATATGGTGGTGCCTGATCAAGGTCCAGTAGTTAAACAAGTGATATATGGTGGTGCCTGATCAAGGTCCAGTAGTTAAACAAGGATTATATGGCAGTGCCTGATCAAGGTCCAGTAGTTAAACAAGTGATATATGGTGGTGCCTGATCAAGGTCCAGTAGTTAAACAAGTGATATATGGTGGTGCCTGATCAAGGTCCAGTAGTTAAACAAGTGATATATGGGGGTGCCTGATCAAGGTCCAGTAGTTAAACAAGTGATATATGGCAGTGCCCAATCAAGGTCCAATAGTTAAACAAGTGATATATGGCCGTGCCCAATCAAGGTCCAATAGTTAAACAAGTGATATATGGTTGTGCCCGATCAATGTCCAGTAGTTAAACAAGTAATATATGGTGGTGCCTGATCAATGTCCAGTAGTTAAACAAGTGATATATGGCCGTGCCCAATCAAGGTCCAATAGTTAAACAAGTGATATATGGTTGTGCCCGATCAAGGTCCAATAGTTAAACAAGTGATATATGGTGGTGCCTGATCAAGGTCCAATAGTTAAACAAGTGATATATGGGGGTGCCTGATCAAGGTCCAGTAGTTAAACAAGTGATATTTGGTGGTGCCTGATCAAGGTCCAGTAGTTAAACAAGTGATATATGGGGGTGCCTGATCGAGGTCTAATTGCTAAAGAAGTGATGTGTGGTAGTGCTCGATTACTTTACACAAAAAAAGAAGTATGGAGATGTTACTATACAGTCTTGCTCTCACTGCTGCCTCTGTTTGGATCATCAATGGAGCCGTTTAGTGCTCATCGAGAGAAAGTTAGAAAAGAATATTTAAAAAAACTGTAATTTAAAAAGAAAAGACCATTTTTAAATCTCAATGCGCAGAATGAATTGTTGACATGCTTCAACTACTTAGATTTATCTACATTGCCATTTTTTTTTTTCAATTAGCCAAAGTTATCTTCGTAGGAACATTTTAATGTCAGTATTCCTTACAGTCTTCATTAATTATAAATATGGTAGACGCCACACAAAGTGTAAGATGTAAACAGATCTTAAACCTATCTTTAAAAGTGTTACATTATCGACAAATAACTTAATTCAGTATCTAGGAAAATAGGCCCTTAGAATGATAAAATGAACCACGAAATTGGCATAAGATGTAGTAAGGGAAACAACATATTTGAATAGCTAACAGCTCTCATTCATAATAAACACTCACTGAAAGCCATCGCTATATCCCTTCTGACAAATTCCCCTTTATACTAGTTCTCAAAACAAGTCTATCAGCTCGTTCATTGGCGCGTCATATACATCGACAACAGATTCTCCCAATTTCTCTACTATGTGAAGTCTCTTAACAAGGTGTCGTTCACTGAAAATAAAACAAAGATGAGACTAAAGACAGTATCAATGTGAGCTATAGTGACAGCGACGGCATGACTTTGACATGAATACAGAAATATACTTTAAAATATGTTACCTGGTCGGTCATTATTGAAATACTAGTTTGAGGATGAGCAGCTACACGGGTAAACAACGACAGGGAGAACAATCATGTCTTCAGAAGAAGGTGGTATTTATTTATCAACCCCAAGTTCAATTAAGCAGGTGTCTTTTTTCTATTCATGACTTTCGATATCTACATTTGCCATCATCACTTTCGAAAGGTGTACCCGAATTTTAGATTTAATGTAATACGTTTTTATGGGTGGAGCCACGCTCAGATAGTGCAGTAGAAACTCGTGTCAACGTTAGTTCTTTATGGAAGAAGCTACGATCAGATTGAGCAGTAGAAACTCGTGTCAACGTTAGTTCTTTATGGAAGAAGTTAGACTCACATTGAGCAGTAGAAACTCGTGTCAACGTTAATTCTTTATGGAAGAAGTTACGCTCTCAGATTGAGCAGTAGAAACTCGTGTCGACGTTAGTTCTTTATGGAAGAAGTTACGCTCTCAGATTGAGCAGTAGAAACTCGTGTCAACGTTAGTTCTTTATGGAAGAAGCTACGCTCTCAGATTGAGCAGTAGAGACTCGTGTCAACGTTAATTCTTTATGGAAGAAGTTACGCTCTCAGATTGAGCAGTAGAAACTCGTGTCAACGTTAGTTCTTTATGGAAGAAGCTACGATCAGATTGAGCAGTAGAGACTCGAGTCAACGTTAGTTCTTTATGGAAGAAGTTACGCTCTCAGATTGAGCAGTAGAAACTCGTGTCAACGTTAGTTCTTTATGGAAGAAGCTACGCTCTCAGATTGAGCAGTAGAAACTCGTGTCAACGTTAGTTCTTTATGGAAGAAGCTACGCTCTCAGATTGAGCAGTAGAAACTCGTGTCAACGTTAGTTCTTTATGGAAGAAGCTACGATCAGA
This sequence comes from Megaustenia siamemsis, assembly GCA_032433765.1. Classification (NCBI taxonomy): domain Eukaryota; kingdom Metazoa; phylum Mollusca; class Gastropoda; order Stylommatophora; family Ariophantidae; genus Megaustenia; species Megaustenia siamemsis. Next base: position 94,737,324 of record JAVIAB010000139.1, on the reverse strand, counting down.
TTGAGCAGTAGAAACTCCTGTCAACGTTAGTTCTTTATGGAAGAAGCTACGCTCTCAGATTGAGCAGTAGAAACTCGTGTCAACGTTAGTTCTTTATGGAAGAAGCTACGCTCTCAGATTGAGCAGTAGAAACTCGTGTCAACGTTAGTTCTTTATGGAAGAAGCTACGCTCTCAGATTGAGCAGTAGAAACTCGAGTCAACGTTAGTTCTTTATGGAAGAAGCTACGATCAGATTGAGCAGTAGAAACTCGTGTCAACGTTAGTTCTTTATGGAAGAAGCTACGCTCTCAGATTGAGCAGTAGAGACTCGTGTCAACGTTAGTTCTTTATGGAAGAAGCTACGCTCTCAGATTGAGCAGTAGGAACTCGTGTCAACGTTAGTTCTTTATGGAAGAAGCTACGCTCTCAGATTGAGCAGTAGGAACTCGTGTCAACGTTAGTTCTTTATGGAAGAAGCTACGCTCTCAGATTGAGCAGTAGAGACTCGTGTCAACGTTAGTTCTTTATGGAAGAAGTTACGCTCTTAGATTGAGCAGTAGAGACTCGTGTCAACGATAGTTCTTTATGGAAGAAGCTACACTCAGACTGAGCAGTAGAAACTCGTGTCAACGATAGTTCTTTATGGAAGAAGCTACACTCAGATTGAGCAGTAGGAACTCGTGTCAACGATAGTTCTTTATGGAAGAAGCTACGCTCTCAGATTGAGCAGTAGAGACTCGTGTCAACGATAGTTCTTTATGGAAGAAGCTACGCTCTCAGATTGAGCAGTAGAGACTTGTGTCAACGATAGTCTTTATGGAAGAAGCTACGCTCTCAGATTGAGCAGTAGAGACTCGTGTCAACGTTAGTTCTTTATGGAAGAAGCTACGCTCTTAGATTGAGCAGTAGAGACTCGTGTCAACGTTAGTTCTTTATGGAAGAAGCTACGCTCTCAGATTGAGCAGTAGAAACTCGTGTCAACGATAGTTCTTTATGGAAGAAGCTACACTCAGATTGAGCAGTAGGAACTCGTGTCAACGTTAGTTCTTTATGGAAGAAGCTACGCTCTCAGATTGAGCAGTAGAAACTCGTGTCAACGTTAGTTCTTTATGGAAGAAGTTAGGCTCAGATTGAACAGTAGAAACTCGTGTCAACGTTAATTCTTTATGGAAGAAGTTACGCTCAGATTGAGCAGTAGAGACTCGTGTCAACGTTAGTTCTTTATGGAAGAATTTAGGCTCAGATTGAGCAGTAGAAACTCGTGTCAACGTTAATTCTTTATGGAAGAAGTTACGCTCTCAGATTGAGCAGTAGAAACTCGTGTCAACGTTAATTCTTTATGGAAGAAGCTACGCTCTCACATTGAGCAGTAGAAACTCGTGTCAACGTTAGTTCTTTATGGAAGAAGTTAGGCTCAGATTGAGCAGTAGAAACTCGTGTCAACGTTAATTCTTTATGGATGAAGCTACACTCAGATTGAGCAGTAGAAACCATTGTCGACGTTAGTTCTTTATGGAAGATGTTAGGCTCAGATTGTGCAGTAGAAACTCGTGTCAACGTTAGTTCTGTATGAAAGAAGCTACGCTCAGATTGAGCAGTAGAGACTCGTGTCAACGTTAGTTCTTTATGGAAGAAGCTACGCTCTCAGATTGAGCAGTAGAAACTCGTGTCAACGTTAGTTCTTTATGGAAGAAGCTACGCTCTCAGATTGAGCAGTAGAGACTCGTGTCAACGTTAGTTCTTTATGGAAGAAGCTACGCTCTCAGATTGAGCAGTAGAAACTCGTGTCAACGTTAGTTCTTTATGGAAGAAGCTACGCTCTCAGATTGAGCAGTAGAAACTCGTGTCAACGTTAGTTCTTTATGGAAGAAGCTACGCTCTCAGATTGAGCAGTAGAAACTCGTGTCAACGTTAGTTCTTTATGGAAGAAGCTACGCTCTCAGATTGAGCAGTAGAAACTCGTGTCAACGTTAGTTCTTTATGGAAGAAGCTACGCTCTCAGATTGAGCAGTAGAAACTCGTGTCGACGTTAGTTCTTTATGGAAGAAGCTACGCTCTCAGATTGAGCAGTAGAAACTCGTGTCAACGTTAGTTCTTTATGGAAGAAGCTACGCTCAGATTGAGCAGTAGAAACTCGTGTCAACGTTAATTCTTTATGGAAGAAGCTACGCTCTCAGATTGAGCAGTAGAAACTCGTGTCAACGTTAGTTTCTTATGGAAGAAGCTACGATCAGATTGAGCAGTAGAAACTCGTGTCAACGTTAATTCTTTATGGAAGAAGCTACGCTCTCAGATTGAGCAGTAGAAACTCGTGTCAACGTTAGTTCTTTATGGAAGAAGCTACGCTCTTAGATTGAGCAGTAGAAACTCGTGTCAACGTTAGTTTCTTATGGAAGAAGCTACTCTCAGATTGAGCAGTAGAAACTCGTGTCAACGTTAGTTCTTTATGGAAGAAGCTACACTCACATTGAGCAGTAGAAACTCGTGTCGACGTTAGAACTAGGATCTTATGGGAGATGCCACGCTCAGATTGAACAGTAAAAAAAAAAAAGGAAATTACCCACGTCACGCCAAGTGGCGAATAGGGAAATATGGTGTTAGTGACCCTATATTTTACAGACCTTCAGCACATGATTTTTGGGGTAATGTGGTCAGTATTACGCCCGTGCTGCTTTACTTTCCCAGAAAAAATCCGGTACCCATTTAAGGCTGGGTGAACCCGGAAGCCGTCGGTTGGGATCGAACCCTACCCCTTGTCCGTGGTAGTCCAGTTCACTAACCACTGAGCTATCGCGGCTCCCTAGATTGAACAGTACACAACATAATGTTGTTGATAGTGTTTACTGGCTGCAATAATGCATCAGGTATTGTCTTCTCTGAGAGGAATTCATATCAACTCATTAACCCACTCTGTCTAAAAGTCCAAGTATCTGACATACACTCTCCACTTCAATACCAACGGTTTAAAATAACATTTCTCTCTTCGTTGTACAAGAGTTTTTTAGACAATATTTGTTTAGACAGTAGTTGTTTAGACAATAGTTGTTTAGACAATAGTTGTAAATACAAACTTTAGTTATCTCGAGAATGGGTGTATTTTCTATAGACACGTATAAAGAATCAAAGCAGTTTTTTGTATCATTTAATGTGTACAAGTGACTGTAATTAGTTTTAGTTTACACTGATGTTATCATTGGCCATGAGGACCAGATAATATAACTAAAGAAGAGATTGAAGCCATCGGTGATTTTGGAATAGAATTATAGTAAAAAAAATATTGAATGATATCAACAACAGCGGATATATACCAGATGACATGCTCAAATCAATATTCATAGCCCTACCAAAGAAATCTGGTGCGATTGAATGCGATGATCATCGCACAATAAGCCTTATGAGTCATATGACTAAGATATTACTAAGAATCATCATGCGAAGAGTGCGAAACAAAATCAGTCCAGAAATTAGCGATGAACAGTGTGGTTTTGTTAGAGATAAATGAACAAGCAATGACATTTATATCATAAGATCTTTAGTAGAAAGAGCCATAGAGGTGAAAACAGATCTATACCTATGTTTCATAAATTACACCAAGGCATTTGATAAAGTAAAGCACCAAGAAATAAGCAAAATTTTAGAAAGCATAAACGTAGACAGCAAAGATCTAAGAATAATAAAGAACATGTACTGGCAACAAACAGCGGCCATAAGAACTGGAAACCAATTGGGAATGTTTCAACAAATAAAACAGGGTGTTAGACAAGGTTGTGTGCTGTCACCAGATTTGTTTAATATTTATAGTAACATTATTTTAAGATCCATAAGGGACATGCCTGGAATAACAATTGGAGGTCACAATATAAATAGTCTAAGGTATGCTGATGATACTGTCTTAATCTCTAAGAGTGAAAATGAGTTACAAGAAATGTTGGACATTATAGTGAAAGAAAGCAAAAATAAAGGACTCAGCCTTAATAGCAAAAAGACAGAGGTAATGGTAACAACAAAGAAAAAGACATCACCTCAGTGCAAAATAAAGACAAGTGGAACAATATTAAAACAGGGAAATGAATTTAAATATTTGGGAACTTTGTTAACCTCAGACGGAAGATGTACAAAAGAGGTGAGATGCAGAATGGCTCAGACAAAAACAGCTTTCCAAAAAATGAGGAAGATACTATGCAATCCATTTTTGACAATCATCATCATCATGTACCCTGCCGGTTGGCGTAGGCGATCATGTCCCTACACAATCTTCTATCTACAGTGCATCGTATCAGTTCTGTTGTTGACTGTTTTCCATGCCATGACACCAAGCTATCCAGTATTTTCTCTCTTTGTCGTCCGCGATCTCTCTTTCCTTTTATTTTGCCAGTTGTAACCAAGTATTCCAACTTTCCTCTTCTCATGATGTGCCCGAAAAATGTTGATTGCTTCTTTCTGATGTTTTTTAAGAGCTCCCTTTTTGTGTTGCCCTCTTTGAGAACTTCCTCATTGGTCTTTTTATCTGTCCAGGGAACTTTCAACATTCTTCTGATAAATCCCATCTCTGTGGCCTCTAACCGTCTTTTCATTTGTTTGTCTACTGTCCATGATTCGCTTCCATAGGTCAGAATTGGTTCTATATAGCACCGGTGAACTCTCTTTCTCATGTTTATTGACATAGATTTGTTGCATAAGATATTTTTCATTTTCTGAAATGCTATTTTGGCCTGAGCTATTCTGCTTTGTATTTTGCTTTTTGACAATAGAAACACGAAAAAGAGTTTTTTTTTTAATGTTATGTAGAGCAAGTCTCAATATATAGATGCGAATCATGGACAATAGGACAACAGACAAGAAAATCACTGGAGTCTGTAGAAATGTGGTTTTACAGAAGAATGTTGAGATTACCATGGACAGCTATGAAGTGTAATGGAGATGTTCTGAGAGAGGCCAAAGCAAAAAGAGAGCTAATTTCCAATATTAGGAAGAAACAATCATCATTTTTTGGCCATGTGATGAGAAGAGAACAACTGGAATATATTGTATCAACTGGAAAAATTGAGGGACAAAGAGATAGAGGGAAGCAAAGATAAAAATAACAAACAGCTTAAGAGAATGGCTTGGCAGAAGGTCAACAGCAGAAATGATAAAAAGCTGCCGAGATCGAAAGTTGTGGAGAGACATGATCACCTACGCCAGTAGGCCTGGTACTTGATGATGATGATCATTGACCAGCAATAATTTCAGTCTCTTATAGTTCATTTCATTCACTTTCCATTGGGTCGAACTGAATCTAGTGATATTAATGTTGTTAGTCTTAATGTCTTAATGCTGCTAGTCTTAATGATGGTAGTCTTTATATCTTAATGCTGTTAGTCTTAATGTTGTTAGTCTTTAATGTCTTAATGATTTTAGTCTTAATGTCCTAATGCTGTTAGTCTTAATGTCTTAATGCTGTTAGTCTTAATGTCTTAATGCTGTTAGTCTTAATGTCTTACTTCTGTTAGTCTTAATGTCTTAATGCTGTTAGTCGTAATTTCGTTATCCTTCTAGTCTTAATGTCTTAATGCTGTTAGTCTTAAATTCGTATTGATGTTAGTCTTAATGTCTTAATGCTGTTAGTCGTAATTTCTTTATCCTGTTAGTCTTAATGTCTTAATGCTGTTAGTCGTAATGTCTTAGTGCTGTTAGTCTTAATGTCTTAATGCTGTTAGTCTTAATTTCTTAATGCTCTTAGTCTTAATGTCTTAATGCTGTTAGTCTTAATGTCGTAATGCGGTTAGTCTTAGCTTAATGCTGTTAGTCTTAATGTCTTAGTGCTGTTAGTCGTAATTTCTTTATCCTGTTAGTCTTAATGTCTTAATGCTGTTAGTCTTAATGTCTTAGTGCTGTTAGTCGTAATTTCTTTATCCTGTTAGTCTTAATGTCTTAATGATGTTAGTCGTAATGTCTTAGTGCTGTTAGTCGTAATTTCTTTATCCTGTTAGTCTTAATGTCTTAATGCTGTTAGTCTTAATGTCTTAATGCTATTAGTCTTAATGGCTTAATGCTGTTAGTCTTAATGTGTTAATGCTGTTAGTCTTAATGTTTTAGTGTTGTTGGTCGTAATTTCTTTATCCTGTTAGTCTTAATGTCTTAATGCTGTTAGTCTTAATGTCTTAATGCTGTTCGTCTTAATGTCTTAATGCTGTTATTCTTAAAGTCTTAATTCTGTTTGTCTTAATGCTGTTAGTATTAATATCTTAATGCTGTTAGTATTAGTGCTGTTAGTCGTAATTTCTTTATCCTGCTAGTCTTAATGTCTTAATGTTGTTAGTCTTAATGTCTTAATGCTGTTAGTCTTAATGTCTTAATGCTTAATGATGTCTAGTTAAGTCTAGGAAATCCAGTTATGTTTGAAACTCAGATCTTATGCACCTGTGTAGATGATTGTCCTTAGTGTCTTTTATCGAGACACCCTTAAAGACCGAGTAGTTTGTGACCCGTAGCTGACAGTTTTCCTACTAATCAGATGATAAGAATTGATAGCAAATGTTGATAAAATCTTACTCCACCTCTCAGTGGTGAGCTTAGACATAATCTAATCAGTTTGACAACGCGAGTAAATGTCAAGGATGTCGTGATGATGACGGGTCGTAATGACACAAGTCGCTGACATCGTAGCACGTTGAAAACTACACAACACAATTACCTCATATACACTTTCAACGGAGAAATGATGACTAAGAGTAGTTATCGATAAAATGTCGTATTACAATAATGTCATTTTGAAAACAAATTCTCTGTCTCTATTTAGTAATATGCCTTATTACTTGTTAAGATTGCAAGTGTTCTGATGTCTGCTGTTATAGAACGTTTACAAGAGTTATTTAATCCAACATCGCCTTCTAATTTATCGTTTGAAAACTCGTTGGAATGTTGAGAAATGTCAACACGAATATAAAGTATCAAATATATTGAGGGCTCTCGAGTAGAGCTGCAGAAAACATGGACAGAAGAAATCAAATAGGATTAAGCAGCTCCATCGTTATTGTGCACGAGAAATATCTCATCTGTATCTGCGCCACACCCTCCCTACAACCACCAGGTTCCGCTTATAAAAATGTCAGCAGACGCTGTGACCTAATCACGTGCTTTGTGAACTGTGAGCAACACACACTCGAGCGCTTCAACTCTGCTAACCTACAAAGTTAAGACATACCATCAAAACTTAACATATATAATATAATATAATATAATATTATACCTGCCAGGGGCACACATAAATATTGATATTACAAGAACAGTGTGTTGTCCCGACTTATTTTGTCTCCTGGCATACTAAAGGAGCTCGAACTTTAGATTGCTATCTGGACTTAATGAAACCTTCGCAGCTGGAGAGAAATGCTATCTGGCCTGTAACGTCAGTTAAACTAGTATGTCTACATCAATATATATATGGCCTGATATTTCTTAAACTTTAGCAGTTTTGTATTTTCTCATTAAGTTATTGTTTTGTTTATCCGTAAGTGTTTTTGTTGTTTATCTTTAAGTGTCATCATTCCTGGTCGATTTTAACAGCTTTTTAAAATCAACAATATATGACGTCACTTTTACACATGCTCTAGTTATGTCTAAAGAATATACTCCGAGTGTTGAGAAAACAAACATTATATATCCACAGCATTGCCTAGACAATGTTGAGAAGAATGTGTTAGGTGGAGAAAAGGTATACTAAGTTGACATGGATTCATGACAGAGAGGAAAGTATCTTATGTATTATTGAAGCCAGAAAACACAATCAACAACATTCTGATTTCTGCTGCTCGATCTCAGCGTGGCTTCTCTCAAAATTGTGTTCTCATGTTGACAAGAGTTTATCCACAAATGGAGACTGTGACTAAACTTGAAGGGCCCATGAAACTCCGCGTGGGCTTTAAATGAAGGGGCAGCGGAAAAGCATCGGTGGGTGCTACATTTTACACAGCACACATAAAGAGGGAAAAAAAACAGCGAATGTGTAGATGAAGGGCCACGTGACCAGTGAAGGAATTTAGGCCTATCAAAAAGTGAGTGTTAGTAAAGACCTCAATGGCGATATCACTAACAGTTTAGTGAAACAGAGCCCGATAAAGATGGATCAGTTTTCAAACAGATGTGAGTTATACGACCTGAGCTAAACTCTCTCTCTCATTCTATATCTCTGTTCGTCTCTCTTTCTCTATCACTTTCTCCGCCCAGAATGTAATCGTTGAATCTGCTCAAGCTTGATGTCTCAACAAAAGTATTAACGACGTATAACCTTTATTCGAGCCAACATAAACAAAATACAATACGCCCCTCTACCAAGATGTGTGATTGTCTTCCACTGTGAAGAAGACCTTCCTTTCTTCCTCTTTTCTCTTTCTCACGGATACCGAAAAGGTGTCGTGGTTTATATCATTTGTCGTTCTTGAATTGCTCGAATTGTCTGAATTAGTGATTGTCCTTTGTTGTTACATGTCTCTGTCACTGCATCTATCCATCTTCTTCTAGGTCTTCCTCTTGGTCTTTTCCCATGCATTCTCGAAAAGAACGCCCTAGCTGGTGATTGGTGAGGATTCAATCTGACCACGCGGACCAACCATTTAAGTTGTTGTTCTATATATTCTTGGAAGGGTTTTATTCCTACCATGTTTTTTTTAATGGTTTCTTTTGGTATTTTATCTATTCTTGTGTTGTTTGTTACTTTTCTCAAGCATCGTATCTCACATGTGTTGATATTTCTTAAATGTGATTTAGAAAGGGTCCATGTTTGACTTTCATAGCACAAAGTTGGTATGAAGATGCTATTTATCATTTGTTGTTTAGCTGCTATATAAATGTTTGGATATCTTAACAATGGTGAAAGCTGGTATGTGACAGCATTTGCTTTTTGTATTCTCATGTCAATTTATCTGTCTAGTTTTCCATCTTCTGTAAACATTGTGCCCACATACTTGAATTCCTCTACTTGATTCATTTCTTTATCTTTGATCTTAATGTTTAGTGGGTGTTGTACTTTGCTTATTCTCATAGCCTCTGTTTTTGATTTGTTAATTTTCATAGCGTAGTTTGTACAACTTTTATCTAGAGATGTTATATGCTGTTGTAGCAGGTTATCATCCTCATATATTAGGCATTGGTCATCTGCGAAGAGTAGCTCGATGATGTTGGAATTTTATACCTCTAAATTTTTATTTGGTTTCTCCTTTTTGTTGGTTAGTTCCAGATTTATTTTGTCCATATATATATATATATATATATCATATAATATATAATGTTGGACATTATAGTGAAAGAAAGCATAAATAGAGGAATCAGCCATAATAGCAAAAAGACAGAAGTAATGGTAACAACAAAGAAAAAGGCATCACCTCAGTACAAAATAAAGACAAGTGGAACAATACTAAAACAGGTAAATGAATTTTAATATTTGGGAACTTTGTTAACCTCAGACGGAAGATGCACAAAAGAGGTGAGATGTAGAATGGCTCAGGCAAAAGCAGCTTTCCAGAAAATGAGGAAGATACTATGCAATCCATTTTTGACAATAGAAACAAGAAAAATAGTTCTCAAATGTTATGTAGAGCCAATCTTAACATATGGATGTGAATCATGGACAATAGGACAACAGACAAGAAAATCACTGGAGGCTGTAGAAATGTGGTTTTTCAGAAGAATGTTGAGAATAACATGGACGCCAGCGCAGGCCCGGTACTTGATGATGATGATGATGATGATGATGATGATGATGATATATATATATATATATATATATATATATATATACGCATAATGAAGAGGAGCGGTGAGAGGAAATATCCTTGGCTTAAACCTGTTGTAACCTGAAACCATTCTGACAAATTCTCCAATGTTCTAACGGCAATTTGACTGTTTTTATATCATCCTCATCATCAAGTACCAGGCCTATTGGCGTAGGTGATCATGTCTCTCCACATCTTTCGATCTCGGCAGCTATTTATCATTTCTGTTGTTGACCTTCTGCCAAGCCATTCTCTTAAGCTGTCTGTTATTTTGTCTCTTTGCTTCCCTCTATCTCTTCGACCCTCAATTTTTCCAGTTGTTACAATATATTCAAGTTGTTCTCTTCTCATTACATGGCCAAAAAATTATGATTGTCTCTTCCTTATATTGGAAATTAGCTCTCCTTTTGCTTTGACCTCTCTCAGAACATCTTCATTACTCTTCTTAGCTGTCCATGGTACTCTCAACATTCTTCTGTGTTTTTATATAATGCCATTATATTATCTCTTAGTTGTCCTAGAGGAGGACATTTACTTGATCGATATCTGTTCTACTGTTGATAACGCCATTATATTAACACGGGGTTGGCTCATATACTAACATAATGTTGCATAGATTGTGTTATCACAGATTGTCTAATGTTCTATATGTCGTCTAGTTAGTATCACAGATTGTGTAATGTTCTATATGTCGCCTAGTTAGTATCACAGATTGTGTAATGTTCTATATGTCGCCTAGTTAGTATCACATATTGTGTAATGTTCCATATATCGCCTAGTTAGTATCATATAGTGTGTAATGTTCCATATGTCGCCTAGTTAGTATCACATATTGTGTAATGTTCTATATATCGCCTAGTTAGCATCACAGATTGTGCAATGTACTATATATCGCCTAGTTAATATCACAGATTGTGTAATGTTCTATATGTCGCCTAGTTAGTATCACATATTGTGTAATGTTCTATATGTCGCCTAGTTAGCATCACAGATTGTGTAATGTTCTATATGTCGCCTAGTAAGTATCACAGATTGTGTAATGTTCTATATGTCGCCTAGTTAGTATCACAGATTGTGTAATGTCCTATATGTCGCCTAGTTAGTATCACAGATTGTGTAATGTTCTATATGTCGCCTAGTTAGTATCACAGATTGTGTAATGTTCTATATGTCGCCTAGTTAGTATCACATATTGTGTAATGTCCTATATGTCGCCTAGTTAGTATCACATATTGTGTAATGTCCTATATATCACCTAGTTTGTATCACAGATTGTGTAATGTTCTATATATCGCCTAGTTAGTATCACATATTGTGTAATGTCCTATATGTCGCCTAGTTAGTATCACAGATTGTGTAATGTTCTATATGTCGCCTAGTTAGTATCACAGATTGTGTAATGTTCTATATGTCGCCTAGTTAGTATCACAGATTGTGTAATGTTCTATATGTCGCCTAGTTAGTATCACAGATTGTGTAATGTTCTATATATCGCCTAGTTAGTATCACAGATTGTGTAATGTTCTATATGTCGCCTAGTTAGTATCACAGATTGTGTAATGTTCTATATGTCGCCTAGTTAGTATCACAGATTGTGTAATGTTCTATATGTCGCCTAGTTAGTATCACATATTGTGTAATGTTCTATATGTCGCCTAGTTAGTATCACAGATTGTGTAATGTTCTATATGTCGCCTAGTTAGTATCACAGATTGTGTAATGTTCTATATGTCGCCTAGTTAGTATCACAGATTGTGTAATGTTCTATATGTCGCCTAGTTAGTATCACAGATTGTGTAATGTTCTATATGTCGCCTAGTTAGTATCACAGATTGTGTAATGTTCTATATGTCGCCTAGTTAGTATCACAGATTGTGTAATGTTCTATATGTCGCTTGTCAATAAAAAAAGAGGTTGAATCTTGATTAGCGAACAAATGACTTTGTGACACAAGATTTGACTCAATAACTTCATTTTCAAGTGAATAGATGTTGTGTTGCGGAGTTCTGTAGCATGCTTCTTGATACTTCCCGCGTTGTTAGACGTCACATAGGTTTTGCAGAGTTTGTCGCAACCCGTCTCTACTCTGTGCGAGATGTTCGATCTTAGTCTATGCGTGTCAACTTTGCTTCTCTTATAAGTGTTCTTTTTAGTATCTCTTTAGATCTTCCTCTTTTTCTTTATCCTGATGTTTCAGATAGAAAAGCCTGTTTTTGGAATTTTCTTGCTGTCTTATGAGAAAATACTCGACAAAGGTCCATCTTGTTTCCTTAATTGTAGATGAGATCGGTGGTTGCATGGCCATTTCTCTTATTTAAATATTTGGCTTGAATTCAGTCCATTGTACATATAGTATTTTTCATGGGCATTTGCATAGTAATATAAGGGAACAAATGGAAAGATGGAAAGAGAATTTTGAAGAACTTTTGAACAGACACAGCTCAAATAATCCTCCAGATATACTACCTGCAGAAGAAGAGTTACACGTTAACTCATGGTGGAAAATCATTCAAAGAAGAAAAATGAAAGCCATCAAAATATTAAACTTATTTTAAGGCACATGACCAGATGAAATTCCTTCGGAAGCCATCAAAGCAGATATTAACACCTCTACCAAGATGCTACATAATCTATTAGATAAAATTTGGGAGAGGGAAGAAATACCTAAAGACTGGAAAGAAGGTTATATGATCAAACTACCAAAGAAAGGAAGTTTACAGGAGTGCACAAATTATAGGTAAATTATGTTACTATCAGTGCCAGTAAAAATATTAAGCAGAATCATTATGGAGAGACTAAAAGAGGCTTTAGAAAAAGATTTGAGAGATGAACAAGCAGGTTTTAGGAAGAACAGATCATGTGCCGATCAAATAACCACTCTACGTATAATAGTTGAACAAAGATTAGAACTAAAATCCCCACTTTATATTGGATTCATAGATCACGAAAAGGCAACTGATAGTTTTGACAGAAGAATGCATTGGAAGTTGCTGAGTCAATACGGAATCCCCATAAAGTTTATTAACCTGATAAAAACAATGTATGAAAGAACTAAATGTAGTGTGGTGCATGAAGGACAGCTTACAGAAGCATTTGAAATAAGAACAGGAGTAAGGCAGGGATGTCTTCTGTCTCTATTTCTCTTTCTACTGGCCATAGATTGGATTATGAAAATAACTTAAAACAACAGAAATGGAATCTAGTGGTCACTGACCAAGCAACTGGATGATTTAGACTTTGCTGATGACATAGCTCTCCTATCACACAGCCATCAACAGATGCAGGATAAAATGAGCATACTTGATGAGAGATCACAACAGCTAGGACTGAAGATTAATAGAGATAAGACCAACATTATGAGAATTAATGCAGTTGGCAATAACCAAATAAAATTAGGAGAACTACCTCTACTAGAATGCACAATCTTACATATATCTGGGTAGTAATACAGATAAAGAGGGAAGAACAGAAAAATGATACCAAAATAATATCAAAAGCAAGGGGATCTTTTGTGCACTGGGAAACATATGACAGTTCAAAGAATTTCAGTTAAATACAAAAGTAAAAATGTTCAACTCCAATGTTAGGTCAGTCATATTATATGGCTGTAAAACATGGAAGACAACACAATTGACAATCATGAAGCTAAAGACTTTCATTAATGGATGCTTACGCAGAATAAAAGGATGGAAATGTCAGAACAAAATCACTAATATAGAATTATGGAAATGTACCAGTCAAATGCCAGTGGATAAAGGGATACAGCGAATAGGATGGCGCTGGATAGGACACACACTCACTGCGGAAGCCAACTGAGAGTATTACACAAAAGGCCCTTTTTGGAATCCCCAGGGGAAAAGACAAAGAGGAAGATTAAGAAATTCTTGGAGAAGACAGATAGAAGCAGAGATGAAGATGATGGGGAAGACATGGTATGATTTTAAAAGAATGGCAAGAAACAGAACGGCTTGGAAAGTGTTTGTTGAAGACCTATGCTCCACAGGGAGCTGATAGGTAGAAGAGGAAGAAGATAACTAACTGAGTTTCTGCAGAATTTGGTGAAACCTCGTTAAGAGGGTATATGAGCCAACAACTGGCGTTATCAATAGTTGAACAGTTATCAATCAAGTAAAGGTCTTCTTCATAGTGGAAGACAATCACACTCTTGGTAAAGAGCGTATTGTATTTTGTTTATGTTGGCTCAAATAAAGGTTATACGTCGTTAATACTTTTGTTGAGACCTCAAACTTGAGATGATTCAACGATTACATTCTCAACGAGAGAAAGTTAAGGTGACCATACTTTTTTTTTACTGTTTTTCAACCTTTGTCCCGTATTTGTTACTGTCCCAAATTAAAATTATTCCGATTTTGGCCAATTGTTTAGCCTTTGTCCCGGATTGTTAAAATACATTTGGGACACAAACGTTTACCAATTTTGCAATATGGGAAACTTCTCTTCGACTTAAAAATAGACATTATTCCATTGTTGTGTAGAAAATATTTAAAAAGTTGAACTGGCTGTTTATTTGGCGAAACAGTAACAGTAAAATGCGTTCCAAGATTTAAATCTCGAATACTGAAACAAACTCAACAAGTAGCATCTTTGCGGCCACGACATTTCATATTCTTGTATATTCATTGTGTAACTTCGTTTACCGACGAACTAATTCTTTCTATTGTGTTATGTAGTGATAGAGGTTATTGCATTCATAGGATTTATTTACACGGTGTGACTATAAGCTATCTTTTAAATTTGTTCAAATATTCTGTATAGCGTAACTTTGATAAAACACTGAATGTGTAATAGGGAAAATGAGAGAAATATGAAAAGAGATGGAGATGGAAAGAGATGGAGAGGAGAGGAGATTCAGCTTGAAGAAGAATGCTGTTTGGAACCTCCAATTTATTGATAAATTATTAACCAGACCTGTATAAAAGGAAGAAATTTGAAGATAAAACATTTCCTCAATTCGATAAAATCTTATCTCCCTTTACATTGGACTAACTGTGGTAGACCTGTGTTAGGTGTTTTTTTCAACCGTTGTTCCGGATTTGTTCATTAAAATCATCATCATTTTTAGCATTTTTAAAAAATGTTAATTTTAAAATATTTTTTATTTATACTATTATATGTTTTAACTATATTAATGTTGTTTTTATTTTATTATTTTATTTTACAATATTTTTTTTTATTTTTTATTTATATTATTTTTTTAAATTTTTTTAAATATTGAAAAAAAATATTATTTATTTATATTATTTTTAAAATATTTTTTAAAATTAATTTTTTATTTATATATTTAAAAAAAGTATTTTTTTAAATATTTAAAAAAATTAAATTTTAAAATATTTTTAAAAATTATTTTAAAAATATTGTTTTCATTTAAAAATATATTTTAAAATTAATTATTTATTAATTATTTTTAAATTATCTTTTTAAAATACTTTTTTTACTTATATAATTTTATTTTTTAAATTTTTTAAATATATTTTTTAAATATATTTTTTAAATATATTTTTTTTTACTTTTTCATCCCCTTAGAGAGCAACTATTTTTTTTTAGTTCAAATCCAGATTCTCCAGAAAAAGTAGCAAATTCGGGTCTATTCTTTCAGTTTTGATATCCGCTTGCAGGTTTTGTGTATTTTCTTTGTTTATGATCATAGTTTTAGTCTTTTTGATATTCATATATATTCCTTTTTTTGCTTGTCATGTTCATTTAATTAAGTAATTGTTGTAGATCTTTAGGATTTTCTGCTAGTGTACAGTATCATCAGCATATCTTAGGTTAATGATTATCTTTCCATTAATTTTTAAGCCTGCATCTCTAAGATGTTTTAAAAAATATGGTCAGTGTATAGATTGAACAAGCTTGGTGATAGGATGCATCCTTGTCTTACTCCTCTTTTTATATCATTGGGTGTAGAGTTCTCTTTGTTATATTTTATTATTGCTGTTTACTCCCAGTATAAATTACATATTAGTCGTATGTCCATGTCATCTAGATGTATCTCTTTTAGGCATTCTATAAGTTGTTTGTGGTGTATTCTATCTAAATCTTTAATGTAGTCTATGAAACAGGCATATATTGTTTTTTCTTACTTCTGTGCACTTTTAGATTAATGTTCTCATGCAGAATATGGCTTCCTTTGTTCCACTATTTTTTTCTAAATTCAAATTGCTGCTCATCTAATTCAGTATTGATTTTATTCTGAATCCTTCCTTGTATAACTTTTAGCAAGATTTTGTAACATGGCTCATTAGGCTTTCTGTTCTAAATTTACTGCATTCAACTGGATCATTCCTTTTAGGCAATGCAATGAAAGTTTAAGTTTTTAGTTCATTTGGTATGTATCCTGTGTGGTATATGTCGTTGCATATGTCTGTAATCACTTCAATGTCAACATCTTTTAGAGCCTGTATCATCTCTATCTGTATGCTGCCAGGTCCTGCTGCTTTTCCAATGTTCATTGTTTTTATTGCTTTTTCCACCTCAGATTTTAAGATTGTATAGCCTGATGTACATTATATGATTGGTTTCTTGTCCCTTTGATCGTGACAGAGTTCTGTTATATATCCCTGCCATCTATCTATTACATCTTTATTGTCTGTTAGCATTTTTCCTTTTTTGTCTGTAATGCATCCACTCCCTGTCCTTTTTTATTTTTATTAGTCATTCCCTTCTGTGTGCATTGCTCTTAAGGTTTGTTTGCTTTCCATAGTTTCTATTTCTATACATTTTTGGCTGAGCCAGTCTTCTTTTTCCTTGCGTATTTCATTTTACTATTTTATTGTATTGAGCAGTGTTCTTCGCTTGTCTCCTTTCTTCAGTTTTTTCTAAGATGGTGTTAGTTATCCATTTTTTCTTTTGTTCTTTTCTTATTTGGGTAAGGTGTCGCTGGTTTCTTGCATGCTTTTCTTCATGCACTGCCATTTGCTTGTGGCTTTTTCATCAGGATTTTCTCTTCTGTATTGCTCAATTCCTTCTTCTAGCAGCTTCTGATATGTGTTCTTTACGTGTATTGTATAAGTATCTTTAATAACTTTATGATTTAAAGCTGTTATATCTAGTGGTATTGTTGATGAATTAGACTTTTGCTTGTTTCTCTTTAATGTGATTTTCATTGTAATCATTACAGTAATGTGATCAGAATTAATATCTGCTCCTGAACAGGTTTTGGCTTTATTGACGCTGTTACGGTACCTATCTTTTATCATGTAATCTATTTGATTCCTCTTCTTATCTACAGGGCTTTTCCATGTGAATAGTTTCCTTCTCGCTTGCTCATAGTGGGTGTTACATATTACCAGCATGTTCTCTTCACAGAATTGTATTAATCTTTCGCCTCTGTCATTTCTTTTTTCTAAACCATGAGTTCCTATAATGGTCTTATATCTACCTTTTTACTACTTTAGCATTCATGTCGCCCATTACAATAAAGATGTCCGAAGATTTCACTTGCTTCATAACTTTATTTAGATCTTCATAGTACGTCTCTATTTGTTCATCTATGTAGCCTGGAGAAGGTGCGTATGTCTGTATTATTGCTATGCCGAATGGTTTTGCTTTCATCTTGAGTAGTACAATCCTATCACTGTATGTCCAGTGGGTACTTATATATTTTTGTAGCTTTCTTTTTATTAGTATTCCTACCCCTCATTGATGTTCTGTTGTGTTACCTGAGTATATAAATGTACATTTTTCGTCCTCTTTGTACCCACATTCTTCCCATCTTGCCTCTAATATGCCTAAAACATCTATGTTTATTATTTCTGCTTCTTGAATCAGATTTTCCAATGTCCCTCCTTGGTATAGAGTCCTAACATTCCATGAACTTATTTTTAGATCTTTCCTCCGACAAAAGTTCGAATTATTCTCCATGGCCTTCGTTGGAAAAGTACGTTATGAGGCTCCAATCTCATTCATGGTGGTCTGCCTCATTCGTCTTTCGTGTCTGTACATGCCACTTGTGTACCACACACTGTTTTGGCTTTCTGGGCCGTTGGTCATTGCAAACTCTTCCGCCCCATCCACCGTCGCAGACATTGTACAATTCGGAATGGACATTTCCGTCAGCCTGTCGTGACAGTGAAAATCAATAACCTATCACCGATAGGTCTATCTCGAATGAAAAGAAGATAAATACCCACTGTGACGCGAATAGTATTCTTGACACAGTAGTTGATAGATTGTGATACGTAGTGATAACAGACAATGGTGTCGGATAATCATGAGAAAATGTACACAGTGATAGCAGACATCGAAGCTGGACAAATTTGTGATGACATGTGCACAGTGATAACAGACATCGCAGCTGGGCAAATGTGATGAATTGTACAAAGTGATAACAGAAATCGGAGCTGGGCAAATGTGATGACATGTACACAGTGATAGCAGATGATGGATTTGGGCAACTGTGATGACATGTACACAGCGATAGCAGAGATCGGAGATGGGCAACTGTGATGACATGTACACAGTAATAGCAGAGATCGGAGCTGGGCAACTGTGATGACATGTAAACAGTGATAGCAGATGATGGATTTGGGCAACTGTGATGACATGTACACAGCGATAGCAGAGATCGGAGATGGGCAACTGTGATGACATGTACACAGTAATAGCAGAGATCGGAGCTGGGCAACTGTGATGACATGTACACAGTGATAACAGACATCGCAGCTGAGCAACTGTGATGAATTATACAAAGCGATAACATAAATCGGAGCTGGGCAACTGTGATGACATGTACACAGTGATAGCAGAGATCGGAGCTGGGCAACTGTGATGACATGAACACAGTGATAGCACATGATGGATCTGGGCAACTGTGATGAAATGTGCACAGTGATAGCACATGATGGATCTGGGCAACTGTGATGACATGTACACAGTGATAGCAGATAAAGGAGCAGGGCAACTGTGATGACATGTACACAGTGGTAGTAGAAATCGGAGCTGGGCAACTGTGATGACATGTACACAGTGATAGCAAATGATGGATTTGGGCAACTGTGATGACATGTACACAGTGATAGCAGACGATGGATCTGGGCAACTGTGATGACATGTACACAGTGATAGCACATGATGGATCTGGGCAAATATGATGACATGTACACAGTGATATCAGAGATCGGAACTGGACAACTGTGATGACATGTACACAGTGAAAGCAGAGATCGAAGCTGGGCAACTGTGATGACATGTACACAGTGATAACAGACATCGCAGCTGGGCAATTCTGATGACATGTACACAGTGAAAGCAGAGATCGGAGCTGGGCAACTGTGATGACATGTACACATTGATAACAGGCATCGGAGCTGGGCAATTGTGATGAATTGTACAAAGTGATAACAGAAATCAGAGCTGGGCAACTGTAATAACATGTACTCAGTGATAGCAAACATCGCAGCTGGGCAACTGTGATGAATTGTACAAAGTGATAACAGAAATCAGAGCTGGGCAACTGTGATAACATGTACTCAGTGATAGCAGATGATGGATTTGGGTAACTGTAATGACATGTACACTGTGATAGCAGATGATGGATTTGGGCAACTGTGATGAATTGTACACAGTGATAGCAGATGATAGATCTGGACAACTGTGATGACATGTACACAGTTATAGCAGATGAAGGATCTGGGCAAATGTGATGACATGTACACAGTGATAGCAGAGATCGGATCTGGGCAACTGAGATGACATGTACACAGTGATAACAGACATCGGAGCTGGGCAACTGTGATGACATGTACACAGTGATAGCATATATCGGAGCTGGGCAACTGTGATGACATGTACACAGTGATAACAGACATCGCAGCTGGGCAACTGTGATGAATTGTACAAAGTGATAACAGAAATCAGAGCTGGGGAACTGTGATAACATGTACACAGTGATAGCAGATGATGGAGTTGGGTAACTGTAATGACATGTACACTGTGATAGCAGATGATGGATCTGGGCAACTGTGATTACATGTACACAGTGATTGCAGAGACAGGAGCTGGGCATCTGTGATGAATTGTACAAAGTGATAACATAAATCGGAGCTGGGCAACTGTGATGACATGTACACAGTGATAGCAGAGATCGAAGCTGGGCAACTCTGATGACATGTACACAGTGATAGCAGATGATGGATTTGGGCAACTGTGATGACATGTACACAGTGATAGCAGATGATGGATCTGGGCAACTGTGATGACATGTACACAGTGATAGTACATGATGGATCTGGGCAACTGTGATGACATGTACACAGTGATAGCAGAGATCGGATCTCGGTATCTTGATGACATGTACTCAGTGATTGCGGCTATCGGAGCTGGGCAACTGTGATGATATGTACACATGGATAGCAGATATCGGAAGCTGGGCAACTGTCTGTGATGACATGTACACAATGATTGCGGATATTGAAGCTGGGCAACTGTGATGACATGTACACAGTGATAACAGATGATGGATCTGGTTATCTGTGATGACACGTACACAGTGATAGCAGATGAAAGAAAAGATGACAAAGCAAACACAAGAATTGTCGTGATAGGGGACCTGGAGGAAAGGTGAAAGAGAGGCAGGTCATGAATGCCACACCGGATTACACTAGAAATAAGGACGAATAGGGGATGCCATACATTGCCACCTAGCGAAGGATGGGTTTTGACCGCATCAGGTGAATGGACTTTGGTGTTGCCATTCAAGTTACTGCCATGCGTAGTAGGTCAGGGATTGTTTTATCGTTCTCTTATGTCATTAGTCGTACTGGCAAATGAATGTTTTAGCGGTCTGCTGGTATGGAAACAAGAAACAAACAAGCGCAAACATTCACACGCACCCATACATACACACCCACAAAAGCAAGAAAACCAGGGTAACGTTTTACTTTAATGTTATTGCCCATTCTCCTGCCACAGCGATAATGAAAGGTGTGTTCGATATAGAAAACAACATAATACCAACAACATAGTAATTTATCACCGCATATTCAGGAAAATGGATACCAAATCCCACATTTCAATTCACTGAAACATTCGTTTAGGCACGCTGGGTATATAAAGTATAACAGCAAATAAACAAGTCTCCTCTAATGAACTTACTGAAACAATTATATAAATACATCATAACACAACGACTTCAAGAAACTGCTATTACAAACACATCTCAAGAAGGCACCCCACCTCGCATGAAATCTTATCATCATCATCATCATCATCATCATCGTCGTCGTCATCAATTACCATGCCTGCCTGCGTAGGTGATCATGTCTCTCCACAACTTTCGATTTCATCAGTTATTTATCATTTCCGTTGTTGATCTTCTGCCGGTCCATGAAGTCTTATAGACTTTGAAATAAAAGAACTTCGTTGCGCTACTAGCCTGCAATGTGATTGCTTTGATTAATTATATATCACTAGAAGGAGCCACTTCTTTGAGTGCTTTGTTGTAAATCAATTCAGCAATTTATCTTCAAAAACATTTGAATTTGTTTAAAAACCCATGTCAATTTAAAAAAAATGAATTTTAAGTATCGTTACCCGCTTCCCGAAGGCCTATCAAATGTTCGCTCTTATCTGATCTACCTAATTATCTGGCTGCCAGGGATAAACAGATTAACGTGCACACATTCAGTTTCTAGACTCTAGGGACCTTTTCAAAGGTGAAAGCTGGCGGACGAAAAAAAAGACAAGAGAAAAAGACATAGAAAAAAGAAATATGTATGTATATATTCTCTGACAAAGCAGGTATAGTCAATCACATTCTGATTGACCTATTTGACACACAAGAAAGTTCCTGTTTGAACACAATAACTGGCAATGGTGTGTGGACTGTACGGCTGCCGGTGGCCAAGGTTTTGTTACTTGCTCACTTAGACACTTTAACGTTGAAACAAGTTCAACTCCATAGCAAAATGTTAATTTTTTTTACAGAATTTGACATTTGGCAATAATATTCGATTACTTTGTAGTAAAGATAACATATTTTTATGAGATATCATTCTCTTTTACTTTCGGAGACGATCCCTTGAAATCGCCTCCTTTCTCAAGTCGATATACATCAAACTATTTATTTCAAAAGAAAAAAACAGGAAGACCCAGAGAGACACTGAGAAGAACATTGATGAGAGAGGCAAGAGCAACAGGAATTGGCACACTGAGATAGCGCTGCTTGCACAGAACAGAGACAAATGGCGAGATTTTATAAAAGGTCTTTACAGGGGGTTAAAAACTGCTAGAATACAAATTTAGATAATAGAAGGAGTATCTGGGTCTACGCCCTTTGGGCCAGCTACGGCTCGAAAGATCAATAGATAAATAGATTTATTTAAAACAAATTTAGAATCGATTCTATAATGTTGGTAACGAATATTGGCACATAGTTGTTTTAAATATATTATTGGATTACAGTTTAGTCTCCGAGTAAATAAAAAAAAGTGGATTTGACAAAACTCATTCTTCGTGTTTATATAAGAAAATATAAAGACTGAAGTCATGTCGTCTAGCACAAAACGTTATAGACATATACTCTTCTTTTGAGCTGTTTTGTGCTAATTGTGAAGGAAAATTGTGTATCCAAAGTGATTAAGTCTGAATGGATTTTATTATAAAAACAACGTATGATCATCATCATCATCATCATGTACCCTGCCGGTTGGCGTAGGCGATCATGTACCTCCACAATCTTCTATCTACAGTGCATCGTATCAGTTCTCTTGTTGACTGCTATCCATGCCATGACACCAAGCTATCCAGTATTTTCTCTCTTTGTCGTCGCGATCTCTCTTTCCTTTTATTTTGCCAGTTGTAATCAAGTGTTCCAAATTTCCTCTTCTCATGATGTGCCAGAAAAATGTTGATTGCTTCTTTCTGATGTTTTTTTAAGAGCTCCCTTTTTGTGTTGGCCTCTTTGAGAACTTCCTCATTGGTCTTTTTATCTGTCCAGGGAACTTTCAACATTCTTCTGAGAAATCCCATCTCTGTGGCCTCTAATTGTATTTTCATTTGTTTGTCTACTGTCCATGATTCGCTTCTATAGGTCAGAATTGGTTCTATATAGCACTGATGAACTCTCTTTCTCATTTTTATTGACATAGATTTGTTGCATAAGATATTTTTCATTTTCTGAAATGCTATTTTGGCCTGATCTATTCTGCTTGTTATTTCTGTGGTGCATCTCCCATCTGAAGTACTCCCAAAGGAGTAAGATGTCTCCTTTCCTCCGCTAGTCTTCGGGACACCCCTGGGCAAGGTGGAGCTCCCGTTTAGCCCCCGTATCAGGGTTATGTGAAGCCATTGGAGCAGGTGGTGGATGGTGTTGTGGGAGCAGCCGACAAGTAGTGCCGGTTATGGTCCCCACACCGCGATGGCAAGCAGAGGATCTCTGTATAGAGACAATGGCTGCGATCTCCGACTAGTAAAGCCACTGCCAAGAAGGAAAGGAATGGTAAACTACCTTCTTAAATTGCCTGGAATAATCATGACATATCAAAACCTTCTATTTACAGCTAACGACGTCAACGTGTGATCACTTGGCAAAATCTTGTAAATGAAATGACAACAATTTAAATGATGGCAGATTCTGAGGCATTTTTCTATAAATTATGACATTATTTTAACATTTCTTACTACATATGTACAACTGCTTCAAATTTCTTTTATTTAATGTCTAAAACAAGTAGATTTTTTTCAATAAAACCATTGTTAATGTGATTTTTAAGACAGTGGTGTCCTTCAGTGTTTTGATCTGGGTGTAACCTCCTATATGTTTTCTTCGGTAGGAAAAGTATTCAAATACGTTAATTAAAAAGTATAATTTTATATGCCCAACTTTAAAATACAAACACATAATACAGACTCACGTAGATAAGAGAAGATAGATAAAAGTAGATAGATAAGAGAACACAGATAAGAGAATTCGTATCTGGAGTAAAAAATGCGCCTGTGAATATCCGATTCAAAAGATATATCTTTAAAGAGATTTATCTATACTGAATATACAGATTTAATAGATATATTTAGTCGCATAATAAGCAAACAGACTCCATAGACCTAATTTGATAAAGATGAATGTAAGGGTAATTATAGGATGCTTTATAATAGCAGTAAATGGCGTAGCAATCGTTCTTATATCATTAATATTTATACATATCATTTTTGTTGTGAAAATAACATTTTAAAAAATGATTTAAAAAGCTACGTTTATTGCATCTTTTATGTTCTTACCTCCCTGAACAGAAACAAATAAAGCATATTAACATGTGTTGAAACAATCATGATTATATTGCCACCGTTAGGGTTAGGGTCAGCATGATAGGTAGCATACAGCATATCAAACTTCTTCCCTAGATTACGATACCTATATGTAACTCTCTTAGTTACGATATCGTAGTAAAAATTGCTACCACTATCTATCTATCTATCTATCTATCTATCTATCTATCTATCTATCTATCTATCTATCTATCTATCTATCTATCTATCTATCTATCTATCTATCTATCTATCTATCTATCTATCTATCTATCTATCTATCTATCTATCTATCTATCTATCTATCTATCTATCTATCTATCTATCTATCTATCTATCTATCTATCTATCTATCTATCTATCTATCTATCTATCTATCTATCTATCTATCTATCTATCTATCTATCTATCTATCTATCTATCTATCTATCTATCTATCTATCTATCTATCTATCTATCTATCTACCTGCCTACCCACCCGCCCGTCCGTCCGTCCGTCCGTCCGCTTGCCTGCCTGTCTGTCTGTCTGTCTGTTTGTTTGTCTGTCTGGCTATCTATTGACCTTTCGAGCCGTAGCCGGCTCATAGGGCATAAACCCAGAAACACTTTCTCTTATCTAAATTTGTATTCAAGCAGTTCTCAATCCTTGTAAATATCTTTTATCAAAGATCGCCATTTGTTCTGTGCAAGAGATGCTATGTCATTGAGGGAGCCGAATCCTGCTGCTCTTGCCTCTCTGATCACTGTTCTTGTCAGTGTCTCTCTAGGTTGGCCTCTTTTACTCTTACCTGTTGTTACCCACATGAGGGCTTGTTTTGTTATTCGGTTATTACCTCTCCTCATCACATTGTCCAACACATTTAACCTTATCGCAGAAAGAAAAAAAAAAGAATAATAAACTTTTTCTTGAGAATTTGCGATTTTTATTGGCAGTGGAAACAAATTAAATACTCAAGGGTCACCGGAAGTGATAAATAGGAAGGTACACTGAGGGTGGTAATGTTTGAACACGGAAAAATGTCAAATTTTGAGGAATTTATGTTTTAATGCTGTAAATTTTACTACGGTATCGTAATTATGGGTTTAAGCATTTATAAAGCAGGTTACATTTAAATAGTTCAAGTAATGTTTCTTGGATCTCGAATATTCCAGTGTCGATAAACTGAACACGAGGCTCGAAGTAAACAAGTAATAAAAAAAAGTAAAGATCCCCGTCGTGCCAAGTGGCGTATAGGGAATAAGGTGTTAGTGACCATCATTTTGATAGACATTCGGCACATGATTTTGGAGGTAATGTACTTGGTATTACCCCCGTGCCGCTTTACTAACCCATAAACAAATGTGGTACATATTTAAAGTTGAGTGAACCTGGAAGCCAACGATCAGTATCGAACCCGACCTCTTGTCATGTGTGGTCCAGTTCAAGCCTCAAAGTGCCACCCACTATTTGTCTCTTTTGCAAGCCTGTTGTTTGACCTGCCACCCACTAGTTGTCTCTTTTGCAAGCCTGTTGTTTGACCTGCCACCCACTAGTTGTCTCTTTTGCAAGCCTGTTGTTTGACCTGCCACCCACTATTTGTCTCTTTTGCAAGCCTGTTGTTTGACCTGCCACCCACTAGTTGTCTCTTTTGCAAGCCTGTTGTTTGACCTGCCACCCACTAGTTGTCTCTTTTGCAAGCCTGTTGTTTGACCTGCCACCCACTAGTTGTCTCTTTTGCAAGCCTGTTGTTTGACCTGCCACCCACTAGTTGTCTCTTTT
Organism: Megaustenia siamemsis; assembly: GCA_032433765.1. Classification (NCBI taxonomy): domain Eukaryota; kingdom Metazoa; phylum Mollusca; class Gastropoda; order Stylommatophora; family Ariophantidae; genus Megaustenia; species Megaustenia siamemsis. Next base: position 94,711,571 of record JAVIAB010000139.1, on the reverse strand, counting down.
GCAAGCCTGTTGTTTGACCTGCCACCCACTAGTTGTCTCTTTTGCAAGCCTGTTGTTTGACCTGCCACCCACTAGTTGTCTCTTTTGCAAGCCTGTTGTTTGACCTGCCACCCACTAGTTGTCTCTTTTGCAAGCCTGTTGTTTGACCTGCCACCCACTAGTTGTCTCTTTTGCAAGCCTGTTGTTTGACCTGCCACCCACTATTTGTCTCTTTTGCAAGCCTGTTGTTTGACCTGCCACCCACTATTTGTCTCTTTTGCAAGCCTGTTGTTTGACCTGCCACCCACTAGTTGTCTCTTTTGCAAGCCTGTTGTTTGACCTGCCACCCACTAGTTGTCTCTTTTGCAAGCCTGTTGTTTGACCTGCCACCCACTAGTTGTCTCTTTTGCAAGCCTGTTGTTTGACCTGCCACCCACTATTTGTCTCTTTTGCAAGCCTGTTGTTTGACCTGCCACCCACTATTTGTCTCTTTTGCAAGCCTGTTGTTTGACCTGCCACCCACTATTTGTCTCTTTTGCAAGCCTGTTGTTTGACCTGCCACCCACTATTTGTCTCTTTTGCAAGCCTGTTGTTTGACCTGCCACCCACTATTTGTCTCTTTTGCAAGCCTGTTGTTTGACCTGCCACCCACTATTTGTCTCTTTTGCAAGCCTGTTGTTTGACCTGCCACCCACTATTTGTCTCTTTTGCAAGCCTGTTGTTTGACCTGCCACCCACTATTTGTCTCTTTTGCAAGCCTGTTGTTTGACCTGCCACCGTTGTCTCTTTTGTTAGAGGTCTTTCCAATGTGTCTCGAGGTCGTCGTCTTTGCCCCCGACCTGATGTTTTCCATTTGAGAGCTCCTTAGTAATTCTCTAGTCGTTTTTATAAAAACATATATCCGACATATGTCTGTCTTTTCTTAATAGTCCATCTATCTATTGACCTTTCGAGCCGTAGCCGGCCCACAGGGCGTAGACCATGATATTCCTTCTCTTATCTGAATTTTTGTTCTAGCAGTTTTAAATTCTTTTAAAGATATTTTATCAAATCTCACCATTTGTCTCTGTTCTGTGCAAGCAGCTCTATCTCATTGAGGGAGCCGATTCCTGCTGCTCTTGCCTCTCTCATCAATGTTCTTCACAGTGTCTCTCTGGGTCTTCCTCTTTTTCTCTTACCTGTTGTTTGCCACATGAGGACTTGCTTTGCTATTCGGTTATTATCTCTCCTCATCACATGTCCAACATATGACCATCGTCTTTTCTTTATTACTGAAGATATTAGTGGTTGATTGGCGATTTCTCTAATTTCCTCGTTTGTTTTGAATTCGTTCCACGCTATACCAAGTATTTTCCTTAGACATTTATTCTCGAATGTGTTCAACTTTATTTCTGTATCTCTTGTTGTTTTCCAGCTTTCATACCCATACGTACGGGTTGATAATACTTTCTTAATAGTAGACGAGATAAATAGTTGCATAGCCATTTCTCTTATTTCAGTATTAGTCTTGAATTCATTCCATTTAATGCAAAGTATCTTTCTTAGGTATTTGTCTTAAAATGCATTGACCTTGAGTTTTATCTAATTTTCTTTTTGGAATTGTGGACTGACAATATTTGACGGGCAGTTAAATGGTGGGCAATACTTGGGGCACTCTGTGAAAGAATAACGATGAGCGTAAAAGTAACCGGATGTTGTTTTTTTCTCAAATTCTAAAGATCAGCTTCTGGTTTCTTAGTTTATCTAAGGTTGATGACGAGACTTAGATAGAAGGAAGAAGATAATAAAGAAAAAAAGATGAAACAATATTTTAGAAAAAAGAATATCACTAAATAAATGGAAATATAAGGTGGTTATCCCTCGACATCAACCAAAGATTGCAGTGCCTCAATTACTGTGATTATGTGCATCAAAATATGAGTGCTTTTCAATATGTGCTTACGTAATAAGATATACACATACACTGACTTCAGGCGATTCAGGCAGGTCTTTCTGTGAATAATTTAGCTTGTCTCAGGTTTGTTTCAGTTTGTGCACCATCTTTGTTACCTGTCTGTTCTTTACTATTCTCGCTTGGTATAAACACTCTTCATCTTTCTACATTAATGTATATGTACACTTTTATTTGAAAACTTGTAAGGTTTATATTGTGTATGCCTAAGTGTCTCTTCACTTCTTTTATTACTTCTTTCATACAATAATTGTCCTCATTTATTAACTGAAAAGACCCCTTCTACTCAGCCAATTTGATATTTATTGGATATTTCCCTGAACGTTTATTTCACGTTATCGGCCACGTGACAAGGCAGAGTAATCAAAACACAACACAACGACCCCTCATTAATAAGGTGACCATATTTTTGAAATCCCATTCCGGGACGGAATAATTTTACTTCAATTTTCCACCAATAAAATTACATTTCTTCTTGCTGTCATTTTCAAGTGAATAATACATACATTTTAAAACATCTAATAATATAGACCTACAATACGCTATCAGGATAATCAGGAGATAAAAAAAAAACAGTGATACTCACTTAAATTGAAGGTGAAACAGAGATGCTATACTTTCAGATGAGTGAATTTTCTGTAAAATGTCCTTCTTTGTATGCAGCATCTTATAAAATTCGACACATGTTCCCTCATAGTTCACTTTGGTGATCAACATGGCTTTTAAAGTTTCAACACCTAGTTGTGTTTTATCATTTGTCCACAAACTGTTCATCAGAGAAAACACTCGTTCTGTTGCAGCATTTGTTCCAGGTAGACACAAAAAGAACTCTGCCAACTTCAGAATATGTGAAACGGGCACATGATTGTTTCTGAAGTGGAAGCTAGTTCAACCCAACGCTGCCCTGGTAATGTTTTATTAAGGCTCCACTCACTAATTTTTTGTGAAGTAACGAACTGTTTCATGTAGACATATTCGTCATACATTTCATTTTCTGAAAAGTCGACTGAAGGCACTGTTTGACTCACTAATGATGAAGACTTCTCAATATCTTCCCAATTTGGTGTTCTGTTCAGCATTACCCAGCTGTAAGACTCTAGGTTTTGAAAATTATTTGCAGCCCATTTCTTCAAATAACTTAAAGCTGTTTCATAAAATGAAGAAACACTGGCGTTAAACTTTTTCACATCATCACGTGGAAATCCTTCCATTTCCAGCTTTTTAAGGATTATCTGAACTCTTGATGGCAAGAAGCCGTCTTCCAGCTTGGACTCCAAGATAGCTTTCAACATATTGATGTTGTCAATGACTTCAAATACAGTGACCATCTGTCCCTCTACTTTCTGCACTGCTTCGTGGAAAGAGGATGCCTGACTGTGAACCAAAATAAGCCATGCCTCAGATAGTGGGCTTTCAAAGAATTCCTGTATAAAAACTGGGCATCTGTCTTGAGATTGAAAATATGATTTTAGAGGCAGGAACATGTAAAGAACCCTTTCAACAGCAGGCAAGAGCGCAAGCCACCTAGTTTGTGCATAACCTAAAATCATCTGGAAATCTGTGTCGAAAAACTGACAAAACTCCTTGAGACTTTCAACTCTAACTGTGTATGATTTGAAGTACAGATACATTTTTGCAATAGTCATTTCAACATCAACAGGCAATACGTCTGCAGCTGCTCGAACAGTGTTGTGGAAAATATGGCAAGCACACCCAACACCTATCAAACTATGTCCAAGGTTTTCTTTCAGTTTTGTGAAAACATTGTTCTGTCCTTTTCTTTCAGCCCCCAACAAAAATTAGAATTTGTGTTGTCTGCACATAATCCAACTACTTTCAGTTCTAAACCATTTTCAGTTAGACAGTCAATAAGAAAACTACTTACTATATCAGATGTTTCACCCGGCAATGACTTCAACTCTAATATTTTAACTTTCAGTCCTTTATTGCGATCAAAGTATCTGACAAGCAAAGGAACAATCTTGATTTCCTTGTGGTTGGAGGCATCTGTCAGTATGGAGATAAATGTTACGTTTTCTAGGTCACATCTCAACTCGTTTAGAGCATGGGGTGTGAACACATTCCGAATAATAGCTTCTGTTTTCGTACGTGCACAAGCAAATTTTGGTTCTAAAGTTACCTGAAGCAATTTTGATGTGCAGTCCATAGATCTAAACGTGTGATTGTGCATCACTGTATGATATGCAAAGGCACCTTCTGTAGCAGCTAACTGTTCTTCTTTGTCACCAACCTGTTCAGCTCGAAAAAAATGTGTCAACGACGAGCTTGATGCAGTAGTAGCGACGGCTCTCTTATGTTTATCACTATTTATGTGGCTCTTAATATCACCACGTCCACTATGGTTAATAGTAAACCCGGATGAACATATATTACATCTTACAGTGAAGTCTGATGACGATGTAGACTTTTTTTATAAAAGGGTATTCCTTTTGTAAATCTTGATTAAAACTACAATTACGCTTCGGTGCCATTTTTTGCGAAAGTGAAAGTGAAAGTTAGTAACACAACGAATATATACGAGATTTAAAACTAGGAGCGCATTCTACTGTTTTGATATTAAACAAAATTGTCTACACAGCAACGGAATAATATTTTTTTTAGTTGAAGAAATGTACGCCGTATACCAAAATGGCAAAATTGGTAAACGTTTGTGTCCCAAATTATTTTTTAATCAAATCCGGGACAAAAGCTAAAAAATATGCCAAAATCGGGACAAAACCGGTACGGCAGCTAATCCGGGACAAAGGTTCAAAAAATGTCAAATTCCGGGACTGTCCCAGACAATCCGGGACGAATGGTCACCTTATCATTAATCATTGCGAGAATACCAGACCCAAGGGTCGGCCACGAAAAAGATGGATCGATGGAATTTTAGAAGCACTAGGAAACATAACAGCAGCAGAGGCGAACAGAAGAACAAAAGACAGCAAATTATACCACCCCTCGTCACTGAAAGGAAAATCAGGAAGGAAAGAAGCTTATTTATCCTTGAAGGTCATTGTGTGTTGAGACTGCTATGATGGGGACTGCAGTTACCTTTGTTTGGGAGATGATATTAATTCGGATAATTCAACTGGCACAGGCGGTTGAGCAATTATGGATTTTAATTCGTTTGCAGTGATACCAGGGCCTTGCATAACCATAACCATATCCTTGAAGAGAACAAGTTGGTGCTCATCCCTTCGGCTGGTAGAGACAATGTTCAATAAATGTTGAAGACCGCAATTCAACTATCTTGCTTCGTTGGGGCGGTCAGTGACATGTGGAGATTGTTAACAAGGTAATTCTACAGTGGTGACAACTTCTGATATAGAAACATGTATTACACTAGTTGTTAGGTCAACATGCTCCAATAATTCTATTTCATCACAATCATGTGCCATCTTCGCACTGAAGGCTGGTCAAAAAAAAAAAAATTATGCGGCATAATTCATTAACAAAATAATTAAACAACCTTGTTAACACGACAGAACTAAATGAGCAGCAATTCAGTTTAAAGAAGACTTTAATCGAAAGGTTAAAATTGTATTATGAAAACGTTTGCGAAATTATAAGTAAGACAGAAAGAGAGAGAGAGAGAGAGAGAGAGAGAGAGAGGGAGAGAGAGGGAGAGAGAGAGAGAGAGTTAAAACTGAATTGTGGCATTAACGAGTAGAAAGGGCATGAGATGTCTAACACCTGAAAGTGTTTCTCTTTTATCTTCTCTGACGTAATACTGACAACTATATATCTATATTGACTTATCTCTGTTTCTTTCCTTCCCATTCTCTCTAATTATCTCTCATTTTACGCATACATTTTTAATTATGTGTGTCTGGTTTTTATTGAGCTAGATATACCTCAACGAATAAGTTCATGTCTCTGATGGGCAACTAACGTAATACCTCTCTCTTTGGGTCTGTTATAACTTATCTCTCTATCTCTCTCTCTCTCTCTCTCTCTCTCAGTACCGGCAACACTAGCTTTCTTTCTTTGCTTTCCGATAAGCACCTATTTTTCTACAAATAAACAACAACATCTCAATGACCAGGTGTATGAGTTCACAGAGACCCAGAACTGACAACCCGATCCACAAGCCGATAATTCCACCAATGCTTGAAAAAAACTTAATGGGCTGTGAAGAAAAAAAATAGTAGTAGCAATACTAATAATAGTGGTAGCAATAATAACAATATTAGTGGCAGTAATAATAAAAGCAGCAGCAATAATACTAATCATCATTATTATCATCATCATCATCAAGTACCGGGCCTGCTGGTGTAGGTGATCATGTCTCTCCACAACTTTCGATCTCGACAGTTCTTTATCATTTCTGTTGTTGACATTCTGCCAAGCCATTCTCTTAAGTTGTCTGGAATTTTCTCTCTTTGCTTCCCTCTATCTCTTCGTCCCTCAATTTTTTTCAGTTGTTACAATATATTCCAGCTGTTCTCTTCTCATTACATGGCCAAAAAATGATGATTGTTTCTTTCTAATATTGGAAATTAGCTCTCTTTTTGTTTTGACCTCTTTCAAAACATTTTCATTACTCTTCTTAGCTGTCCATGGTATTCTCAACATTCTTCTGTAAAACCACATTTCTACAGACTCCAGTGATTTTCTTGTCTGTTGTTCTATTTTCCATGATTCCCATTCATATGTTAAGATTGGCTCTACATAACATTTAAGTACTCTTTTTCTTGTTTCTATTGTCAAAAATAGATTGCATAGTATCTTCCTCATTTTTTGGAAAACTGTTTTTGCCTGAGCCATTCTGCATCTCACCTCTTTTGTACATCTTCCGTCTGAGGTTAACAAAGTTCCCAAATATTTAAATTCATTTACCTGTTTTAATATTGTTCCACTTATCTTTATTTTGCACTGAGGTGATGTCTTTTTCTTAGTTGTTACCATTACATCTGTTTTTCTGCTATTAAGGCTGAGTCCTTTATTTTTGCTTTCTTTCACTATAATGTCCAACATTTCTTGTAACTCATTTTCACTCTTAGCGATTAATACTGTATCATCAGCATACATTAGATTATTTATATTATAACCTCCAATTGTTATTCCAGGCATGCCCCTTATGGATCTTAAAATAATCTCACTATAAATATTAAACAAATCTGGTGACAGCACACAACATTGCCTAACACCCAGTTTTATTTGTTGAAATATTCCCAATTGGTTTCCAGTTATTATGGCCGCTGTTTGTTGCCAGTACATGTTCTTTATCATTCTTAGATCTTTGCTGTCTACGTTTATGTTTTCTAAAATGTTGATTATTTCTTGGTGCTCTACTTTGTCAAATGCTTTGGTATAATCTATGAAACATAGGTATAGATCTGTTTTCACCTCTTTGTCTCTTTCTACTAAGGATCTTATGATATATATGACATTGCTCGTTCCTTTACCTCCAACAAAACCACACTGTTCATCGCTAATTTCTGTGGACTGATTTTGTTTTGCAATCTTCGCATGATAATTCTTAGTAATATCTTAGTATACTAATACCAGTAGCAAATATAATAATAGTAGCAGCAATAATAATAATAATACCAGTAGCAATAATAATAATAATAATAATAGCAGTAGTAAATATAATAATAGTAGTAACAATAATAATAATAATAGCAGTAGCAATAATAATAATAGCAGTAGCAATAATAATAATAATAATAACAGTAGCAAATATAATAACAGCAGTAGCAATAATACTAATAGCAGTATCAATAATAATAATAGTAGTTGCAATAATAATATTACTAATAGTAATAAGGTGACCATATTTTTGAAATCCCATTCCGGGACGGAATAATTTTACTTCAATTTTCCACCAATAAAATTACATTTCTTCTTGCTGTCATTTTCAAGTGAATAATACATACATTTTAAAACATCTAATAATATAGACCTACAATACGCTATCAGGATAATCAGGAGATAAAAAAAAACAGTGATACTCACTTAAATTGAAGGTGAAACAGAGATGCTGTACTTTTCAGATGAGTGAATTTTCTGTAAAATGTCCTTCTTTGTATGCAGCATCTTATAAAATTCGACACATGTTCCCTCATAGTTCATTTTGGTGATCAACATGGCTTTTAAAGTTTCAACACCTAGTTGTGTTTTATCATTTGTCCACAAACTGTTCATCAGAGAAAACACTCGTTCTGTTGCAACATTAGTTCCAGGTAGACACAAAAAGAACTCTGCCAACCTCAGAATATGTGAAACGGGCACATGATTGTTTCTGAAGTGGGAAGCTAGTTCAACCCAACGCTGCCCTGGTAATGTTTTATTAAGACTCCACTCACTAATTTTTTGTGAAGTAACGAACTGTTTCATGTAGACATATTCGTCATACATTTCATTTTCTGGAAAGTCGACTGAAGGCACTGTTTGACTCACTAATGATGAAGACTTCTACAGATAAATTTTTGCAATAGTCATTTCAACATCATCAGGCAATACGTCTGCAGCTGCTCGAACAGTGTTGTGGAAAATATGGCAAGCACACCCAACACCTATCAAACTATGTCCAAGGTTTTCTTTCAGTTTTGTGAAAACATTGTTCTGTCCTTTTCTTTCAGCCCCCAACAAAAATTAGAATTTGTGTTGTCTGCACATAATCCAACTACTTTCAGTTCTAAACCATTTTCAGTTAGACAGTCAATAAGAAAACTACTTACTATATCAGATGTTTCACCCGGCAATGACTTCAACTCTAATATTTTAACTTTAAGTCCTTTATTGCGATCAAAGTATCTGACAAGCAAAGGAAAAATCTTGATTTCTTTGTGGTTGGAGGCATCTGTCAGTATGGAGATACATGTTACGTTTTCTAGGTCACATCTCAACTCGTTTAGAGCATGGGGTGTGAACACATTCCGAATAATAGCTTCTGTTTTCGTACGTGCACAAGCAAATTTTGGTTCTAAAGTTACCTGAAGCAATTTTGATGTGCAGTCCATACATCTAAACGTGTGATTGTGCATCACTGTATGATATGCAAAGGCACCTTCTGTAGCAGCTAACTGTTCTTCTTTGTCACCAACCTGTTCAGCTCGAAAAAAAATGTGTCAACGACGAGCTTGATGCAGCAGTAGCGACGGCTCTCTTATGTTTTTCACTATTTATGTGGCTCTTAATATCACCACGTCCACTATGGTTAATAGTAAACCCGGATGAACATATATTACATCTTACAGTAAAGTCTGATGACGATGTAGACTTTTTTTATAAAAGGGTATTCCTTTTGTAAATCTTGATTAAAACTACAATTACGCTTCGGTGCCATTTTTTGCGAAAGTGAAAGTGAAAGTTAGTAACACAACGAATATATACGAGATTTAAAACTAGGAGCGCATTCTACTGTTTTGATATTAAACAAAATTGTCTACACAGCAACGGAATAATATTTTTTTAATTGAAGAAATGTACGCCGTATACCAAAGTGGCAAAATTGGTAAACGTTTGTGTCCCAAATTATTTTTTATCAAATCCGGGACAAAAGCTAAAAAATATGCCAAAATCGGGACAAAACCGGTACGGCAGCTAATCCGGGACAAAGGTTCAAAAAATGTCAAATTCCGGGACTGTCCCGGACAATCCGGGTCGAATGGTCACCTTAATAGTAATAGTTGCAATAATAATAATAGTAGTTGCAATAATAATAACTGGAGTTAAACAATGATGTATTTTATCGCCCTTGTTATTTGGAGTTGTTATGGACTTCGTAATGAAGAAATGCTGCGCTGGTAATAAAGGCATCGAATGGATACAAGGAGACCATTTGGAGGACCTCGACTTTGTTGATGACATAGTTCTCATCAGCAGCCAGATAAAAACGATGCAGGAAAACACAAATGAACTATCATCAATATTACCAGCTACTGAACTACCAGCAAAATTGGGCTTGAGATCAATCATGAAAAGACTAAAGTCATGAAAAGTTTAATTCCAACAGACGACAAAATATACATGGAAAACAAACCAGTGGAAGAGATCGATCACTTTATCTATCTTGGAAGTCACATTGATAGAGAAGGGGATACAAGCAAAGAAATTAGAAACAGAATAGCTAAAGCAGCAATGTCTTTCAGAAGGCTTGAAAAGTTGTGGAAATCAAAACTCATCAGCACAAACACAAAACTTAGACTATTCAAATCAAATGTACTATCAACCCTTACGTATGCGTGTGAAAGCTGGAAAACAACAAGAGATATAGAAACAAAGTTGAACGCTTTCGAAAATAAATGTCTAAGGAAAATACTTGGTATAGCGTGGAACGAATTCAAAGCAAATTAGGAAATTAGAGAAATCGCCAATCAACAACTAATATCTTCAGTAATCAAGGAAAGACGATGGTCAAATGTTGGACATGTTATGAGAAGAGATAATAACCGAATGGCAAAGCAAGCCCTCATGTGGGAAACAACAGGTAAGAGAAAAAGAGGAAGACCCAGAGAGACACTGAGAATAACATTGATGAGAAAGGCAAGAGTACCAGGATTCGGCTCCCTCAATGAGATAGAGCTGCTTGCACAGAACAGAGACAAATGGCGAGATTTGATAAAATATCTTTAAAAGAATTGAAAACTGCTAGAACAAAAATTCAGATAAGAGAAGGAGTATCTTGTTCTACGCCCTATGGGCCGGCTACGGCTTGAAAGATCAATAGATAGATAGAATAATAATAGTAGTAGTAACAATAATAATAATATTAATCGTAATATTAATAACATATTTTTTAAATGCCCTTTTCTTAGCGGGTTTTGGTACTAGGTGCACTGTGCTCACCGGCTCTGTGTCGGTAGTGTTGTGATATGATGGGAGTAGCCCGATGATCAGTAGTGTTGTGATATGATAGGAGTAGCCCGATGATCAGTAGTGTTGTGATATAATGGGAGTAGCCCGATGATCAGTAGTGTTGTGATATGATGGGAGTAGTCCGATGATTAAAAGTGTTGTGATATGATGGGAGCAGCCCGGTGATCAGTAGTGTTGTGATATGATGGGAGTAGCTTGGTGATCAGTAGTGTTGTGAAATGATGGGAGTAGCCCGGTGATAGTAGTGTTCTGAAATGATGGGAATATCCCGGTGATAGTAGTGTTCTGAAATGATGGGAATAGCCCGGTGATAGTAGTGTTGTGAAATGATGGGAGTAGCCCGGGGATAGTAGTGCTGTGAAAAGATGAGAGTAGCCCGGTGATAGTAGTGTTGTGAAATGATAGGAGTAGCCCGGTGATAGTAGTCTTATGAAATGATGTGAGTAGCCTGGTGATCAGTAGTGTTGTGAAATGATGGGAGTAGCCCGGTGATCGGTAGTGTTGTAAAATGATTGGAGTAGCCCGGTGATCGGTAGTGTTGTGAAATGATGGGAGTAGCCCGGTGATCGGTAGTGTTGTGAAATGATGGGAGTAACCCGGTGATCGGTAGTGTTGTGAAATGATTGGAGTAGCCTGGTGATCGGTAGTGTTGTGAAATGATTGGATTAGCCCGGTGATCGGTAGTGTTGTGGAATGATGGGAGTAGCCCGGTGATCGGTAGTGTTGTGAAATGATAGAGTTAACCCGGTGATACCTGTCGATTATCCATTAGACCTTTTTAGACGTAAGATGTGTTTTTATCCTGCCCTGTGCTGTCAGCTTTAAACTTGGACTAATATTAATTCACAAGCGCAAATTGAACACAAGAGAAATGGGAGGTCTGAGAAGAGCGACATGAGTGTCATTAAACAGGCAGACAAAGAAATGAGATCTGAAGGACAGGTTCAGTAATTTGATCCAATATTGCATTATATAAACAAAGATAATACTTGAAACGAGATGGCTACCGTCAAAAAGTGCCTGAAAATGGCCATCCATTCAAGGCGAAGACCAAGCTAATCTGTGCTGTGCTTCCAGAACTCAGGGAAGGGCAAGGACAATATGGTGGCATGAAATTAAACAAACTCAGCAACAATACAAGTTGACTACCAAAGAATCCCTAACATAAACAAGAAGATTCATAGAAAAACAAACATACAGTATATGATAGCGTTAACAAAAGAAGACGGCATACCGTAACAAACGTTTCGGCCGCAAGTCTTCCTCAGGACGACATGACAACACAGACATACAAGACGGCATCAAGATTACATAGACTGCGATAGATTTCTTCTGGGTTTCAGATTGAGAGAAGTATGCTTCCTGTGATCTGATCGCCATGATTTCAAACAGGAAGTGACTACTTGGTCAGGACGTTGTCAGGACAAGGCACTATTCGTTACGTGACTGCATAGGGTGGGAAAGAACTTAACAGAAGCAGAGGTTCTCAAATAGGAAAAGAGCGATATGGCTTAGAGATAATGTAAGATCTGAACCAGAAAGAGTAAATTAAAAAGAAATATTGGAAAGGAGAACAACTACTAAGAGACTAGGAGGAAAAGATTCCAAAGCAAGGAAAACAAATTGGAGAAAATGTATCTTGTATCAGGGTATGGGAGAAAAGCGGCTATAATAGAACAGAATGATAGGAGTTAATACTTTTCGGGTGGAGAGAGCCAAGACGTGCATTGTGTCGGTTCTCCAGATAAAACCGACGGTGGTTATCAAAAGAGCAGGAAACGATACCACTGAGTAGAATATTGACGACACCCAAGTGATTATAAAAGTTAAAGTACATAGCTTCTGTGGTACCAGAGTCTAGAGAAATCTTGAAAAATGCTTCTGAAAACGATCTATCTCTCTCACATTTAATTTTGGGTGGTAGCCTTTGCAAATGATGACGAGTATCAGGTTAGAGGATATACAAAAGAAACTTTTTTTTTTTACTTCAAATGCACCATTTGGATAGTTAACGTGGTTAGTAGCATGGATCACGACTCGTTCCTGAAGTCTCGGGTCCTCCTCGCTTGGTAGCTCACAATTAGGGCAGTAACCTCCAGGACATGATGGTCACGAGTAGAAAACGCAATTCTGTTCAATACCATAGGGGAATTAACTCTGTATACGACTTTTTGTGAGAACAAATATAAGTAAGACATGTTTGCTTTTAGGCAATTGTTTTCGGAAACATTTCTAGAATATCTCTCTGCACGATGTTATTCCGCTGTCCATTTACATTAACTCTTCTGACCACAAGTGCCCACAAGATATCCTAATCACTAGTAACATTTCCTGCTCTTCGTGTGACCGCAGTCTGTTCGCCTTGGAAAACCAACTCATAGACCATCTTGTCCTTTTCAGCCAGAGAAGGTATTATCTCCTTTCATTTGTTATGGTTATGGAAGGCACGGTATCACTGCAAAGGAATTAAAATCCATAATTGCTCAACCGCCCGTGCCAGTGGAATCATCCGAATTACTATCTCATAACCCAAACAAAGAAAGTTAGATGTAGTCCCAATCATAGCATTCTCAGCAGAAAGTGAACATAACCATCTGTTCTCCATCATACGATATCATTTCATCGTAAACAAATGGAATATCGAAACACGATCAAAACAGATGAAACGCACAGCTCACAGTGTGCACAGAGCACTCAAGTCAGTAGCTCCTGCAACAAGCCGGACTTGAAATATGAGGAAACTGCAACAAGGAACACTTTTCAGACATAGTCTTTAATGGTTCCTGGCCCCTATCCACCATATTGACCGGAAGATCACGTCTTCCTAAAAATGATGATCGTCATATTTTTAAAATGTATAGCGCTTGATGATGTTAGGACATCATTTTGACTCCAAGTCCGAACACATGAAACCTTTCATTGGTGTCCACTATAAACCATCTCCCCTCTTCATTAACCAAGGATGATTCATTTCTCTGGAAATGTGTTTATTTTCCTAATGATCCTTATCTCTTAAGTCCCTACATAGAGGTTCTCCTTTCCTAATAATCCTTATCTCTTAAGTCCCTACACAGAGGTTCTCCTTTCCTAAAGATCCTTATCTCTTAAGTCCCTACATAGCGGTTCTAATTTCCTAAAGATCCTTATCTCTTAAGTCCCTACATAGCCGTTCTAATTTCCTAAAGATCCTTATCTCTTAAGTCCCTACATAGACGTTCTCCTTTCCTAAAGATCCTTATCTCTTAAGTCCCTACATAGCGGTTCTCCTTTCCTAAAGATCCTTATCTCTTAAGTCCGTACATAGACGTTCTCCTTTCCTAAAGATCCTTATCTCTTAAGTCCCTACATAGACGTTCTCCTTTCCTAAAGATCCTTATCTCTTAAGTCCCTACATAGCGGTTCTCCTTTCCTAAAGATCCTTATCTCTTAATTCCCTACATAGACGTTCTCCTTTCCTAAAGATCCTTATCTCTTAAGTCCCTACATAGACGTTCTCCTTTCCTAAAGATCCTTATCTCTTAAGTCCCTACATAGCCGTTCTCCTTTTCTAAAGATCCTTATCTCTTAAGTCCCTATACAGAGGTTTTCCTTTTCCTCGTTCTTCTTTTTTTATAGTTTATGGATCAGACTTTCCGACATCTTCGAGTCCAATCTCCATCCTGTGTGAGAAGATCTTTGAGTTCTTGCCCTACCAGTGCTGTCACGTAGCTAATAAGTTCTTTTCCCCGGTCACATCCAGGTCACGTGGTCTTTACTTGTTGAAAATCAAGAATTTCTGACCACATAGGCCTTGTTCCTGAATGTGAAACAAAGTAGAAATCCATACCAATCCATGAACTCTTGTTATCTTTTGTGTGAGTATCTGTGTGTCCTGACACACTGACGAATTCCTGTGGCCGAAACGTTTAGTTATTCTGTAATGTTTTATCTTAGTAAAACTGCCACGTGTAGGCTTATTTTTGCAAGTTTCATCCACAGCTTTACAGCGGCCCTGCGCGATATCACATGTCTACGTCTATCTCCAGAGCTAGAACCCTCAATGTACATTGATACCAGAGAGGAAGGGAAAAAATACTTGCGCTACAGGAAATGATGAATAATTGTCGAGATCGAAAATTGTGACGAGACATGATCACCTACACCAGCAGTCCCGACGAGACATGATCACCTACACCAGCAGTCCCGACGAGACATGATCACCTACACCAGCAGTCCCGGTACTTGATGATGATGATGATCCTTACTTATGCATGCGAGAGCTGGAAAACAACTAATGAAAAAAGAAATAAATTTGATGCATTTGAAAACAAATGCCAGATGAAAATAATGTATGTACCAAGGAATGAGTTCAAGACTAGTGCAGAAATAAGAGAAATGACAAATCATCCAAAAATAGTAACTATAAACAAGACAAGAAGATGGTCATATACTGGCCATGCAATAAGATGAGACAAGAAAGACATTTTCAAAGCAGAAAAAGTGGGAACCAGATGGTAAAAGAAAAAGCGGCCGACCTAGAGAAGCTATAAAAATAACATTAAAACGAGAGGCAACATCAACAGGCATCAGCTCCCTTGCCGAGATTAAACAACTCTCCCAGAATAGAACCGTGTGGAGAGACACAGTGTAGATCCAAGGTCTAACAGTTGAAAGATCGCCGAACACAAGAGTCTAGAATTTGTGCACTATGTGCCGTCTTCGCCTCGAAAGGATAGTAGACAGATTGATGTCTAGAGTGTGACGTACAATGAATTTGGTGTTGCACCCACATACTTTAATCTTTCAAACATCTATGTCCACATTGGAATGATGACAGGATGACACAAATGTCAAAGTAATAGTATTGGGAGACCAAAATGTGCATTTGATCAGCTACCTGATAACACGAGAAATTAATGGGAATATATAGAACGAATAGAGACACGATATGGGTATAAAGTGATAGAAGGTGTGTGGAGTGAGAAATATAGTTAATGGGGGTAGACTGTTTAAAACATAGAATCAAACAAACCAGCAGAAGAACTCTATGAGATATATAAAAAAGTATAGATCTCTGAGGGAGCCGCGATAGCTCAGTGGTTAGTTAACTGGACTACCACGGACAAGGGGTAGGGTTCGATCCCAACCGACGGCTTCCGGGTTCACCCAGCCTTAAATGGGTACCGGATTTTTTCTGGGAAAGTAAAGCAGCACGGGCGTAATACTGACCACATTACCCCAAAAATCATGTGCTGAAGGTCTGTAAAATATAGGGTCACTAACACCATATTTCCCTATACGCCACTTGGCGTGAAGGGGGCACTTTACTTTTTTTATAGATCTCTGACTATTTAAGAGCAGGAAGAGACACTTATTAATGTTGAAGAGACAGAAAGTCGTTGGTACAGCACATGACAAGTCTTGCTGAAGCTATCACAAAGATCAAATTAGAAAGAAAAACAACCAAGTAGAATATATTGATGAGTGTAAACAACAGACAATATAGATACAATAAAAGGCACAATTAACAGAACTAGCGATATTTATTACAGAAAAAAGTAAAATTTACATTTGTTGAAAATAATTAAAATGTTGAAGGTTCAGATGAAAAAAGGTGCGCACAATTACAAAAATAATATTCATTATAAAGTGAGTATAATTTATGATAAAAATTACGAAAATAATTCGTTATAAAGTGAATATAATTTATTACAAGCATAATACTTATTCATTACCCCACAAATCATGTGCCGAAGGTCTGTAAAAAGTATGGTCACTAACACCATATTCCCTATACGCCACTTGGCATGACGAGGGCTCTTTACTTTTTACTTTTACTATAACACTTATTTTTTTTTGTGTGTGTTTTCGTGTGTGTGTGTTCGTGTGTGTGTGTGTTGTAATGGTTATTTACCTCATTTTCTTCTGTCTCTGCGAGAACCTCGTGGTTTAAGTCTTCGAAGTAGATTTTTACTAACAGGAACTCTTCTCTGTTTGAGATCAAATATTAATTACTAGTACCGACTCACACATGTCGAGTTAATGTCTCAATAACAATACTCGTTTAATTCATGTTACCTTGAGAATGCGTTACAAATGATTTAATGTCTCTGTGAGAATTTACATGTTTAGTTAATGTCATGTCAGAAAATATACTGTGTTCAGCTTTCATGTTTGCATTTCTGTGCTTATTTTAAATACTTGATGAGTTGTACCTTAGGAATGTTTTTGCCGAAACGTCGTGGTCTGTCTCGTCTGTCAATTAGTTTAGCCGCTTTATACCACTCAATTAGTTTAGCTGCTTTATACCACTCAATTAGTTTAGCTGCTTTATACCACTCAATTAGTTTAGCTGCTTTATACCACTCAATTAGTTTAGCTGCTTTATACCACTCAATTAGTTTAGCTGCTTTATACCACTCAATTAGTTTAGCTGCTTTATACCACTCAATTAGTTTAGCTGCTTTATACCACTCAATTAGTTTAGCTGCTTTATACCACTCAATTAGTTTAGCTGCTTTATACCACTCAATTAGTTTAGCTGCTTTATACCACTCAATTAGTTTAGCTGCTTTATACCACTCACTTAGTTTAGCTGCTTTATACCACTCAATTAGTTTAGCTGCTTTATACCACTCAATTAGTTTAGCTGCTTTATACCACTCAATTAGTTTAGCTGCTTTATACCGCTCAATTAGTTTAGCTGCTTTATACCACTTTGTATGTTTGTTTTTTATCTACAACGAAAGAATGTACGTTGAGTACACACAGTCTTAGTTAATGCCTTTCCATGATTAATAAATGTACGTGGTAAAACACTCATAATTTGTCTTTTAGAGAGATCATATGTACCTGGTTAATGTTTGTATGAGAACACACATAGCTAGCTAATGTTTGTATGAGAACACACATAGCTAGCTAATGTTTGTATGAGAACACACTTAGCTAGCTAATGTTTGTATGAGAACACACTTAGCTAGCTAATGTTTGTATGAGAACACACTTAGCTAGCTAATGTTTGTATGAGAACACACATAGCTAGATAATGTTTGTATGAAAACACACTTAGCTAGCTAATGTTTGTATGAGAACACACATAGCTAGCTAATGTTTGTATGAGAACACACTTAGCTAGCTAATGTTTGTATGAGAACACACATAGCTAGATAATGTTTTTATGATAACATACATAGCTAGATAATGATTGTATTTTTATTCATTTCATATCGCCACGATATGGGTGTAGATTTTCATTGTATAGTTAACAGTAGCATAACATTGTATGCTCAATATGTTATATACTGTGCTCTACAATCCATAAAGCTGCTGAGTTGGGTGATTCACGAACCATGTACAGCAACATTAGGATTACTCTAGGCCCAAACCTCTCAAAAATTTCTCCCTTAAAAGATGCTAACTGTGAGTCTATTATTGACAAAACTAAACATCTGGAAAGATGGGTCGAACATTACTCAAGTCTATATTCTGTAGACAGACCAGCAAGCCTACTCCTAGACCAGCTAGTTCCAAAATACTCAGTGCTGACTTAACTGGATAATGAACCTACTGAGAAAGATCTTCATGATGTCAGCCTCTCAAGTGGAAAAGCTTCTGGTAACGACGACGTCCCTGCTGAAATACTGAAGGAAAACACTTCATCTCCTACCTCTACAAACTCCTTGTCCAAAGCTAGAGAAGTGGACCCCAAGACATGAAAGATGCCAAGATTGTAACGTTATATAAAAATAAGGGGGTGGGGGCAAGGATGATTGCAACAATTATAGGGGTATATCCCTCCTGAGTATAACTGGAAAGACATTCGCAAGAATTGTTTTAAAGCTCCTACATCAATTGCCAAACTCCCATCGATCATGGCAACACTTAGGATTCGTAGACTAAGGTGGCTGGGCCATGTAAGAAGAATGGCAAACAATCGTATTCCCAAACAAATATTGTATGGCGAACCTAAGGACGGAAAGAGACCAAAGGGCAGACCAGTGCTGAGATATAAGGATGTTTGCAGGGCTTCCTTGAGGGAATTTTCTATAAGTGAAAGGAACTGGGAAAATGTGGCTGCGGATCGTAGCATATGGAGAGCAAACATAAAAAATGGCACAGCAACTTTCGAGACAGTGCTGATGTCAAATTCAGAAGACAAAAGGCGCAAGAGAAAGGAGACAAGGCCGGGTACCGCGGGTACACCTTGCTCGTTCTGTGGATGGATCTGTCTGTCCAGGATTGGCAAATTCAGCCACGAGAAAAGATGTTCAATAAAGCAGCACCCAGTATGAGACACTAATGCTTTACCAAACTATTGACTTATCATGATTGCTTGCTACCAACCGTCTGCCAAGACGCCAAAGGCCATTTATATATATATATATATAACATTGTATAGTTGGAAGTCGCTGAACATTGTATGGTTAACAGTAACATAACATTGTATAGGTAACAGTCGCATAACATTTTATAGTAACAGTGGCATAACATTTTATATTTAACAGTCATTTAACATTGTTTAGTAGCCAGTCACATAACAGTGTATAGTTAACATTTGCATAACATTGTATAGTTAACAGTCACATGACACTGTATAATAACAGTCGCATAACATTGTGTAGTAACAGTAACATAGCATTGCATAGTAATAGTTGCATAAAATTGTACAGTTAGCGGTCACATAACATTGCATAGTGATAGTAGGTAACATTGTATAGTTAACAGTGGCATAACATCGCATAATAATAGTTACACAACATTGTATAGTTAAGTCAAATAATATTGTATAGTTAATAGTCACATACATTTATATAGGAATAGCCGCACAACATTGTATATTTAACAGGCACTAAACATTTTATAGTAAAAGTCACATAACATTGTATAGTAATAGTCACATAACATTGTGTAATTACTAGCTGCATAACACTGCAAAGTTAATAGACGTGTAACAGGGGGTTTAAAATAATGGGGAAATATTTTTGTGTACAAACATTTTATTTATAATTACATTTACGGTCTTTGATTGTCTGCCCACAGATTTCTTGGTTAATTGTCTGGTAGCGTTAATAGAAGACAGACATGGCTAAATCCGTTTTATAGAGACAGACATATCAGATATGAATTGATCCAACATGAACCACTCACCTGCGATCTTTGACTGACTTGTTTTGTAGCTTCTCACAAAGTTCCGGTGATTTTAGACAAACGGTGGTAACAAGAAGTTCCTGGAAACACATCGAGATTATGTTTTCTTGGAAATTGTTTCAGATGTGTCATGTGTGTGTGTGTGTGTGTGTGTGTGTGTGTGTGTGTGTGTGTGTTTTAGGTCACATTTGAGCACAGATTGACAATATAAGCCATGAATACAGATAGAGAGAATGTGTGTGGTGTGTGTGTTTAGCTCACATTTGAGCACATATTGACATAGTAGGAAAGACATACATTGAGAGAGAGAGAGAGAGTGAGAGAGAGTGAGAGTGAGAGAGAGAGAGAGAGAGAGAGCGAGAGTGAGAGATAGAGTGAACGTGATAATGAAGGTGAGAACAGAAAATGTGTATAATCAATTTAACAAAATAGGTAAGTATCGATTAATAAAGGACAATGAAAGAAGATACAAGAGTGAAGATGGCAGAAATAAAGAGTGGAAAAAGGAGAAATAAAAACATTAGAAACAATATAGAACATTACAATGGATCTAGTAGGTTGTTTAGTAAATGCGCCATTAATTTGTTCATTTACACGCCACTCGTAACTCATGCTATGCATACGGTTATATTTTCTACGTAGAAATAATGACAAATAATGTACAAGGGATTTTAAAATGTTTCAGAAATACAGGAATTAGCAATTCCGGTTAAATCGTGTCTGCCTTTAGCGCAGTATATAGTGCTGAAGAAAGACAGCATAACATATAACATGATATAACTTATAACATAACAACACTGTATGTGTGTCATACAATAGTAGCTTGTACTTTTTCTCTATCCACTTTGGCTTTTCTGCGTGGTGGGAACAAGAGGTGCTTTTGTCAGTGCTTTTGTCAGTGCTTTTGTCAGTGTTTTTGTCAGTGCTTTTGTCAGTGCTTTTGTCAGTGCTTTTGGTTCGCCTCACACGTGACGTCAGATATTTGGCTTGTACATAGCCATCTAAAGATTTACTAAGACCCACGGTCAGAAGCTGAACCGCGATAGTTAAGTGGTTTTTGAACTGGACTACAAAGGACAAGAGGTAGGGTTCGATCCAAACCGACGGCTTCCGGGTTCACCCAGCCTTTAATGGGTACCGGATTTTTCTGGGAAAGTAAAGCGGCACTGGATTAATACCGATCACATTACCCCAAAATTCATGTGCTGAAGGTCTGTAAAATGTATGATCACTAACACCATATTCCCTATACGTCACTTTGCGTGATGGGGGCTCTTTACTTCTTTTTTTCTTTCAGGGCAGAAACTAAAACAAGAGAACTCGCCAACTAGTGTGACGTTAACAGTTATAAGAGCTGTATATGCTGACGTCACTCTACCTACAACCACCCCTGCTCGCAAAGCTGAAAACGTCAGGCCAGTTGGAGGTTTTCTGGGAATTTCCTGTCAGCCAAGTATGCCTTTGTAAATCTACAGATGGATATGGCTGGTCCATCTCTATGGTTAGCCTCACATGTGGCATTTTGTGTTTGACGTCAGGTATTCCGGTTATCCATCTCTCGTCAGGTCTTCATCTACTTCATCCTCTAATCCATCTGATGTGCGAACACTTGCTGTGGGATGCTGTTTACCTGTAACTATGTCACATGCTCAAACGTTTTATTTTATCTGAATTAGCTAAGAACTAACGTTACCCGCATTTATATTTTTTATTTCTTCTCTTATTATCCTGTTAAGTATTTTTAGAAAAGATATCTCAGTTGTGATCTCTCGCTCAGAAGTGCTAAGGAATCTCTCTTATGCTGAACAAATTATAATTGGGTTTTAAGTTACATTTGAGCACAGATTGACAATATAAGCCATGAATACAGATAGAGAGATTCAATCAAATCGTCTGAATGATTTGAACTATCCTGAAAGGACTTGGTTTACGATTTGATGTCAACATGCTGGCAAACAAATAAATATTTCGTGGCAGACATCTTCAGAGTAATCATTCTCATTCAGAATCAGACGAGTCTGACAGGTTAATTACTGCTTTCGGTTGAACAAACCACAAACCATCCTTCATCTAATATTCTTCTTTTTCTTCACGTAAGACTCTTTAAAATTTTGCTCAGAAATCTTTGTCTATCCTTGATAGGGGTGTGATTTGAAAGCGTCATAGCATTGTATAATTTAAAGATTGTATTTTTAGCTGCTACTTGTCTTTTGATTCTACCCAAACTAGATCTATTGGATTTAAGTGTGAATGTTAAGATGGTAGTACTAAACTTATATGACCATGATCTTATGATAACTTGCCTATATGAAATATCTGTGTCCGTTTGGAAAACAATTCAAGTTTCAGGTACATGTTAGATTGTATGTATTCCTACGCGAGCCACATCCTTATTTCATATTTGGTACTTTATGATGTCGGGACTTTTATCTTTCTGTGCAACTACGATGTGGTATGATGCTATGTCCATTATTAAAGAAGAGGCTCGATCTAATGTTGGAAGAACAGTTTTCTCAATCCACTCTCAAAATATGCGGCAGTTCATCTCGGAGTGATAGTCCCGATCGTCTGTCAAGTTTGAAACAGAAACGAGCTACGCATTCTGCAACAGACCATTATGTCTGCTACATGCACAAGCGATGCCCTCTGCTGCTAGGTACCGAACATTTAATACTTCCATTTGGTAACTGCCATCCCGTTTCACTTGTATGGGGGTAACTGATCCACGTTTTATTTGAATATACCATAAAATAACCATCTTTACACGTTTACTTGATTTCACGTATATACTTGCTTCTCACAGCTACTAGATGTTTCTTCTCACATCTACTATAGTCCGTTCAGATTCGTTTGCCGAGATGTTATGATTTATAATTCAAAAAGTTCTTGATGATTTCACATGATTTTTAGCATACGGTGTTAAAATGTCCATGTCACGAGAACATATGTGTTACTCGATGTCTAGCTATAACGGTTTTCTTAAAGCGGCGAATTCCTTTGATCTTTGCCCATGTAACTATTATTTTGACCCTAATCAAAATGTTTTACAGTAATCTAGTGCAACGATGACCCATAGGCGTGTCCATAAAATTTTACTTGGTGGCAAGTATACAAATTTTAAATTATATATAGAACTTTTGTTCGTAGAGTCAATTTGATATAGTTCCATGCTCTTGGTGTGAGTTTCCCAAATGTTGTCGCTGCCTTTCAAATACGTACATTTAGTTCCTCATCTAAGGAAAGTGTGGCTGTAATAGTGGATCCAAGATAGCTGAACTTCTGTACTGACTCAAGCAGGCTTCCATTCAAAGTAATGGTTGTTGGTTTGCTTATAACATATTTTTGATTGCTTGGGTGGTCTTGAACAATAAACTGTTTAACAAATCAACTAGGAAATTTTGCAAATCAAACTATTTATCTGTAGACTTAATCAGAGTAATGATCATTCAGAATCAGACGATTCAAATAGGTCGATTACTGCTTTCGGCTGAACAAACAACAAACCATCCTTTTTCCAATATTCCTCTTCTTGTCGTAACACATGATCCTCACATTTTACCCAGTAGTCTTTATTTATATTTGATAGAGCCTGATTTGTAAGTGTCTCAACATCGCATAATTTGAAAGTTTTATTTGTATATGCTACGTGTCCTTTAACTTTTGCCCAAACTAGTTCTATAGGATTTAAGTGTGCATGATATGGAGGTAGTCTCAAACATCTATGGCCATGTTCTTGAATTAACTTGTCTATTTTAAATATCTTTGTACGTTGTGTCTGTTTTACAAGGCTAAGCAATTCGGGTTTCAAGTAGCTGTCGTTAACTTGTATGTGTTCTTTTATGAGCCACGTTTTGATTGCATCTTTTGTACTTGATGATGTTGGGATTCTATCTTCTACGTTAACTACGTTATGGTATGAAGCATTGTCCATTATCAGACAAGAAGGTCGATCTAATATTGGAAGGATACTTTTCTCGATCCAGTCTTTAAATATGTGCCCATTCATTTCGGAGTGGTAGTCTCTATTGTCTATGGATTTTGAAATGAAAACGAGATGAGCATTCTGCAACAACCCATTATGTCTGCTACCTGCATGTGCAACTATCAAACGTTGCCCTTTACTGCTTGGTACTGATCTTTTAATACTTCCATCTGCTAACTGCCATTCCTTTTCATTTGTATGGTGAGCGTTGATCCAAGTTTCATCTAAATAAACAATATCATAATCATTTTCGCGCATTTCCTTCACTTCACGTAAATACTTGCTTCTAAGAGCTACTAGATGTGGCTTCTCACAAATAATGTTTTTTCCACCAGCATACTTTCTAAAGGTGAAGCCTGCACTTCTTAATATTTTCCATAATGAAGTTTTTGATATTTCAATGTCGTTGTTAATTTTCAGCCAAAGCTTCAACTTTCTAAGTGTCACTTCTTCGTTTATATCAAACATTCGACAGATTTCTCTTTTTACTAGGTCCTTATCAAAACTGTCTAACGTTTCTTTCCTTCCTTGCTTTCTTGCATTTGTTGGCAATAAATATCCGCTTCCTTTAACTATTCGATCAAATGAACGTTTACACAAACCTAAAATATGCATTGTTCTCTTCTCAGGGTTTGATAAAGAACAATAAAGATGTCCCTTTTTACGCTCTCTGCAGAAGTATTGATAAATCTTTATAGCAATGTTATGCTCAGTAAAATATTTTGCCTTTATATTCATTCTCACATAGACTTGCAGAAGATAATATGGATAGTGCCGCCTCCTTTCTGTAAATATTGAGATTTGCCTCTGAATTATGACTCGAACTCGAGTCTACGGCCGTGATTTTGACGTCACATAATTTCCGGTTTCGGCTAAAATGTCATTTTGTGCTAAACGGGAAATTTCATATGTAACATTTCTTTATAAAAATTTATAGTGGAAACATAACTATTTTAGGACGGTGCGCATTCATCCGTGAAGGTCATGCCTATATGTTAAAGAATCAGCTGTGAGATGTAAGCATCTACATAATCCCGCCGGTGTTTATAATATCGATTAACTTTTTTTTAAATATAGGTTAAATAAGGCATCTTTGAAACTGGATCACATTTCTTTGATAAAAAAATATTTTTATAGCGACATTAGTATTCTAAACCTAACTTCAAAAGATCAATGCAAATGAACAATAAGTTTTTGAAAAAAATAAATTAATGTCTATGCAAACGAATCTGAACGGACTATAGATGTCGCTTCTCACAGCTACTAGATGTGTCTTCCCACAGCTACTAGATGTGTCGTCTCACAGCTACTAGATGTGTCTTCTCACAGCTACTAGATGTGTCTTCCCACAGCTACTAGATGTGTCTTCCCACAGCTACTAGATGTGTCTTCTCACAGCTACTAGATGTGTCTTCTCACAGCTACTAGATGTGTCTTGTCACAGCTACTAGATGTGTCGTCTCACAACTACTAGATGTGTCTTCTCACAGCTACTAAATGTGTCTTCTCACAACTATTTGATGTGGCCTCTCACAGCTACTAAATGTAGCTTCTCACAAATCGTGTTTTTTCCGCCATTTTTTTCATAATGTAGATTTGAAACTTCAATGCCCTTGTTCGTTCTCAGCCTAGTCTTGAATTTTCCCTGTGCCACTGCGCTCAAAGTAAACATTTGGGAAACGTATCCTTGTGTAAGCTTTTTATGAAAATTATCTAAAACTTTCTTTATTTATTTCTTTTTTTGTATTACTTGGATATAAATATCCACATTCTTGCACCCCAACGATTAAACGACCGTCTATTTAACTCCAAAATTTGCAATGTTAACCTCTCAGGGTTTAATAAAGAACGATAAAGACCCCCCCCCCCCCCCCACCTTCTCCGTCTACTCTGCAGAATTATATATCTTCATTGCGATGTTTTGAAATGTTATGAATTTCACATTAGATTCATTTTATTTACAACCAGACCACGACGAGATATTTTTTCTACAGAGGTTTTGAAAATGAAATAGAGCACACATGAAGTTTAAGCTTAGATTTGAAAGTGCGCAGTGATTCTTGCACGAGATTAAAATGTAAACATAGGGATTTTGAAACTCTTCTTGTAATATTGACCTGTAAACTTTTTATTTCACTAGTATCCATGTGTGTGTTTCTTTTTATATACTACAGATAAGTCAAAATGAAAACCATCTGTTGGTTTCAGTGTTATTTGTTTCAATATAAAGTCAGGGCAATAAACAATTTAAACAATTTAAACCAAGTAATTAATAAAAATGTAAAGAGCCCCCGTCACGCGAAGTGGCGTATAGGGAATATGGTGTTAGTGACCATACATTTTACAGACTTTCAGCACATGATTTTGGGGGTAATGTGGTCGGTATTGCGCCACGCCGCTTTACTTTCACAGAAAAAAATCCAGTACCTATTTAAGGCAGTTGAAACCAAACGGCTATTAAATTATAGTTTTTTTTTTTTTTAAAATAAGTCCAGAGTTTAGAAACGGACTGTAATGTCTGCTATATTTTGTGATTAATGTTATAGTCAAAGCAAAACGTCATTAGTAGTAGGTAATCAATTTTAGTTGATGGAAAAATGTGACTAAATGATAATAGAACAATGTGACTAAATATTAATGGACAATGTAACTAAATGTTAATGGGACAATGTGACTAAATGATATTGGAACAATGTAACTAAATGATATTGGAACAATGTGACTATTTGATATTGGAACAATGTGTTCTAAATGATAATTTAAAAATGTGACTAAATAATAATGAAATAATGTGACTAAATATTAATGGGACAATGTGACTAAATGATATTGGAACAATGTGACTAAATGGTAATGCGACAATGTGACTAAATGATTTTGGAACAATATGACTAAATGATATTGGAACAATGTGACTAAATCATAATGGTACAATGTGACTGAATCATAATGGAACAATGTGACTAAATGTTAATGGGACAATGTGACTAAATGATATTGGAATATTGTGACTAAAAGATATTGTAACAATGTGACTAAATGATATTGGAAGATTATGACTAAATAATAATGGAGCAATGTGACTAAATGATATTGAAACAATGTGACCAATTGATAATGGAAGATTATGACTAAATAATAGTGGAACAATGGGACTCAATGATATTGGAACAACGTGACTAAATGCTATTGGAAAAATGTGACTAAATGATATTGGAACAATGTGACTAATTAATATTGGAACAATGGGACCAAATCATAATGGAACAATGTGACTAAATCATAATGGAACAATGTGACTATATGTTAATGGGACAATGTGGCTAAATGATATTGTAACAATGTGACTAAATGATACTGGAACAATGTGACTTAATGATAATGGAAGATTATGACTAAATAATAATGGAACAATGTGAAAAAATGATACTGGAACAATGTGACTAAATGATATTGGAACAAAGTGACCCATTGATATTGGAAGATTATGACTAAATAATAGTGGAACAATGTGACTAAATGATATTGGAACAATATGACTAAATAATAATGAAATATGTGACTAAATGATCATGGAACAATGTGATTAAATGATATTCGAAAATAATGACCAATTGATAATGCAAGATTATGACTAAATAATAGTGGAACAATGTGACTAAATGATATTGGAACAATGTGACTAAATGATATTGGAACAATGTGACTAAATGATATTGGAGCAATGTGACTATATGATAATGGAACAATGTGACTTAATGATAATGGAAGATTATGACTAAAAATAATGGAACAATGTGATAAAATGATACTGGAACAATGTGACTAAATAATATTGGAACAAAGTAACCCATTGATATTGGAAGATTATGACTAAATAATAGTGGAACAATGTGACTAAATGATATTGGAACAATGTGACTAAATAATAATGGAATAATGTGACTAAATGATCATGGAACAATGTGATTAAATGATATTGGAAAATAATGACCAATTGATAATGCAAGATTATGACTAAATAATAGTGGAACAATGTGACTAAATGATATTGGAACAATGTGACTAAATGATATTGGAACAATGTGACTAAATGATACTGGAGCAATGTGACTATATGATAATGGAACAATGTGACTAAATCATAATGGCACAATGTGACTAAACGATAATGGAACAAAGTGACTAAATGATAATAGAACAATGTGACTAAATGATAATGAAACAATGTGACTAAATGATAATGGAACAATAGGACTAAATGATAGTGGAACAATGTGACTAAATGATAATGAAACAATGTGATTAAATGATAATGGAACAATGTGACTAAATCATAATGGAACAATGTGACTAAATCGTAATGGAAAAATGTGAGAAAATGATAATGGAACAATGTGTGACAATGATAATGGAACAATGTGTGAAAATGATAATGGAACAATGTGTGAAAATGATAATGGAACAATGTGTAAAAATGATAATGGAACAATGTGTGAAAATGATAATGGAACAATGTGTGAAAATGATAATGGAACAATGTGTAAAAATGATAATGGAACAATATGACTAAATCATAATGGAACAATGTAGCTAAATCATAATGAAACAATGCAGCTAAATTATAATGGAACAATGTGACTAAATCATAATGGAACAATGTAGCTAAATCAAAATGGAACAATGTGACTAAATCATAATGGAACAATGTAGCTAAATCATAATGGAACAATGTAGCTGAATGATAATGGAACATTGTAGCATAGCTAAATGTTAATTGAACAATTTAGCTAAATGATAATGGAACAATATAGCTAAGTCATAATGGAACAATGTAGCTAAATCATAATGGAACAATGTAGCTAAATGATAATGGAACAATGTAGCTAAATTATAATGGAACAATGTAGCTAAATCACAATGGAACAATGTAGCTAAATGATAATGGAACAATGTAGCTAAATGATAATGGAACAATGTAGCTAAATGATAATGGAACAATGTAGCGAAATGATAATGGAACAATGTAACTAAATAATAATGGAGCAATGTAGCTAAATCATAATGGAACAATGTAGCTAAATGATAATGGAACAATGTAACTAAGTAATAATGGAGCAATGTAGCTAAATCATAATGGAACAATGTAGCTAAATGATAATGGAACAATGTAGTTAAATCATAATGGAACAATGTAGCTAAATGATAATGGAACAAATGTAGCTAAATCATAATGGAACAAGTAGTTAAATCATAATGGAACAATGTAGCTAAATGATAATGGAACAATGTAGCTAAATGATAATGGAACAATGTAGTTAAATCATAATGGAACAATGTAGCTAAATGATAATGGAACAATGTAGCTAAATCATAATGGAACAATGTTGCTAAATGATAATGGAACAATGTAGCTAAATTATAATGGAACAATGTAGCTAAATGATCATAGAACAATGTAGCTAAATCATAATGGAACAATGTAGTTAAATCATAATGGAACATGTAGCTAAATGATAATGGAACAATGTAGCTAAATGATAATGGAACAATGTAGTTAAATCATAATGGAACAATGTAGCTAAATGATAATGGAACAATGTAGCTAAATCATAATGGAACAATGTTGCTAAATGATAATGGAACAATGTAGCTAAATTATAATGGAACAATGTAGCTAAATGATCATAGAACAATGTAGCTAAATCATAATGGAACAATGTGATGAATGATACAAAAAGCACGTACTGACAATGTGTCACTTGGCCATTTTCGAGTGGACATAGTCTTCTTATACGTGACCTCTCTGGAAGAAATGTGGAAGCAGAAAACAATTAGTTAAAAGCACGTTCGTTGAGAAGATTTTAAACATCTGTTATAGTTACAGAATATAATTAAATAATAGAAAAGTAAAGTGCCCCCGTCACGCCAAGTGGCGTATAGGGAATAGGGTGTTAGTTATATGGCCCTTTTCGTCTTCTCAGACGGTCTAGTGGAGGCTTCTGTGTATTTTTTGGAGGTTTTGTTTTTGTCGAACAGCTTCTCTCGTGGCTAATTCTACCAATGTTTGATAAACACACACGCCCACAGAATGAATAAGTCAGACCCCCTGATCTACAGGGTTTTCCATCCTTTTTCATGAGTCTTTTGTCTTCAAGTTTTGCCTTAGCACAGTCTCAAATGATGTTATACCGTTCCTTACACATGCTCTCCATGATGTGAGATTACTTGCCAGATGTCCCAGTTATTTTCACATATGGAGAAGTCTTTCAGAGATGATTTACAGATATCTCTATATCGTAGTTTATGTCTGCCGATTTGTCTTTTTCCGTGTGTTAGTTCACATATAGTATTGCCTAGGAATACGCTTTTCTTCCATTCGTTGGACATGCCCCAGCCATTGTTCTCGACATCTGAGAATCGACATGATTGTTGGGGTCTTAGCACGTTGCAGGACATTTAAGTTGGTAATTTTGTCTGCCATTTGCTGTGCATTATCTGCGGAGATATCGCTTGTGGAAAACATTTAGTCTTTTTCCTGGTTTGAGTATGTTGTCCAGGTTTCAGATCCATATAATAGTGTGCTAAGCACACACGTTTGATATATTAAGAGTTTAGTCTTTAGTGTTAGTTTCGTGTTGTTCCACGCCCTTTCTGTGAGTTTGCCGAAGGTCGTAGCTGCCTTACCAATTCGATTGTTTATTTCGTCATCAAGAGAGATGCGTAATTGTAAAAAAAGTAAAGTACCCCCGTCACGCCAAGTGGCGTGTAAGGAAATATGGTGTTGTGACCCCATAGTTTACAGACCTTCAGCACATGATTTTTGGAGTAATGTGGTCGGTATTACGCCCGTGCTGCTTTACTTTCCAGAAAAAAATCAGGTACCCATTTAAGGCAGGGTGAACCTGGAAGCCGTCGGTTGGGATCGAACCCTACCCCTTGTCCTTTGTAGTCCAGTTCACTAACCACTGAGCTATCGCGGCTCCCATTTCGTAGATCCAAGATATGTAAATATCTGTACTGGTTCTAGTGGACAATCTTTTAGAGTGATTAATAGAGGTTTGATGTCGCCCTGACTTAGTATTACTGTCTTCTGAACACTAATTGACAGTGAAAAAATGTCGCGTGCTTTATCCAGGTTGTTGATCAGCGACTGTAGGGTGGCCTCACTATGAGCGACTAGGGCTGCATCGTCAGCAAATAAAAATTCTTTAAGTTAGGCAACATTTGTTTTCGCTCTTAGTCTTGCTAAGTTGAACAGTGAGCCATCTGTCTTGTGCGAATGTAAATATCTCATGAGCTGTTTTCGAAGGCGTAATTTAGGAGGGCAGCAAAAATATACCAAAAAGGGTGGGGCGAGGACACATCCCTGTTTCACTCCGTTGTTGACTTTAAAACTCTCTGATGAACTCCCATTAAAGTAGATTTTAGCATTCATGTCTTCATGAAAGGACATAATCAGCTTAAGTAATTTAGGTGGGCAACCTATGCTTTCCAACACCATGTAGAGCCCATCTCTGTTTACTGAGTCGAAGGCCTTTGTGAGATCCACAAAGGCAATATAGAGCGGCATATTTTGTTCTCGACATTTTTCTTGTCATTGTATAAGTGTGAAAATCATGTCTATGGTTGATCTCTCGGCTCTGAAGCCGCATTGAGACTCGGGAAGAACACGTTCTGCAAGTCTATGGAGGCGTTTTAGTATGACTCTCGCACAAGCCTTGCCGGCTGTGCTAAGGAGAGAGATGCCTCTGTAATTATTGCAATCGCCCCTGTCTCCGTTGTTTTGTACAGCGTTATGATCTTAGTATTTCTCATATCATGAGGTATTTCTCCTTGTCTCCAGCATTTGATAACAGTCTGTATAGATGTGGAAGTAGTACGTTTAAGTGTATGCAGCTGAAGTATCATTGAGCATTCGGAAACTCCTTTTGGCGTGGTTATGGAGTTTATATTATGTACAGCGAAGACGTAGACGTGACTTTTCGACACTTAGACCCCGCCAGAAAAAAGTATAATTTTCTTCCTTTACAGAGCCACAGTCTGAGAGTCTTGTTTCTTGTAGGGCAGCAATATCAACATGTAGCCTATTTAGTTCTTACCTATGAGGGCTGTTGTTTTAATTTGCCCTTCTTTCGGTGTGTTTGCTTTAGCAAGTCCAGGGCACATGGTTCTTACGTTTCATGTGCCAAGTTTAAACATTGCTGCTTTCTTCCTCATTTCACTTTTCCTACTCTGCCTGGGAACGGAATATGGAGATAGTGCGTTACCCAGTCGCACTATCCCTCTCTCGACTTCGTTTCAGTGGTGTTAATGACTATAATTTTACAGACCTCCGGCACATGATTTTTGGAGTAATGTGGTCGGTATTACACCCGTGCCGCTTTACTTTCCTAGAAAAAAATCCAGTACCCCTTTTAGGCTGGGTGAATCTGGAAGCCGTCGGTTGGGATCGAACCCTACCTTTTGTCCTTTTTAGTCCAGTTCGTTAACCACTGAGCTATCGCGGCTGCCAGAACACAATTAGTTATAAGTAAATTCGTTGAGAATTGATACAGCTTCTTTTAGTTACATAAAAAATACAAGATTAAACAGATAAAGGGAGCAAACTTTGGTTACAACCAAAAACTGACTGTAAACAAATTATTGAAATGTTATATAAACATATACTAAATATAGAGGTGAAAGTCTATATACACAAACATCTTATTCTTCTTTCCTTCCTTATTTGTCTATCAGCTTTGAGAGAAGATATAATTTTCGATCTTTTGATCATCCCCCCCCCCCCTCTGTTGCTGTTATGTTTCCTAGTGTTTCTAATATTCCGTCAATCCATCGTCTTCTTGGTCGGCCCTCTGGTCTGGTGTTCTCGTAACAGTCATTGAATGCTCGTTGTGTTGTGTTTTATCATTTTGCCTTGTTATCTGTTGTTTCTTCTATATATTCGGTGGCGGGAATTATTCCTAGGTTTTTTCTGAGCTCTTAATTTCTGATCTTATTGTACTGGCTATTTCCTGTCATTCGTCGACACAAACATCAACAAATGTCATCAAACAGGTCTGTGGGCTTACCAATATCAAGGCTGGCGAGGAGAGGATACCGTTGCCTACGTCAATTATGCGGACATTCTCGTATATTGTCACACACGACAGGAAATGTAGGGAACAGAACTCAGTCGTGGTCAATGCCGAGGTCAACGGTCTCATCTGTGATAACACCGATGAGATAAATGCAGTCATCTATACCGATTGATCTGTAATCTGGCACAAATGGAGTGCATGGGCATTTACAGCACGCAGGGTGGGCAGAATAGTCAAGGAAGACAGTGGTGCATACGTTATGACCACGAGTAGCATGACGATAGATGTGATGGCAGTGACCAAGGCATTCATCTGGTTAGAGTCACAAGACTTCACCCACGCCTGCATACTGAGTGATTCGATGAGCTTGATAAGAAAAGTGTAGGCGGGCTCTGTACGTATGCAATGTGTAGAGTCATTGCAGAGGTTAAAGGTTAAAAATACGTAAGGACGCCTTTGTCTTCGTTCCTGGACATGCAGGAGGAAGTGAAAGAGCGGATAGTTTGGCTAGCTGCGATATTGTTTAGAACGGTCGACCGATGGATCGACGGACATCATTAATGTCCTGCGAGATGTGGGAAGAGAACAGGACTTCGACAACCATGAGTTCACGTCACTTCTTCGGATGAAAGAGATGGGAGTTAAGATAGAAACGAGAAACTTAGTGGGTGTGTAAGAAGACTAATCAACCAACACAGAACCTGAGTCGTCAGTCGCTGGACACAGCCAGAAACGAGAAACTTAGTGGGCGTGTAAGAAGACTAATCAACCAACACAGAACCTGAGTCGTCAGTCGCTGGACGCTGAGGGAATTGCTGAGGAGGGGATCTGAACACCTGTGGTCATGTTCGGAGTTTAATAATGATGAACCGCAAAACTCAACTCAAAAACTCAACTCAAAAACTCAACTCAAAAACTCAACTCAAAAACTCAACTCAAAAACTCAACTCAAAAACTCAACAACATATCAACAAAAGATAATCCCGTATACCAATTGTTGGACTCAATATTTACAGACGTCAAGGTGAATATTAGTCAACTTGTAATTCTATATTTACAACATAACCTCAAAAAGAGTTGAGAAGCGTTTAGACACGTCATATTAAACATCAGATTACACATCAGATTGCACATCAGATTACACATCAGATTACACATCAGATTACCACAAATTGTTGTTTGGTGACGTAGGTTATGTGATTGGCCTCTATACAGTGGTTGGGGGGGGGGGGGGGGGCGGGTTCGCACAGAGACAAAGTCAATCAAAAACCGCAGCAGACGATCACGTATTTGTAAAAAAGTTATTAACGTTTTTGTTTTGTAATAAAATGTGGGTGACAGAGAACCTGAAAGTAACCAAATTACATTTCCATGGTTGCTAAAAGCTTGCAGTAAAGATTATGTAAGGATAAAGTAAAGATTTGGAGTTCTAAATAGGTAGAGGTCATTTGATCGTTGCTGAACAAATATTTTCACGATTTGTTGCATTAAAATTTCCACTCGAACCACGTTAAATTAAAAATTTCAATTATTTTGATTTCAATTTTCATGAGGTCTATATTGTCCTTATCTAGAAGCCAGATATCTTAATTTGATGTCAGCAATGAAATATTGTTACCAATAAAGACCTTCTAAATTATTGGCGGAGTACCTCTCATTATTCCGGTGCCTCGTCATTTAAGACAGGAGATGAGCATGAAGCCCACATTAATTGTGACGTCAGTAACTATAACCTCTCCTAACTCACATTCTTACCTATTTTTAATTTTTTCAGACATGAACTAAGAATTTTTTTTCATCTACCATCTTTAATAACTAACATATACAATGGCAAAGTAAAGCATGTGGTAATAATCAATATGCTGGAGAAAAATAAGCAACATCTGCCCTAGTCACTAGAGGTGACTAACACAGACAAGCACACACAAAGATATGAGATGTGACTAACACAGACAAGCACACACAAAGATATGAGATGTGACTAACACAGACAAGCCCACACAAAGATATGAGATGTGACTAACACAGACAAGTACACACAAAGATATGAGATGTGACTAACACAGACAAGCACACACAAAGATATGAGATGTGACTAACACAGACAAGCACACATAAAGATATGAGATGTGACTAACACAGACAAGCACACACAAAGATATGAGATATGACTAACACAGACAAGCACATACAAAGATATGAGATGTGACTAACACAGACATGCACACACAAAGATATGAGATGTGACTAACACAGACATGCACACACAAAGATATGAGATGTGACTAACACAGACATGCACACACAAAGATATGAGATATGACTAACACAGACATACATGCAAAGATATGACACATGACTAACATAGATATGCACACAAAGATATGATATATGACTAACATAGATATGCACACACAAAAATATGACACATGCCTAACATAGACATTCACACAAAGATATGAGATATGACTGACATAGATATGCACACACAAAGATATGACACATGACTAACGTAGACATGCACACAAAGATATGACACATGCCTAACATAGACAGGCACACAAAGATATGATATGACTGACATCGAGATGCACACACATAAAGATATGAGGTGTGAATAACATAACCAGGCACATACAAGGATATGAGATGTGACAAACACAGACATGCACACCCAAAGATATGAGATATGACTAACATAAACATGCACACAAAGATATGAGATATCACTAACCCAGACATGCACACACAAAGATATGACACATGGCTAACACAGATACACACTAAGATATGAGATATGACTAAACACAGACACACATAAAGATATGAGACATGATTAACACGGACACACCAGGATATGAGATATGACTAGCAAGACACACACCAAGATATGAGACATGGCTAGCACACACCCAAGCGAAGATATGAGCCATGGCTAGCACAGAAACACACTAAGATATGAGCCATGGCTAGCACAGAAACACATTAAGATATAAGCCATGGCTAGCACGGAAACACACCAAGATATGAACCATGTCTAGCACAGAAACGCATTAAGATATGAGCCCTAACTGTTCACAGGTTACGTTAAAACAGTTGTACGGAGATTTGAGAGTGCAGTATGACCCGTAGAACGTTCCCTTGCATGTACAGTTCTCGGTTGACTGTTCACAGGTGTCGTTGAAACAGTTGTCCGGACATTTGAGAGTGCAGTCTGGCCCGTATTACGTTTCCTTGCACGTACAGTCTGCACTTTCTGGGTCACATATGATGTCACAGCCATCAGAACACGTATGTTCGCACTGTAGCCCAAAATTACCATCGGGACAAGTGTTATTACAGGTATAGCCAGGATGTTTACATTGTAGGCATTTTCCGGATTTTTACTCACATAAAGGACAGACACTGAGACAAGACATGGAGCAGTCGTGTCCATAGATCCCATGTGAACAGTTGCCGTGACACGTACCGATGATGATGTTGCAGCCTTTGCTACATCCACTACACACTTCACAAAACGACCCAGAATGCCCGTCCAGACAATAGGTGTCTGTAAATGTTTGCACCTCACACACCGTCAATGCACTGTCGGCCTGCGAAAGGGTCGGTGATAACTCAATCTTAATGTGTGCCATTGGCGTTTGTGTGGTAACTACAATAGTGTTCACATAAACATTAGGGTATGATATATCATTATAATGGAACACTACGCCGCCACTGTCAGAGAAAGCCTTTAGAGTGGCATTCTTTACCCGAATCATAGTGCTAGCTCGATGATAGATTCGAATGGTGTGAATCTTCTGGGGTGTGGCAAAGTTCAGATGCCAGTAAACAGGATTGGGTCCACTTCTCAATTTTGTGTGTGTGCAGTCATTGTCATAGAGATTGGTCTTTGTTTTGCCATTATTACGGCCTCTGGTCCACATTCGTCTCCTGTAGAACAAGCATTAAATGTGTTGGTCTGGTTTGTGTTCTGTTTTAGAGCCACATTCTGACCCCCGCCAATGTAGTTGGAGCAGATATTTGCAACTATCGCCCCTTCAATCAGTAACTTGTTGATCAGACCAGCCCCAGAGCAAAAGACATCAATCTCGCGCTGACTAACTACAAACCTTGATTCATTGTTACATGAGGCAGAACCATTTAGTTTTACCGTGAAACTGTCCGGGTATGTGAAGTCATTCACATAAATCCTAAACCAGGAGAACGGCAAAGATTGATTGAGAGTTGCCTCAACTGATGTAGAATTGTGTCCGGATTACATGTGGTGACGTTGTTATCAAACAGGAAAGTAGGTTCAGATTTTTTAGCGTATTTGTACACGAGATCCAAGTACTGACACTGGGGTCCGAAATATTCGTGCTGACATCTGTCATTATTTGGGCATGTCCCTGTAGTTTTGTCACAAACTGAGTCATCATAGCAGTGACATTGTAACGTAAAATGTGCCCCAAACCAACCGCCTGCACAAGTTAGGTCATTAGTTTCCAAGGCCGCGAACGAAGCCAGCAGAATAAAGACTTGATCTACAGCGATGGTTAACGAAATGTGTACAAATATTTATTATCAAACCCGTGATTACATTTCTAAAAATCCTGATGTTCTCTAATAGAATGAGACAATCCGTTGGAGACAAGCAAAGTCAACATTGTTTGCAACATGGCTCGAACGCAAACAAATGGTCATATCAAAGAAACAATTATCATCATCATGCAGCATAAACATGAACAGGACAAATCTGAAACAAATGCAACTCGTCAAATACTTGGGCCCAATAAATAACATCAAATGGAAGATGCATCACAGAAATAAAAAGCAGAATAGCTCAGGCCAAAATAGCATTTCAGAAAAAGAAAAACGTTTTATGCAACAATTCTTTGTCAGTAAAAGCGAGAAAAAGTTCATCAGTGCTATATAGAGTCAATTCTGACCTATGTAAGCGAATAATGGACAGTAGACAGGCAAATTAAAAGACGATTAGAGGCCACAGAGATGGGACTTCTCAGAAGAAAGTTAAAAATTATCTGGACAGCTAAAAAGACCAATGAGGAAATTCTCAAAGAGGCCAACACAAAAAGGGAGCTCCTAAAAAAACATCAATAAGAAACAATCAACATTTTTTTGTCGGTCTCATCATAAGAAAAGGAAAGTTGGAATACTTGGTTATAACTGACAAATACAGGTACAGAGAGATCGCGGACGACAAAGAGAGAAGATACTAGACAGCTTGGTGTCATGCATTGAAATCAGTCAACAACAAAATTGATACGATGCACTGTGGATAGAATATTGTGAAAGGACATGATCACCTACGTCAACCTGGAGGTCACATGATGATGATGATGATACAGTGACACATACATAGATAGACACACAAAAATGCAACCATATTTACCTGCAAGGATTGCTGCATTTGCAAGTGGTTACATATTTTTCCATGTTTCTATTAACCATCAAAATACACACACTGTTTAACTTCGGATCTAGAAGACATAGCAAACAATCATTATCTCAAAATATACAATTTTTGCTAAAAATATCCTGTAAAGTTCAATGCTTTCTTGTCAGCTTTAGTTATATCAGTCAAAGTAATATATTCAATGAGAGCAAGTGTATGCCAACAATTGTGTGTATTTTTTGTTTTCATTTAAGTTTACATTTGTTTCTTTAAAACATGTAAGGAAATAAAATTGTAATAATTAATTATGTAATTCTGTAACCGGTGGCATTTTTTTTTTGATACAATAAATTGTAAATTGACACTCGATTACTGTTCTCCGACAATTTGACTTTTACAATTGTGACTTGTGTCCAGAACTAACTCGGAGTTCATCTCCCAACCTCCCTAGCCATCTCATACCTTTGCACGACAGGTGCATGTTATTCTACAAGTGACATATAATAACATAATATAGATAATCTAAAAAGAAACTTGAACATCTGAAACTCTCTAATCTTCCAGGTTGATGGTTGTTGCAACTATCTCTGTGGTGAAATCGGCAGTTGTAACAAAATCAATAGCGGCAGACATTTTGTCACTGAGTGGACATAAGGGACATGCAACTTCCATGGCTGACATGGAAACTAGCAGAAAATTATTTTCACGAGAAAGATTTGCAGCGGAACATGAGACACATCTGACAGATAACAGGGCTGAGGTATTTAACATATGAAACAACCCCAGTTAACAATGATTTAAGTTTAGCCTCAGTTTCTGTATGATCAGTGTACACATCTAGCCAGTCATCTAGAAAATGTATTACTGATGGTGGCTTTAGTTTTTGCATGATAAAAGTACACATTTAGCCAATCATCAGGAAAATATATTATTGATTGTGGCCTTAGTTTCTGCATGATTAATGTACACATTTAGCCAATCATCAGGAAAATATATTATTGATGCTGGCCTTAGTTTCTGCATGATTAATGTACACATTTAGCCAATCACCAGGACAATGTATTATTGATGGTGGCCTTAGTTTCTGCATGATTAATGTACACATTTAGCCAATCATCTGGACAATGTATTATTGATGGTGGCCTTAGTTTCTGCATGATTAATGTACACATTTAGCCAATCATCTGGACAATGTATTATTGATGGTGGCCTCAGTTTCTGCATGATTAATGTACACATTTAGCCAATCATCTTGACAATGTATTATTGATGGTGGCCTTAGTTTCTGCATGATTAATGTACACATTTAGCCAATCAATTGGACAATGTATTATTGATGGTGGCCTTAGTTTCTGCATGATTAAAGTACACATTTAGCCAATCATCTGGACAATGTATTATTGATTGTGGCCTTAGTTTCTGCATGATTAATGTACACATTTAGCCAATCATCTGGACAATGTATTACTGATTGTGGCCTTAGTTTCTGCATGATTAATGTACACATTTAGCCAATCATCTGGACAATGTATTATTGATTGTGGCCTTAGATTCTGCATGATTAATGTACACATTTAGCCAATCATATGGACAATGTATTACTGATTGTGGCCTTAGTTTCTGCATGATTAATGTACACATTTAGCCAATCATCTGGACAATGTATTACTGATTATGGCCTCAGTTTCTGCATGATTAATGTACACATTTAGCCAATCATCTGGACAATGTATTATTGATTGTGGCCTTAGATTCTGCATGATTAATGTACACATTTAGCCAATCATATGGACAATGTATTACTGATTGTGGCCTTAGTTTCTGCATGATTAATGTACACATTTAGCCAATCATCTGGACAATGTATTACTGATTGTGGCCTCAGTTTCTGCATGATTAATGTACACATTTAGCCAATCATCTTGACAATGTATTATTGATGGTGGCCTTAGTTTCTGCATGATTAATGTACACATTTAGCCAATCAATTGGACAATGTATTATTGATGGTGGCCTTAGTTTCTGCATGATTAAAGTACACATTTAGCCAATCATCTGGACAATGTATTATTGATTGTGGCCTTAGTTTCTGCATGATTAATGTACACATTTAGCCAATCATCTGGACAATGTATTACTGATTGTGGCCTCAGTTTCTGCATGATTAATGTACACATTTAGCCAATCATCTGGACAATGTATTATTGATTGTGGCCTTAGTTTATGCATGATTAGTGTACACATTTAGCCAATCATCTGGACAATGAATTTTTGATGGTGTCCTTAGCTTCTGCATGATCAGTGTACACATCTAGCCAGCCATCTATGTCAGTCTAGAGGTATATATGTCATTCATAGAATTCATAGTGGCATTTTTTTTTTAAATAACAAGTAAAGGTGATCTAGATGTCAAAATGACGTATTGTTTTTGCTATTTTTACACAAAAGTCAAATAGAGCGTTAATTTATTGGCTGCTCTGAGACTGAACCAATAAATTATGCAAATGAGACTGAAGTATTTAGCCTCATGTACAAGACGATTTTGGGGAGGTTAAGAATTCGAGAAGATTCAGATATGTAATCTAGACGAGCTTAGTCGACTTCGGTCGAAACTGCCTGAAAACACAAGTGATAGTTATGGACTTCCACAAGTTAGTCAGTTGTTATCAAATATAGATGTAGAAGGAAG
The DNA here is from genome assembly GCA_032433765.1 of Megaustenia siamemsis. Lineage (NCBI taxonomy): Eukaryota > Metazoa > Mollusca > Gastropoda > Stylommatophora > Ariophantidae > Megaustenia > Megaustenia siamemsis. The sequence continues at coordinate 94,670,534 of JAVIAB010000139.1, read as the reverse complement.
ATCCAGAGATAAGTCAGTCAGAAAGACAGTATTTAGTTGTGAAGTGTTTCAAGTTATATTCAGAGGTTGTGTGCTCCAGAGAACAATAGTAAGTAGTTATAAGTAGATTAAGAGGCAAGACATAGAAGTAGTATCTAGAATCTTGTATTGCAAGACAAGTAGTGAATGAAAGTTAGAATTGTAAATGTCATAGACAATAGATACAGATAGATGACTCACAACAGATCGACGATAGCCTCTGAATTCATCTCAATAAAGAACATTAATCTTAGAAGTTCCAGGTACTCCACTATATATCTTCATGTGTACATTTGATGATTAATAAACTTGAATGAACAGTGTTGATAGTCTGTGATTGTTGACTACATCAAGACGACATTGTCATTACGTTGTGCTGTGATCTATGTGAACTGTGTTTGATATAAATAAGTAGTTTATTCCAGACAAATATATGAGATGGAAACATATTTCAGACATATATCAGATGGAAACTTATTTCAGACATAAACTTATTTCAGACATATATCAGATGTAAACTTATTCCAGACATATATCAGATGGAAACTTATTTCAGACATATATCAGATGTAAACTTATTTCAGACATATATCATATGGAAACTTATTTCAGACATATATCAGATGGAAACGTATTTCAGACATATATCAGATGTAAACTTATTCCAGACATATATCAGATGTAAACTTATTCCAGACATATATAAGATGTAAACTTATTCCAGACATATATATAAGATGTAAACTTATTCCAGACATATATAAGATGTAAACTTATTCCAGACATATATCAGATGTAAACTTATTCAGACATATATAAGATGTAAACTTATTCCAGACATATATCAGCTGGAAACTTATTCTAGACATATATCAGATGGAAACTTATTCCAGACATATATAAGATGTAAACTTATTCCAGACATATATAAGATGTAAACTTATTCCAGACATATATCATATGTAAACTTATTCCAGACATATATAAGATGTAAACTTATTCTAGACATATATAAGATGTAAACTTATTCTAGACATATATAAGATGTAAACTTATTCCAGACATATATCAGATGTAAACTTATTTCAGACATATATAAGATGTAAACTTATTCCAGACATATATAAGATGTAAACTTATTCCAGACATATATAAGATGTAAACTTATTCTAGACATATATAAGATGTAAACTTATTCTAGACATATATAAGATGTAAACTTATTCTAGACATATATAAGATGTAAACTTATTCCAGACATATATAAGATGTAAACTTATTCCAGACATATATAAGATGTAAACTTATTCTAGACATATATAAGATGTAAACTTATTCCAGACATATATAAGATGTAAACTTATTCCAGACATATATAAGATGTAAACTTATTCCAGACATATATAAGATGGAAACTTATTCCAGACATATGTAAGATGTAAACTTATTTCAGACATATATAAGATGTAAACTTATTCCAGACATATATAAGATGTAAACTTATTCTAGACATATATAAGATGTAAACTTATTCCAGACATATATAAGATGTAAACTTATTCCAGACATATATAAGATGTAAACTTATTTCAGACATATATAAGATGTAAACTTATTCCAGACATATATAAGATCTAAACTTATTGTAGACATATATAAGATGTAAACTTATTCTAGACATATATAAGATGTAAACTTTTTCCAGACATATATAAGATGTAAACTTATTCCAGACATATATAAGTTGTAAACTTACTCCAGACATATATAAGATGTAAACTTACTCCAGACATATATAAGATGTAAACTTATTTCAGACATATATAAGATGTAAACTTACTCCAGACATATATAAGATGTAAACTTATTCCAGACATATATAAGATGCAAACTTATTCCAGACATATATAAGATGTAAACTTATTCCAGATATATATAAGATGTAAACCTACTCCAGACATATATAAGATGTAAACTTATTCCAGATATATATAAGATGTAAACTTATTCCAGACATATATAAGATGTAAACTTACTCCAGACATATATAAGATGTAAACTTATTCCAGATATATATAAGATGTAAACTTATTCCAGATATATATAAGGTGTAAACTTATTCCAGATATATATAAGGTGTAAACTTATTCCCGATATATATAAGATGTAAACTTATTCCACACAAGCTATTCTCTTTCATTTTGACTATATATTCTGTATATCTATATTCCCTCTCTCTCTCTCTCTCTCTCTCTATATATATATATATATATATATATATATATATAAATATATATATATATATATATATATATATATATATATATATATTTGTGAGAATAAGTCAGACATCAGAATACAGAGGCAGAGAAAGTCGACAAAACGGAACCAGTACTGGATCACGTGATGAACATTTTAATCTTGACAAGGAATTACTGATGAATTAATCAGTACTGTTATCATATCTTATATCATAACAGAGTTTTGGAATCATAACATTGTCTAGTGAAACGTATATTATTGTTGCGCAAATTAACGGGTAAAAGAAGTAAATCAATAAAAAATATATAAACTTAAACATTATTGATCTACAGACATGAACATAGACATCAACACAAACCATTAGATCAATAACAAAATATTGAACTTTGATTTTTCATCATCATCATCAAGTAATGTGTCTTTTGATGAATGTGATCATATCTCAGCAGTTTTACCTCTACCCTTAATTTTCACTTATTTTCTTGACTTTGAGCTAAAGCATTCCCTTCAACCAGGAGTGGACAACCTACGATCTGAGCACAACAATAACTCATATAAAATGTTGACCTGCTTTGGGAAATTGACTAAAAATAACTACGCTGATCGCCACCTTACTTCAAATCGCATGCCCAAATTCAAAATGCTAAAGCTTAATAATCGTGTGCTTTTAATTGTTGACATGTATTATTATTATTATTAATTGTTATTTACATTGTTAGAGAGTATCATTATATGTCTCTTTTTATATACCGCAAGAAAGACAAAATTAAAACCGTCTATTTGTTTTCAATGAAACTTTTCCTTTATATATGAGGTCTTAACAATGAACAGTTGACATACACTTTTAACAATTAAAACCACACGGTTATTAAACATGAACATTTTTGAAGAGAGGCATGAGTTTCGTAACCGACAGTAAGTAGTTGTAAGTGTCTTACTGTGCTCCACATCAAACTAAAGAACTTGTTTCATGTCTCAGTTCTATCAGTCACACAATATCTTCTCAATTCTTGAGAAAGCAGCAGTACCTGAGCTATTATACACCCCTCAAGCCGAGATATACATCTACCACCTGAAGATAACATCGTCCCCAAGTTTGTCAATTGAATGACATAAGCTGCTCCTCTAGAAAACATGCAGGGCAAGGTCGGTGCTGAGAAACACTTAACATGAGATGGGCAGTTAAGGAACTGGCACTAAACTGAGCCAGTTATATAACTGTTGTGAGATGTGACATAAACTGTTGTGAGGTGTTACATAAACTGTTGTGAAATGTTACATAAACTTGTGTTAGATGTTACATAAAAAATGTTGTTAGATGTTGCATAAACTGTTGTGATATGTTACATTAAAGTGTTGTGAGATGTTACATAAACTGTTGTCAGATGTTACATAAACTGTAGTGAGATGTTACATAAACTTGTGTGAGATGTTACATAAAAAATGTTGTGAGATGTAACATAAACTTTTGTGAGATGTTACATTAAAAATGATGTGAGATGTTACATAAACTGTTGTGAGATGTTACATAATCTTATGTGAGATGTTACATAAACTGTTGTGAGATGTTACATAAACTGTTGTGAGATGTTACATAATCTTAAGTGAGATGGTACATAAACTGTTGTGAGATGTTACATAAACTGTTGTGAGATGTTACATAAACTTATGTGAGATGTTACATAAAAATGTGAGATGTTACATAAACTGTTGTGAGATCTTACATTAAAATTGTTGTGAGATGCTACATAAACTGTTGTGAGATGTAACATAAACTGTTATGATATGTTACATAAACTGTTGAGAGATGATACAAAAACTGTTGTGTGCTGTAACATAAATTGTTGCGAGATGTTACAGTTACAAGATAATTTTTTAAATTTATACTTACACATAAACGTATTGCAAGGTGGAACGTCTTTGGAAATGTTTAATATGAAGTTGACGTCCTGATATAAGGTATTGTAACAGTGGCACGCGTCTATAAACTGTTTCTGAATGCACACCTTAAAGCACGTCTGTTCAGATATAAATTGCATAGTCTTCAACAGAAACTGAATGCATCGTAAGGATTTTCGAACATAAAAATGTCAGTAGCACAAAATAGCAGCACTTGCTAGTTAAACTATAACTATAATCGAGAGAATAGAATGAAAATAATATTAAAGCAAGTAAAATAAAACATTTACTTAACTCTTAGAACTCTTTGCTTATTGAAATGCATTTTGAAAAATATTTCAGGTTTCTATTTCTGGATAATCACAGATAAAAATTGTTGGTCTGAATCTAGGGTTATTATATATTGTTGAAGAGGTTATTGGATGATTTTGATCTCTCTCACATACGAAATATTGGTACAAAGGGAAGGAAAGAAAGTTTTTTTTTTTTTTTTTTTGCATCTGAGAGCTGTCACCTCTGGCGGATTCCCTTGAGACTAGGAACTGAATTTTGCGTATTAATCCATTTTTTTCCTAGCAGCCGTGTGCACATGGGTCCCTCGCCGCACAAGCAGATAACTCCGTTTTCGGATGAATTCATATTTTTTTTCCGTCTATGAGGAATTTATGTTTCAGGTCGGACCTCGCTGCTGAGACCAGGGGTTGTTGCCGCAGAGAAAAATCACAAATAAAAATCGCAAATGGCTCAACCTGGTTTTGAACTCACAGCCTTTCTGTCTCAGACCGGCTTCTTGCCTCGAGACCAACCAGACCCTTAAAGAAAGAAGATGAAAGACTTGTTTCAAAGTTTCGTTGTTTGTGTACTTTTCTGTCCACCTAGTTAACTTCAATTTTTAAATAAAATCTTATTTAGTGTCCATGTTTCTGCACTATACAGCCAAACAATCTTGAGTAGGCATTCCGTTGACTATTCTCAATTACATTTATGACATGTGATGAATAGAACCCGAATTATGTAAATCGTTAAGAGGATGGGCTAGGAGGACGAGGCAAAGAACCGGCCACTGAACGAGTAATGGAAACGAAACAAGGAAAAGAGTTAGAAAGAGTTTCGAGTGTGACCCACAATCTATCGTCTGTTTATGATTTTCTTTCCTTTTTCCGAGTTTGCTATAGACACTGTTATGTGCAACCATTGTCAATAACATTGGATTAGTGATTTTGTCCTGTTATTTTTGTCTTTTATTCTATCAATTTTTATATCATTAATGTGTATTACATATCAATTTTATTTTATCATTTTATTTCTTATTTTCTTCTACCTTTCAACTCCCTTTGGAGCATAGGTCTTCAACAAATACTTTCCAAGCAGTTCTGTTTCTTGCCAATCTTTTAAGATCATTCCATGTCTTCCCCATCATCTTCATCTCTACTTCCATCTGACTTATCATAGTCATTTCTCGTCCCTCCTTTATTTACTTGTCCTGCTCCTTTTAGATGTAGTAGAGTTTATTTTTATTCCGTTTTCCGTTTCTGTTGTTTTTGTTTCCTGAAGAAGGTCGCATGTAGGCCGAAACTTTAGTATTTTGTTGTGTTCCTTTTTCTTGTAAAGCTGTCACCATACCTTGTAGGAATGTAGTTACATCTGACCACTTCCTTCTAATTTTGTTCAAAATATGGGGTCAGCAACAGTTTCGTACACTATTTTCTAAAACGCCTAAGTGAAGTGTGGTTTCAAGATTGGATCCTAGACGTCGTGTGCTTAGTAATCTCGTGAAGCTAAATCTATATTTGGCAAAATGTTGAAATGATGTTGAGGAAAAAATACATAAAATGAAACTACCAGCAGAAGAATAAACAGATTTCAGAAAGCGATGCATAGTAAAAGATTGTCTTCATTAATAGGCTATAAAGAGGTCGCAAGCAAGACTGTCTGATAACATAAAAGTGCGAAGTAAGATCATTTCTGATATCATCTCTGTGTTTGTGCTCTTCGTGTCGTCAAAAAACTATTGGTGCAATTAAATAAATGCAGCATCTACAAATTCCATGAGACACGATAACAAAAGCAGAATGTGAATTTCGGTGGATAAATTGTTTAAATCTAACGTGGGAGAGCACTACCAGTAATCATGCATTTTGATGTGAATTCTTCTTCTTTTACCTTTCATCTCCCTGTGGAGCATAGGTCTTCAACAAACACTTTCCAAGTCGTTCTGTTTTCTTGCCATTCTTTTAAGATAATTCCATGTCTTCCCCATCATCATCATCTCTGCTTCTGTCTGTCTTCTCCAAGAATTCCTTGGTCTTCTTCTTTTTCTTTTCCCCTGGGGATTCCAAAAAAGGGCCTGTTGTGTAATACTCTCAGTTGGTTTCCGCAGTGTGTGTCCCATCCAGCGCCATCGTCTTCGCTGTATCTCTTTATCCACTGGTGACTGGTACATTTCCATAATTCTATGTTAGTGATTTTGTCCTGCCATTTCCGTCATTTTATGTTTCGTAAGCATCCATTTATGAAAGTCTGTATCTTCATGATTGTCAGTTTTGTTGTTCTCCATGTTTCACAGCCAAATAATAGGACTGACATTGGAGTTGACAATTTTTATTTTTATTAAACAAACTTTTTTTGGTGAGGTAGCAGGTTATAAAGACACATCTGATATCAATCCATTTTGAGAGTTGGTTGAATTAGTTACTCCACAAGCGCTATTTCTTTAACAATGTTTCAAAGGACGGAGGTGACCTGCTAGTTTGCGAGTTATGCATTACATTTGTTTTTCTTCCATATCCAATAATAATTTAATAATAATTTAATAATAATTTAATAATAATTTAATAATAATTTAATAATAACATTCCTAGGTGTAAAAATCTGGAGATTTTTTGGAGGGAAAAGCGCAGGTATTTGAAGAGCATCATCTAGCGGGTTTCCATCAATACCTTTGGCAACACTGCCACGGAAGGTAAATGAGAGAGAGGCAGAATCAGAGAAAGACCAACATGGCAGTTTGAGAATTTTCCGCTAGTGTGTCGTCAACTAGCTAGAGCCCTCACTATGGGGACATCTCTCACTCTTTTTAGGTAACTTAGTGAGCTCGTTTCTTGACGAGATGTAGTTAATGAGCTTGAGTTTAGTTATAAGGAAATAAACCACTTTACGAACAGTTACAACATCGTTAGCGGCAGCTTTTTTTGGAACCTGTAGCCCTAAATAAGCAGTACCGTAGAAGAGCTCGAGAGGAGAGATTATCGCCATCATTAGCCAGAGATAAGACATCATGGGAAAATCAGTGTACATAATGATTCATCGTCATGTTATAATGAGAGAACCAGATTGGTGACCGTTTCTAAACATCCAATAAAAGCATATGATTTGTACTTCCGGTATTGATCTGTCATTTATCAGTTACTGGTATTATTATTGAAGACAATAATTATCATCGTTGCCAACTATCGTGCCTGATTCTTGGGCACCACCAGCAGTCCGACAGAGCCTCCTCTCAAGATAACGTCTGCTCTCGTAACAGTCAGACATTACATAAAGGCAGTTATAGAGTACAATATTTAAACGCTGCTCTTAAGAAGGGAACGTGCTCATTGTTATGCTGGGCCACTTGTTTAATGAATTGCTGTGTGATTGTTTAGCATAATTCAACGGAGACCAGACATGAAATAAAATACTTACAGTTCTTGTTGCTTTAACTTTAACTGAAATGTCAAACATCTCCATAAACTCTTCGTCTGTCGAACAGTTTCCGTAAGGCTGTTGGAGGCGGGATATTTCAACCTGGAACACACAAACAAAGGGGAAGTGATGGGTTACGGTTGAGGAATGTGATGTTAGTGCAGATAGTAGTCATCGATCAGCGGATGAATCCACCAATAAAATTTAACATTTTAAACGTGAGTTATGGTATCGTCCTTGCAGATAAATGACCATAGAACCAGTCTAATTTCAGGATTAGCTTACCAAAGGCATGGATGGCCAACTGTTGAGAGTAATCTAATACTGGACACATTTAGAAAAGTTGTAACCTTCAATCGAGGCAATAGTATGACTTAAGTATGTGAGAGCAGGACGAGTTGAAAGGTTGTGACGTCAGCGCACAAAGGCTAGACATGACCGCCGCAACACGTCAGTTACACTTTAGTAAGGCTAGAACAAGATACAAATGAAAAGTAGGACATTTTATTTAAAAAAAAAAAAAACTATCCGCACGAGAGCAGAACAAAGCAATACTCTAATCGTCTAAATAATAAAGCTATTCTCTTGACGGAAGAAGCGCACTTAAAAGTAGGAAATGCTGCGGCAAAATCCTGACGTCTGGTAATTCTAGACTTCCGGCATCCATTTCTTTCTCTTGTTCATTTTGTTGCGTGTGTACATTGAAATTGCTGACTAGCTTCAACTCTTTTTCATGCGCTTAGAAGTGTTCCATAGACAAATGTAAATATAAGGAGGTACACAGCAGAGGCATTTTTTTATGAAACGGCAAAGTAAAAATGTATGCCAAATAGCGCTTGCTTAATTAAAATCAGGAAGACTAACCGCAATATATGAGAGTAATAGCAAGCGCTATTATTTCAGAAATCCCAATAATCTTAGTAAAGACGTTTCTTTTGGCTCTGATCTGAGGAGAACTAAACTTTTACCTTTTTTTAAACTTAGTACATTGTCAGAGTAAATTGATATGTTTGTTGTTGATGTTACTACTGAGGCTGGTTTTGTTTCCACGTCTAAGATTGTACAAGAGGACGACCGCCTGTAGCTGGTGAAGCAAAGTAAATGTCCCGTTATTAAGGCTTGGAGAAAAGTTCATGACCAAAGATAGCCAACACTTCAGCATTAGCCAGGAAGCATATTTTAATTTTTGGGACCAGGCATGTGTAATTGAATAATATCAATGTATTAGAATATATAATGTCCTACTTAATACAGCCCTATTTAAACCGATGAACTTTTGAACATTCCAGTAAGAACTTATTTGGCTAACTTGCACTTATAATTTGAAGGAGATAACTACGATCTGATTTAACTAACTCTTTACCTAATTGTAATAAGCTGACCATAAAGTTATTGATCTTTGTTACACACTGACGGCGGTTATTTTGGGTTGGATGCTCTAGAGATAAGTCGTCGACCTCTGGTTAAGAAGGTGCCGGGTCCAAATCTCACAATAGGCAGTTTCTTAATGCCTTTACCCATCCCTGACAGTAGGTATTGAAATCCGATATCTAGCCCTCTCTGAATTTTGGGAATAAAAAAAGTAGATCATGTGCGCATTCTGACAACGTTAAAGAATCACTGGCGGTTGGAAATCGAAAAGTGTACAGTAACAATTGTCTTTGTCAGGGAAAATTTAATATGGGAAATAATGTACTAAAAAATACGTCAAAACTCTCAACAGGGTGTCTCTGGTGTCAGAAATTATCTGCCTGTATGGTGAGGGACACCTGAGCACACTGTTGTCGGTCTGAAGAACAAAAAATAGAAAAACAGATAAAGTGGTATTCACACAAAATAGAGGCTTTCAAGACATCATCATCATCATCATCATCGTCACCATCATGGGCCATACAGGTTGGCGTAGACGATCATGTCCTTCCACAATCTTCTATCTACAGTGCATCGCATCAGTTCTGTTGTTGACTGTTTTCCATGCCAAGACACCAAGCTATCCAGATTTTTCTCTCTTTGTCGTCCGCGATGTCTCTTTCCTTCTATTTTGCCAATTGTAACCAAGTACTCCAACTTTCCTCTTCTCATTATGTGCCCGAAAAATGTTGATTGTTTCTTTCTGATGTTTTTTAGTACTTCCCTTTTTGTGTTGGCCTCTTTGGGAATTTCCACATTGGTCTTTTTAGGTGTCCAGGGAACTTTCAACATTCTTCTGAGAAATCTTCAAGACATCGCCGGGGATTATTTAAAAAAAAAAATTAGTGTACACAAGCAGACAATACCATATTGATTTATTTGGAATTGTTGCTTTTACAAATGTAAGTAAGTTTGTTTCATGTGTGGCTCGTTAAATTTGTTGTTATAAAATAGCTAAACTTTAGAATAGAACGCCAGTGTTTTTATCAATGGCAATACCTGCTGATGCTTCAGCTCGCACAACAGCAAATAAAATATACCATTAACTTTACTACAGACAACTTAACCACTACCGTTAGCTCCGCTACAGACTACTCAATCTTAGCTTGAGCTTCACTACAGACTACTCAAACTTACCTAGAGCTTCACTATAGACTACTCAATCTATATCACTAGCTCTTGATATAGATTTAATAGTCTGTTGTGAAGCTCTTGGTATAGATTGAATAGTCTGTAGTGAAGCTCTTGGTATAGATTAAAGTGATGATATGCTTGATACATCTGTGTCGCTAAAGCGACGTCGTAGGCCGACAACAGTCTGTTTTTGCCGAATCAAGTGTTGTGAGTGAGACCTTCCACCGTCTAGACTTGATCTGCCCTTTGCGTCACATTGGTGCTGTTCATGACCGTTGTTGAAATTCTTTGACGCAAGTTATTTCCATGTTACACATTAATGTAAACTACTTCGTCAGCCGCAGATTTGTCTCTTTGGGGAATTTGTTTCGTGTTATATTCGTCGTTGGCTGCTTACACTTGAGTAATCAGACAGAAATCTAAAGGGATCGAGATTATTTGTTCGGCGACATTGGTGTGTGCTACGTCATCGTAATGGTTCCCTAAACCGGCCGTGCGCAAATCTTACGGTCTGCAGTTTGATGTTCGTCGAGGAAAATTTGACGTCTGACTATGTGTCTCTATGTTCGGAATTGGAGTCATCAACGATGGCCTAACATCATCAAGTGCTACGACGATAATCAATTTTAAGAGGACGTGACTTACCGGTATATGGGGATAGGTGGCGGGAACAGTTGGAGGCTGTGCATGAAAGGTGTTCCTTGTTTCAGTTTCCTCATATTACAAGTCGCATGTCTGTGTTAGTCACCTCTAGTGACTCGGGCAGATGGTGCTCGTAAACCTGGGAAGGCCGACCATCTAACGGCAGAATCCCCCTACAGAAAAGATCATCTGCTGCCTGGCAGGAAGATTGGGGACAATCAAAGGCTAAAGAAAGCAAACCTGAACAAAATGCTGGCTGAAATCGGATGCACTGGGCCACTGGCGCAGAACACAGTCCAACGTTTTTACAGGTATTCAATCGGAGTGGATCTAACAGGCTTAAACAGACAGCTGTCTTCGTGCGAGAGTATGGAGTCCTATTCTGATTGAGTCCTGATCGCAGAGAGAGAGAGAGAGAGAGAGAGAGAGAGAGAGAGAGAGAGACAGACAGACAGACAGACTACGCAATCTATATCAAGATCTTCACTACAGACTACTCAATCTATATCATGAGCGTCACTACAGACTACTCAGTCTATACCAAGAGCTTCCAGTGGCGTATACTGGTTCTGGGGTCTGAGCTACCGCTGACATAATAAATAAAGACATACATTACATTCAGTAGGCTAACATGAAGAAATATTTGCTAATGACATCACTACATTTTAAATTATTTACTTATTTATATGTAAATTCTATCCGTCTTGTTTGGGACGAAAATGTCTGGATGATTTTATCATTGAAAGTACTGTTTCGTTGTTTTCTAAGTTTCCTGAATGATTGATTTCTCAATGGAAATTGCTGCCAAACCCGATAAGCGTTCTTGTGTCTGAGTTGAGCGACAATAAGATTTGATTCTCTTGAGAGCAGACAAGGTTCTTTTTACAGATGCTGATGCGCATAACGTAGTTATAAATAGGTTATGAAGTTCCGGTAATCAGACATAGTTTTACTTTCACTTTGTGACGCTTCTGATTGGATGGAGCTAAAAATAATTTAAAAAACCGCATTCCTCTAGCGGCAGCTTTCGCCGTATTATTTTGACGGACATTTTTGAATATCAAGGTCATTAATTCTAAGTCGGAGAGAAGAGAGCTGTACCGCTGCTCTTTAGCGGTTTCATGTACTATCTTAGGGTAGTTTCAGTTTCATTCTCAAACGTTATAGTGGCCATAGGAAAACCTTGCTTTAATAAATACAAATCAAAGCAAATAAATCGTATTGGCCTACGAAATGTGTAATAGAATATTAAAAAATTTGTAATATAATTATGAACAAAATATAATAAATTATCATTTCCTTTTGTCTTTCGTTAATATGTTCATGCTACCGGATGTAGCTGCAGTAACATAGAAAATACGCCACTGATCTATACCACTAGTTCTACTACAAATTACTCATCCTTTGCCTCAAGCAATATTATATACGTAAGACCTTATGCCACTAACTCTATAGCAAACTGGTCATCTTAAACCACTAACTCTACTACAGATCTCTTATCTTATTTAACTAAACGTATACTAGATTCCCAAAGAGGCACGTGATATCACGAGTTTAATTACAAAATATCGAACACATTTTGCTACCAAACTATACGACATAACCTTGGCCTCAACTCTCCGACACAAAAGAACACATTTGTCCTCCTACAAACCACTGACCTGACGGATGCTGATTATGGTGTTTGTTCCTGCAGAAAGCCCTATCCCTTCATCCTCTGGAAAAGGGACTGTGTTCTTTTCATGGATGACAAGGTGAGCGCCCTTCCCATCGAAATGAGTATGGACGTATTCATCCAACTCCAGCCGGAGTACCAGTGTGAGACCTGCAGAGTAACTAAGGCTGTTAACATCAACAGTTAGAGATTAACTAAAACTGTCAACATCAACAGTTAGAGATCAACAAAAGCTGTCAGCATCAACAGTTAGAGATCAACAAAAGCTGTCAGCATCAACAGTTGGAGATCAACAAAAGCTGTCAACATCAACAGTTAGAGAGTAACTAAAGCTGTCAACATCAACAGTTAGAGATCAACTAAAGCTGTCAGCATCAACAGTTAGAGAGTAACTAAAGCTGTCAACATCAACAGTTAGAGATCAACAAAAACTGTCAACATCAACAGTCAGAGAGTAACTAAAGCTGTCAACATCAACAGTTAGAGATCAACAAAAGCTGTCAACATCAACAGTTAGAGAGTAACTAAAGCTGTCAACATCAACAGTTAGAGATCAACAAAAGCTGTCAGCATCAACAGTTAGAGATCAACTAAAGCTATCAACATCAACAGTTAGAGATCAACTAAAGCTGTCAATATCAACGGTTAGAGAGCTATCGTTATACATGTCACCCTGATAGAATTATAGTTTAAAAACCTAAAGCGAACAAGGCATTTGTTTGCACTAAATAAATCTTCACCATTAACTAAATTAGCATCAGTTCCAGGGATTAATACTTCCGTTGAATAATACGAAAGCAAACACCCTTGGTCATGCGGGTCCTTTGATTATCAAACATATATATATATATATATATATATATATATATATATATATACTAACGTATTACATTGTAATATAAAAAGAAATGTAATATGAGACCTGGAAGTTTATCATACCAAATTGTAAAGTAAAACTGGTATTTTAGGTTCTGGTAATGTTGATTACAGTGCAGATGGTTATTGTAAAGTAAAACTGGTATTTTAGGTTCTGGTAATGTTGATTACATCGCAGATGGTTGTTGTAAAGTAAAACTGGTATTTTAGGTTCTGGTAATGTTGATTACATCGCAGATGGTTGTTGTAAAGTAAAACTGGTATTTTCGGTTCTGGTAATGTTGATTACATCGCAGATGGTTGTTGTAAATGAAACTGGTATTTTAGGTTCTGGTAATGTTGATTACATCGCAGATGGTTGTTGCTGTTGTTGTTAGGTTCTGGTAATGTTGATTACATTGTAGATGGTTGTTGCTGTTGTTGTTCGGTTCTGGTAATGTTGATTACAGTGCAGATGATTGTTGCTGTTGTTGTTCGGTTCTGGTAATGTTGATTACAGTGCAGATGATTGTTTCTGTTGTTGTTAGGTTCTGGTAAGGTTGATTACAGTGCAGATGGTTGTTGCTGTTGTTGTTCGGTTCTGGTAATGTTGTTTACATCGCAGATGATTGCTGCTGTTGTTGTTAGGTTCTGGTAAGGTTGATTACAGTGCAGATGATTGTTGCTGTTGTTGTTCGGTTCTGGTAATGTTGATTACAGTGCAGATGATTGTTGTTGTTGTTGTTGTTAGGTTCTGGTAATGTTGATTACAGTGCAGATGATTATTGCTGTTGTTGTTCGGTTCTGGTAATGTTGATTACAGTGCAGATGATTGTTGCTGTTGTTGTTCGGTTCTGGTAATGTTGATTACAGTACAGATGATTGTTGCTGTTGTTGTTAGGTTCTGGTAATGTTGATTACAGTGCAGATGATTGTTGCTGTTGTTGTTAGGCTCTGGTAATGTTGATTACAGTGCAGATTGTTATTGCTGTTGTTGTTGTTGTTAGGTTCTGGTAATGTTGATTACAGTGCAGATTATTGTTGCTGTTGTTGTTAGGTTCTGGTAATGTTGATTACATCGCAGATGGTTGTTTCTATTGTTGTTAGGTTCTGGTAATGTTGATTACATCGCAGATGGTTGTTGCTGTTGTTGTTAGGTTCTGGTAATGTTGATTACATTGCAGATGGTTGTTGCTGTTGTTCTTAGGTTCTGGTAATGTTGATTACATCGCAGATGGTTGTTGCTGTTGTTGTTAGGTTCTGGTAATGTTGATTACAGTGCAGATGGTTGTTGCTGTTGTTCTTAGGTTCTGTTAATGTTGATTACATCGCAGATGGTTGTTGCTGTTGTTGTTAGGTTCTGGTAATGTTGATTACATCGCAGATGGTTGTTGTAAAGTAAAACTGGTATTTTCGGTTCTGGTAATGTTGATTACATCGCAGATGGTTGTTGTAAATGAAACTGGTATTTTAGGTTCTGGTAATGTTGATTACATCGCAGATGGTTGTTGCTGTTGTTGTTAGGTTCTGGTAATGTTGATTACATCGCAGATGTTTGTTGCTGTTGTTGTTAGGTTCTGGTAATGTTGATTACATCGCAGATGGTTGTTTCTGTTGTTGTTAGGTTCTGGTAATGTTGATTACATCGCAGATGGTTGTTTCTGTTGTTGTTAGGTTCTGGTAATGTTGATTACATCGCAGATGGTTGTTTCTGTTGTTGTTAGGTTCTGGTAATGTTGATTACATCGCAGATGGTTGTTGCTGTTGTTGTTAGGTTCTGATAATGTTGATTACATTGCAGATGGTTGTTGCTGTTGTTCTTAGGTTCTGGTAATGTTGATTACATCGCAGATGGTTGTTGCTGTTGTTGTTAGGTTCTGGTAATGTTGATTACAGTGCAGATGGTTGTTGCTGTTGTTCTTAGGTTCTGATAATGTTGATTACATCGCAGATGGTTGTTGCTGTTGTTGTTAGGTTCTGGTAATGTTGATTACATCGCAGATGGTTGTTGTAAAGTAAAACTGGTATTTTCGGTTCTGGTAATGTTGATTACATCGCAGATGGTTGTTGTAAATGAAACTGGTATTTTAGGTTCTGGTAATGTTGATTACATCGCAGATGGTTGTTGCTGTTGTTGTTAGGTTCTGGTAATGTTGATTACATCGCAGATGTTTGTTGCTGTTGTTGTTAGGTTCTGGTAAGGTTGATTACAGCGCAGATGGTTGTTGCTGTTGTTGTTAGGGTCATTATCACTGCACACTGGAGGAATCCAAATGTTCTCAGATATGATGATAACAATAATGATAGTGATGATGCTGATAACGATAAAAATTAAAACTAGATTTTAACTATGGTGGTAAAATGTTAGAGTGTGATGATGATGGTAATAATAATTGAACACAATAGTGATGATGTTAGTGATAACGACAAGAATGATGGTCATGGTGATGAGGATCACTGAATGAATGTGCTGAATGTTCACGTTACCTCTGTTCGGTCCGCTATCTAAAGCCTCGTAATCATCACTTTGAATTGTATAACAGTTCCCACTCGTCGCAGATAAGATTTGTGTAAAGTAACTACATTTAAAATAACAAATTGTATAATATAATCACTGAAAGGAAATGTGATTTTAATTAAAATCATATCTAAATATAATTGTATTGTGCTCAGGAAATTTAAAACACTCAGTGACTAAAAGTATATGGGACTGATCTTGTACTATTGAGTGTGGAAGCAAACGTCTGTTAACATTATATATAATTGTGTTTGCTGTACTCGCCAACTACCGTAAACCTTTCTGTTATTTGAAACATTCTTGGCCACAATCAGCAATAATTCACCGGATCTTTAAGTAATCGCATTCCTTCTAATCATTGTATTCTCCTTCTTCTGTCCTTCCTCATCTGTCTTTCAGCGTCGAGAGGAGATATAATTTGCGGTCTTTTGCTCTTCTGTTCGCCTCTGCTGCTGTTATGTTTCCTAGTGCTTCTAATATTCCATCGATCCATCTTTTTCGTGGTCGACCCTTAGGGTCTGGTGTTCTCACAACGTTTGTTGAAGGCTCGTTGTGCTTTGTTCTTTCTGCCTTGTCACGTGGCCAAACCATTTTATCTGTTGTTTCTTTATATATTCTATGGCGGGGGCTATTCCTAGCTTTTTTCTCAGTTCTTTGTTTCTGATCTTATCCCTCAGACTGTTTCCTGTCATTCGTCTAACACATTTCATCTCTGTAGAGGTTATTTTCCTTATTGTTCTTGCATCTAGGGTCCAGGTCTGACATTGGTAGCACAACATTGGGATGAAGATTGTATTGTATAGTGCTCGTTTTGCCTCCAGAGTTATTTCCTTGTTGGACGGTAGTGGTGATAACTGTCCGATGATTTGACAAGCTTTGTTGCATCTTGATTCTATCTCTGCTGTTTGAGAATTATCGTTTGTCATTAGACTTCATATATATTTTAATTCCTCTACTTGTTTTAGTTGTCTGCCTTCTATAGTTATGTTGATGTTCTGTTTATTATACTTGATCTATACAAGAATTATGTAGATAATTCTCTGAAATGACTGAACGGGAAATAACCATGAGTATTGTAAAATCAAAAATTTGAATCAACTTAATTGCAATTGTCCTAAAATATCAAAGAGATAAACCGACGTGCAAAATATGTTGTATCTGTTGAAAAAAGAATAACAATATTTTTGTTTCATGGATATCCTAAGGCTGCATGAGCAATAAATCACTGCGAAATAACAGGTACTTTTCACTCAAATTGGAAGAAAGTTTTCATGAATTTGCGAACGGACTATATAGTTCTAATTGGTTGTATTCTATCAGGGAACAGTCCCACCACCTTATGGGTGAAACTTTCCAGTCAGAAGTTAGGGGAGAGAACTCTCGATAAACCAGTGGGAGTCAAGGGGAAACAACACTTATTAGCAGATGAAAGCTAAATGTGAATCACAATTAAGTAAATCTTATTGAAGAAGAGGTTGGGAGATGCAACGAGAAAAGATACCAGAAAGATTCCGAGAATAATTTATTTGGAAGTAAAATAACAATATTGACAGAACATTGTGGAGAGACACGTTTCCTGTGCCATCTGGCTCGATAATTGATAATGATGTTTTTCGGTGTTCAAAATTTAATTTAAAAAAAAACTATTTGCTGACCACTCACTGGTTTGAAGAGCAAACTTTATCACAACCATATTCATAAACATATTTGATGTCCAATCAACAACAAACAAAACTGACCTTCTATCGCAGTTAAACCCGTTATAGTAGCACATAAGGAGCATGTCGTCCAGCTGGTGTCCTATTGTCTTTCTTGTTTCACTGCAAATATAAGACTACAAGTACACACATTTTTATACATACAACGTTGTGCGTCATTAAAATACAATTCAAAGTCAAATATAGTCGACAACCCACACCCCAAAAAACATCATCCAAATGAAATATTTGTGAAACAGCTCATATAGTCCAACTGATAAACCGTATTGGGAAGATATCCAGTCTTTCAATAATTACCCCAATGCTAGAGTATTCTGACGTAGACGATTTTTACAGCAACGGTAGGGTGTATTGATGTAGGTGACTATATATATATATATATATATATATATATAGGCGCAGGTAAGAACTATCTTTACAGCGGTCAGATATGTTTTTGACTTAGAAAGATCTGACAACCACCATTTTGGACATATCGCAATACTTATGTCACACAAAGCACAGAAATATCTCGTCAGTTGCATACTAGTCAATGAAAGAATCATAACAGCGGGGTATCCAAATGTGATACTTCAAGCTGTCATCCAATACTTTACAATAACAATCGAAGATAATGACATTAAAAACGATTTTCTTAATTATGTTGTCACGAAAGAAGGTAATGTCAAGAGAGGAGATGATAAAAGGCAATTAAAATAATTTCTTCCATTTACTTAACTACTACTGTCCGTGCGACGGCCCACCAGCACCAGACTTAATTTCTTTAAAAGAAAGAATAATTGTATATGGAGACCTTGTTGAGTTATTGAGTTATTAGCGGGTCATCATTGCACTCCGAACATATTCATAGGTGTTCAGATCCCTCCTCAGCAAGTACCGCAGTGTCCAGCGACTGATGACTCCAGTTCTGTGTTTATTAATTAGTCTTCTTACACGCTTACTAAGTTTCTCGTTTCTGGTTGTGCCCATCTTAACTCCCATCTCTTTCATCCGAGGGAATGACGTGGACTCATGGTTGTCGAAGTCCTGTGTTCTTCCCACTTTCCGGAGGGCATTGATGATGTCCGCCCGATCCATTGGTTGACCGTCCTCCACAATAGCGCAGCTAGCCAACCTGCCCGCTCTTTCATTTCCCCGTACTCCCGCATGTCCAGGAACATAGACTAAGGTGACCTTACGTATTCTCGACTTCTGCAATGACTCTAC
The DNA here is from genome assembly GCA_032433765.1 of Megaustenia siamemsis. Lineage (NCBI taxonomy): Eukaryota > Metazoa > Mollusca > Gastropoda > Stylommatophora > Ariophantidae > Megaustenia > Megaustenia siamemsis. The sequence goes on along the minus strand of JAVIAB010000139.1, from coordinate 94,651,513 downwards.
CCATTGCATACGTATAGATCCCACCTCCACTTTTCTTATCACGCTCATCGAATCATGGAGACCTTAACAGTCATTCACAGAGATGGGTCTATGAACATATGGACAAGAGAGGTGAAGAACTTGAAAACTGGCAAGACGGCAATGGGCTTATACTGCTAAACCAGACAATAGATTCACCAACATTCTATTCCAGATCGTGGCATACCACATGTACACCAGACCTCGCTTTCCATTCACCAGACCTGGATTGGATTATCACACGTATTGTTGGGAAACAACTTGGAGGCAGCGACCACCGACCAGTCTTTTTAGTGGTGCAAAATGAGGCCGTCAGGGAGAGCAGCACTCTCTCCAGATGGAATTACAAAAAGGCAGACTGGAAAATGTATCAACACTACACCAGTGTACTGACTAAAGATCTAAATACAGACAGAACATCAACAAAATAGTTGATGAATTCAGTAGACTAATACTACAAGCTGCCAGTGAAACAATAACTACAGGGGCACGGAAACAATACAAACCATACTGGAGTAATGAACTTGAGCAACTGCACAATGACATGAAAATATCTCGAAAGCAAGCACAGAATAACCCTTGCCAGGAACTCCACAATAACTATCAGCATTATGAGGCCAAACTTCTAAACTACAAGCCAGACGGAGAAGCTGAAAAGAGAAAACATAGTCCTTGAATCTTGAACGAGACACAAGAAAAGTGTGGAAGCTTGTATAACAGCTGAATAATGAGGGTACAGAAAGGAACACCAAAATTACACTGAAGAAGGATGGAAACATCCTAATAGGTAATCAGGCAGCAAATCACTTTGCAGACTCCTTTGCAAATGACAATAATATTGAAATTAGCCTAGCGAAACGACAAGAGACCCGTTTAAAACAACAAAATGCAAGACAAGAAGAAGCCACACATGAAGTCATGGAACCCATTACACAAAGAGAGCTAGAGCTGGCAATATCCAAATGAAAAATTTTTAAAGTCACCAGGCAGTGGTGGAGTGTCCAATGAAATGATTAAGAACTTGGGAACTGAACTGCAGTTAAATCAAAACAACTGCAGATCTACAACATATGCTGGATCACAGGTAGAGTGCCATAGGCATGGAGAGAAGCAATTATGATACAATTACTAAAGCCAGGAAAAGATTGTTCAACGACATCCAGCTATAGACCAATCAGCCTTACAAGACGTGTGTGTAAAACAATGGAACGTATAATCAATCTCAGACTGCAGTGGTACCTGGAAAGTGAAAATCTCCTTGTCCTACAACAAGCAGGCTTTAGACAGTGTTACTCAACCGAAGATCAGGCAACCTATCATTCCCAAGAAATTGAGGATGCATTCCAAGAAAAGAAACTGGTACTAGCAGCATGGATGGACCTAAAGAAAGCATTTGATAAGGTATGGAAGGAAGGGCTTTTGAAGAAACTGAGAAATTACGGAGTAAATAGCAGGATGTACAAATAGGTGAAAAGCATACCTGCATAAACGGTGAGCCAGAGTGTAACTGAATGGTCTTAAGAGTAAAAAGTTCTTACTGCGCCATGGCGTCCCACAAGGACGGTACTATCTCCAACACTTTTTCTAGTGTACATCAATGACCTAGATACTGAACTACCACACGGTATCAAAGTGTCAATGTATGCAGATGACTTGGTAATGTGGTGCACAGAGGAGTATGGAACAGTGGCCTCCAATTTGTTGCAAAGAGCTACGAATGCACTGAATTCACAAACAAATAGATGTATCAGCATCAATACAGACAAATGCAGGACTACACTTTTCACTCTCTCCCCAAAACTAAAAGCAGGAGCCATCTACGTAGACAATGAGCCTGTGAAAGAAGACATACAAGCTACTTATCTCGGAGTTACATTTGACACACAACTTTCTTGGAAACAGCAGATAAATAAGGCAACCCAAAAAGCAAGTAGGAAGTTGGTAGTTGAAGTATTCTAAGAAAGTTGTGTGGAATCACATGGTGTGCGAGTTGTGAAATACTCAGTAAAGTTCACCAACAGAGTATACGCCCACATTTAGAATATGGATCATCTGCGTGGTGCCCAGCATCAAACACCACACCGCAAGATCTGGATAAAAGTACAAAACCAGGCACTTAAGGTCATCACAGGTGCAATGAAATCATCACTAATATTGGAGATGGAGAAATTGTGGAGGATACCAGCACTGAGAGAAAGGAGGGACACAAAGGTGCTGGTACAGATAGACACATTTTCATGCATGCCGAGACATACAATGAAGGACCGATTCCAAAATCTTGCATTGGGACGGCTTAAGAGAAGCAGTTTTATCTACCAGCCCAAGCGTATTAGTAGACAAATACCAGACATGCCAAGAGTTGTTAACCCCCTACTGCCCATACCAGAACAGACTCCCTGGACAGAGGAATCAGGATTATCAAAACAAATACGGACAGAAGTGAAACGAATACTTGACAAAGAGGAACAGATTAGTATACAGGGTAAAACAATAACTCTCAGTTACTTGGATGAAGAATACCCACCTATGGATGCATGTGTACACATATGGATCAGCACAAAATGCAGTAAAGAATCGGCGGGGTGGGGGGGGGGGCGCAGGTGCATACATAGAGTACCCAAATAACACTATGGATATGAATAAAATAGCAACAGGGAAACCACAATTATGATGCATAAATCTAGGCAATAAAGTTGGCAATAGAAAAACTGCTGAACAGTAATATTAGCCCACAACCTGTAGTGTTTTTGACAGATAAAAGATCAGTGCTTCAGGCACTACAATAGAGAAAGTTACCACATCTGCAGACCTGATTGAAATAACTCTGCAAGCAACACCTGATTGCCCTTCAGTGGATCCCATCTCACTGTGGAATACCAGGAAATGAGAAAGCAGATCATTTGGCAAAGGAAGGTTCAACAGGCACACAAATAGATACACCGGTTATATATCATCTTATGAAACAGATAATCAAATCAATTAGAAGGCCACAAGCCCCAAATCAGGATGCCTTTCATAATATGAATAGATGTGAACAATTCATCAATATACGCCTAAGAACGGACACAATCGACTCCACAGTCACATGTATACAATATTCAAGAACAACACCTCATTGTACATGTACATATAGACAGGCGCTCCAGACTGCTTAACACATACTTCAGGACTGCACTGAATAAAGTAGATTGAGGAAAATCCATTGGCACATAGATACAACACTACATATAAAACTATTTGGACCATTACAAGAATTACAAAAGACAGTAAAATTTATACAGGAAACGACATTGCAGATATAGACAATACCTCAGGTGAACGAAAGATAGATAGATGGATGTTAAATACACAGATGTGGGACCAGGATTGAAAGCTGAGAGTAAGTAGTAGATCTGTAGGAACTATACAATCTTTCATGAGCGAGCACCTTATTCCGACAAACAAACTACATGCAAGTTTGCACACAGCATGACTAAAAACCAGATAGGCCATTTGTGTACGATTGTGGTAACTGACAAGCATGATTAAACAATGAACACGGGTAGAGAGTACTGACAATTCTTCACGCTTCCGACAAAATTGAAAATGGAATTAATACTTTGTTCATCGTGGAGGAATAGACAGGCAGGGAATCAGATAGGTAGACAAATAGACACTGGAGATACTACATTTAAATATAGGAACAAATAGATAGATACACAGCCAGACTGACGGACGGACGGACAGACAGACAGACAGACCGACAGACGGACAGACGAACAGACGGACTGACAGATAGACATATAGACAGATAGATAGATGGATGGATGGATGGATGGGTGGGTGGGTGGGTGGGTGGGTGGGTGGATGGATGGATGGATGGATGGATGGATGGATGGATGGATGGATGGATGGATGGATGGATGGATGGATGGATGGATGGATGGATGGATGGATGGATGGATGGATGGATGGATGGATGGATGGATGGATAGATAGATAGATAGATAGATAGATAGATAGATAGATAGATAGATAGATAGATAGATAGATAGATAGATAGATAGATAGATAGATAGATAGATAGATAGATAGATAGATAGATAGATAGATAGATAGATAGATAGATAGATAGATAGATAGATAGATAGATAGATAGATATAATTTGGCCGATTTGGCAGGCAAAATTCAGACAGGTAGACACATATAATCAATAATTGTTCACTGCAAGTAATAAGCTATATCATAATGCCATGTTTATTAACCTGATAAAAACAATGTATGAAGGAATGAAATTTAGTGTGGTGCATGAAGGACAGCTTACACAAGCGTCTGAAATAAGAACAGGAGTAAGGCACGGATGCCTTCTGTCTCCATTTCTCTTTTTACTGGCCATAGATTGGATTATAAAAATAACTCAAAACAACAGAAATGGAATCCAGTGGTCACTGACCGAGCAACCTGATGATTTAGACTTTGCTGATGACATAGCTGTCCTATCACACAGCCATCAACAGATACATGATAAAATGAGCATACTTGAGGAGAGATCACAACAGCTAGGGCTGAAGATTAATAGAGATAAGACCAACATTATGAGAATTCATGCAGTTGGCAATAACCAAATAAAATTAGGAGAAATACCTCTACTAGACGTACAATCTTACTTATATTTGGGCAGTAATATAAATAAAGAGGGAGGAACAGAAAATGATACCAAAATAAGGATATCAAAAGCAAGGTTAGCTTTCGTTGCACTGGGAAACATATGGAAATCCAAAGAAATTAGGTTAAATATAAAAATAAAAATTTTAAACTCCATTGTTATGTCGATCCTATTATTCGGCTGTGAAACATGGAGAACAGCACAATTGACAATCATGAAGATACAGGCTTTCATTAATGGATGCTTACGCAGAATAAAAGGATGGCAATGGCAGGACAAAATCACTAACATAAAATTATGGGAATGTACCAGTCAAATACCAATGAATAAAGAAATAAAGCGAAGACGATGACGCTGGATAAGACACACACTGCGGAAGCCAACTGAGAGTATTACATAACAAGCCCTTTTTTTTTAATCCTCAGGGGAAAAGACAAAGAGGAAGACCAGTGAATTCTTGGAGACGACAGATAGAAGCAGAGATGAAGACGATGGTGAAGACATGGAATGATCTTAAAAGAATGGCCAAAAAAAAAAAAACAGAACCACTTGGAAAGTGTTTGTTGAAGACCTATGCTCCACAGGGAGCTAAAAAGGTAGAAGACGATAATGCCATTTGATAATCGCTTACTCATCTAATCCGGAGATTATGCTTGTGGAGTAATACAGCATGTAGAAGAACAAGGATCTCTTTTCCGCAGCCCCTAACAAATCTTTACGGAATGAATTGAAAACTCTCTCGTCGGTCTGCAGAGAAAAATAATATACATCTCGAGCCAAACTTACGAACGCATTACATATAAATAATGTAAATATATTATGTAAATATAAAACAAATATATTTGTTTGGATTCACACTCTACTGAAGCATCAATAATTGTCGCACCAAAGATGTTGCAAGGCAATTTGAATATGAGTATGTTCATTATATTAGGAATATATATGTGTGTATGTGTGTGTTTGACAACTAATAGTTGTAAGAGTAGCGCAACCTGCCTGCCGGACCTCTCTCGTGTTCTCTATCATTTGGCTGATGATGTCTACACAAGATTGGTGTTCATCAATGTCAGTGTACAGTAGGCGCGAGCTCACACAGGATAGATGAGACAATGTGTTGACATACTCTTGGAGGAGCAAGCGGTAAAATCAATAAATATTGATTGATCCATCCCTTATCGCTAGACGTTGCATGGGGCTCGTGATGTCTTTTGCCACCCATCTTTATTCTTGACGTGATCATCGATTTTCTCAGAAGAGAACCTGACTGCCAACTTTGCTCCAGATGTTTGCCATAGTTGCCTAGTAGCTTGCCCTCCCACCACGGGTCAGCATTGTATCCCTGTCTCACGGGTAATCCATCTAACTCCCCCCACCCTTTTTTTTCCCTTTCTTTCACGCCCTTCTCCCCCCTCACCACACACGTCTCTCCTCTCCCATTTTCTCTCCCCTGCTCTGGTGTTGGCCCCAACTCTGCAGATTATTGGTTGTTGTTTTTCTGTTTGTTCTTCTAGCATTATCCTTAGAGTAACTATTTGGTCAATACAGCTTCTACCCCTTCTCAATCCTACTTGTTCTTAGCACATAATATTATCTACATCATCTTTAATTCTCTTCAGGATGACTCTACTAAAACGTTCGTGGCAACTGATAAAAGCGTTATTTTTCTCCAGTTATAGCAATCTTTAAGATTACCTATTTTACGTAGTTTGATAATGATCCCTTTCTTCCAGTTTGAAGGAAATTTTCCTTCATCCAAAATTGTATTTTAAAACTTTTTTAAATGGAATAAGTTTTGATTATTAGTTGCTTTCATCATCTCTGTGATATTTTATCTATGCCAGAGGCTTTAGCAATACCCACGTGCTTCACAACTAATTCAATTTCCTTTACATTGATGTCTAGATGAAAAACTGGTTCATCTGTTTCAAACTCCATTAAATGACTGGGATGAGGGCGGTTAAGAATATCCTGGAAAAACTCAGCCCATCGGGAGTTTGTATTAGCACTAGAAGTGCAACGAGTGAAATATTTGCGCACAATAATAACATCAGATGGAAGATGCACCACAGAAATAAACACAATGACTAAAGCCAGAATAACATTTCAGAAAATGAAAAAAAACATCTAATGCAACAAGTCTATGTCAATAAAAGTGAGAGAGTTCATCGATGCTATACGGAGCAAATTATAATCTATGGAGCGTATCACGGACAGTAGACAAAATAATGAAACGACGATTAGAGGCCGCATAGATGGGATTTGTCAGAAGAATGTTGAAAGTTTCATGAAAAGCTAAATAGAAACCATTGAGGACATTCTCATAGAGGTCAACACAGAAAGGGAGCTCCTAATATATTTTTCGGGCACATCATTGGAATAGAAAAGTTGGAATACTTGGTTACAAAAAGCAAAATATAGGGAATGAGAGATCGCGGACGACAAAGAGAGAAGATACTAGATAGTTTGATGTCATGTCATGGAATACAGTCAACAACAAAATTGATACAATGCACTGTGGATAGAAAATTGTGAAAAAGACATGTTCGCCTACACTAACCGCTATGGCACATGATGATGAGAAGTTAGTAAGATGCAATATTTACCCAGAACAGGTTCGCCATCCGGTGTACAGAAGTCAGTTAGATGTCTTATTTTATTATATAATAGCTTGCTATTTTCAGATTTGGTAACCAGTTCTATTTCAGATGCCAGATTATTTGTATATTTTCTTTGATCTCCTCTTGCTGAGTTGTTCACCTTGTTATCAAGTTCTGTATTTATTGTTTTGGCTAGTATTTTACCTGGCTCAGGCTTGACATTTACAAAGGTTAATTTGGTTTTGCGCATGTTTTGGATATCTCTTCCTGTGATGTCTGAAAATCTGGCCACTCTTTCAGCTTCCTTAGATCCAAAACTTAATTCAGTTGATGTCAATATTTTTGTCTTGTGAATATCCCAAGGTTCATCAATATGGTTGTCTTGTGAATATCCCACAGTTCATCAATATTGTTATCTTGTGAATATCCCATAGTTCATCATTATTGCTGTCTTGTGAATATCCCATAGTTCATCAATATTGCTGTCTTGTGAATATCCCAAGGTTCATCAATATTGTTGTCCTGTGAATATCCCACATTTCATCAATATTGCTGTCTTGTGAATAACCCACATTTCATCAATATTGCTGTCTTGTGAATATCCCACATTTCATCAATATTGTTGTCTTGTGAATATCCCATAGTTTATCAACATTGTTGTCTTGTGAATATCCCATAGTTTATCTTTATTCCATTTTTCTACTACACGCAAAGCATCAAAAAGATTGCTGAATTCTAGACTAAATTGGCCTTTGATATTTTCATCTTATGTTTCGTTGCTGTCTATATTTTTTCAAGACGCGATTCTTGTAGTGACTTCTCAGTTGAAGTTAATTCTTCCAAAAAACAGATTATTGTCACTATTGACGTCATCATCAAGTACCAAGCATGCTGGTGTAGGTGGTCATGTCTCTCCACAACATTCTATCTCGACAGTTATTTATCATTTCCTTTGTTGACCTTCTGCCAAGCCATTCTCTTAAGCTGTCTGGAATCTTTTCTCTTTGCTTCCCTCTTATTCTTCATCTCTCGGTTTTTCCAGTTGTTACGATATATTCCAGCTGTTTCCTTCTCATTACATGACCAAAATATGATGATTGTTTCTTTCTAATATTGAATATTAGCACTATTGACATCGGATCCTCTAGCCGCCCTAACAACAATCACGGAAACATTGAATATCCTACAATGGTGGTCAACTTGGTTTCTAGTTTTATCATTTGGAGATGCCCATGTTGTATCTCATTATGTGGAAATGGTGTTCCACTTATAGCCAGGTCTTCTGTTAAACATAGTTCTATCATCATCATCATCATCATTTGGTGCCTTCTCCGCATCGAAGGTTGGCTACCATGGAGCGCCATTTCACTCTGTCTCTTGCTTTGATGGTGCAGATTGTCATAGGCTGACTTGTCCATCTTTTGATGTTACACGTCCATGTTAGTCTTAGTCTGCATCTGCCTCTTTTACCTTGTATTTTCCCCTCTAATATTACTTTTATTAGACTGTTGTGTCTTTTAACATGACCAAAAAATGTCATTTGTCTTGCTCTAATTGTGCTTAGTAGTTCTTTTTTCACCCTTAGTCGTCCTAAAACTTCCTCGTTTGTTTTCTTTTCTTTCCATCCAATTCTACCTATTCTTCTATAAATCCACATTTCAAAAGGCCTCAATTTTCTGTTCTGTTTTCTGGTCTAATGTCCATGTTTCTGCACCATACAGGAATATTGAGAAGATGTAACATTTTGCTATTCTTAGTTTTAGCCCTGTTGTTATTTGTGTTCATGTTAGTATATTTTTCATGGCATTGAAATTACTTTTTGCCATACCTATTCTTTTATTTATTTCAGTTGTACATTTTCCATCACTGGTTATAGTATGTCCCAGGTAGTTTTAGTTCTGAACTGTCTCTAGATGTATTCCTTCAACTTTGATATTTAATTGTAGGTCTTGAGAATTTTCTTTGTTTATGATCATAGTTTTAGTTTTTTTGATATTCATATCTAGTCCTTATTTCTTGCTTGTCATACTTATCACATTAAGCAATTGTTGTAGATCTTTAGGATTTTCCACTAGTAGAACAGTATCATCAGCATATCTTAGGTTATTGATTATCTTCCCATTAATGTTTAGGCCTGGCATCTCTGGGATGTTTTTAAAGGGGGGAACAGGCAAATAATTGCAATGCTGCGGTAAAGCTGGTAGCAAGGAGCCAATGGTGGGGTGTGCTAAACACTCCAAGGTACGGTGACAGCTTTACAAATAAAGAACACAACACAATACTGACGTTTCGGCCTGTGGCCTTCTTCAGAATACAGGGACAACGACAACAAGCGGTGAAGCACAATTACTACATGTTAGATGATCAAGTGGAGGGCGAGGAAAGTAGGATGCAGAAATAAGAAAAGAGAGAAATGAATTTTACATGATGAGAGGTATGATGGGCTTCAAAATATATAAAAATAGAAAAAGAGAGAGAAAAATGTATAATAAATTGTACTTAGCTGAGCTCAGAGCAGGAAAACATTAATCCGTGCTGAAACCAGTCGGAATGACTAAAAGCGCAGAGAACGTGTATAGAAAGCAACACGTGACAAAGACAGGTCAGTAAAGAGGGCAAAAAGGATCTAATATCGGGAAAACCAAAAAGGGGGGGGGGAAGGGGGGATAGACGAGGACACTCCTGGGACACAACAAGCAATACATATAAATCACTCAACAATGGAAGTGAGAGATCACGCGAGAGGTTAAGAGAAAGAAATAGAATGACACGACAAAGTAGTAAACTAGGCAGTGGGTGAGAGAGATGGACTCTACAGAATGGATGGCCTCGAACTGAAAGAGTTGAGAGGTAGGTCAACGAAAGGAAGGATTGGATACTGGAGGAAGAGATACGGTGAGGAAGAATAATAAAGCCGGTATAATGAGAAGGGCGATAGAGGGGTGGTCCGGAGGAAGTTAGTCTATCGGGAGGTAGGGAAGTATTGGAGGAGGAGGTATGGAGAGGAGGGATAAGAAGCAGGTATGTGAAAACTGGATAGGGGGAGAGGCGGTAGGTCAGAAGTGAATGGAAAAAGAGAAAGTCTGGAAGAAGTGGAGCAATAGGGGATGGTGTGCAAGAGGTATGAACCATAGGAGGTAAAGAAGTAGGGAAATGATAGAACAAAGGGGGGAATGAAAGTGGGCATCAGGATAAGGGGGATACTGGAATAGTAGGTATAGATGAGTAGTGACTACAAGTTAATAGAGAGGAGAGGGGTGAGCTAGGAGTAGATCAGCAGAGGGGTGGTAGGAAGGACGAGGGACAATAGAGGTGGGCAGAGAGATCGTACGTACAGTCCAGGTGGAGAGGTGATATAGTGATAAAGAGGTAAAGGACATGAAGGTAGTCAGAAGAGAAAAAGGTGTAGGGAGAGGGGGGGGGGTTTAGGAGGAAGAAGGCAAGATGGGGGTTACTCAAAGAGGATATGAAAAGCAGGGATGGACGAGGAGTAGAGGACCCAAGAAGAGAAATAGGAAGAGAGGTCCATAGGTGGGAGGGTGGAGTCGGAGGCCGGAGGGTCCTCAGAGGGACAGGGATACATTGATGCCACGAGGGGTGAGGCAGCCCCAACGAGCGATCAGACGGTGCTCAAGAGTGAGCCGACTGTGGTGATCAGAGGAGCATGATACTAGGCCAGTTACCAAGACATCAGTCTTACCTCGATGGCCCCTCGAGTTAAAGTGGGCTGCTACAGGAGTGTCCGCTTCTTGAGTGATGTCATTCAAGTGTTCACGGCACCTATCGCCGATTCTGCGACCAGACTGACCGATGTAGGTCAACTTGCATCGCTTACAGATGATGGCATAAATGATGTTCCGCGATGTGCAAGTGAATCCCTCTCTGATCTCGAAAGGACCATTAGGGAAGAGGACAGTGTCGGTCTGGAGAACGTGGTCACAAGTTTTACATACTCTCCGGTTGCAGCGGATAGTGCCTCGATGGCTGAAGTGGTCAGCAGGAAGACGGCCCCTGACAAGAAAGTCTCGGAGGTTCCGGTCACGTCTAAAGGACACTAGTGGTGGGTCAGGGAAGAGCAGACGAGTAGTAGGGTCAGATCGAAGAATAGGGAGGTAGCGGTGGATGGTCCTAATAGCGGCGTAGTGGTGAGGGTGATGGGTGAGAGCGAGCACTACTCTATCAGAGGGGGGATGAGTAGAGGGGGTAAGAGCAGACTGACGTGAAGTGTGGAGAACTCGACGCAGGGCAGGGAGGAGAGCTGATTCAGGATAGAGACGTCGGCGGAAGAAATCAAGCATAAGGTGGGCATTGTGAAGGAAATCTTCGTCGTCTTGGCAAAGGCGACGAAGTCTGAGAAGCTGGGAATAGGGAAGAGAGTTCTTGCAGGATGTGGGATGAGAGGAGTCGTAGCGGAGGAAACTATGGGAGTCAGTGGCCTTGTAGAAGACCGAGGTGAGAAGATGAGATCTGCCCAAGGAGACTAGGATGTCCAGGAAAGATACGGAGGAGGTGGAGATGTGGAAGGTGATGTGGATAGAGGGGTGGAAATGTCCGACATATTCGATGAAACGGGAGATCTCATCTTCTGGAAGGTCAGACAGACCAATGCAGTCATCAATGTACCTACGATACATAAGGGGAAGAGGGCCCTGGTAGGTATGGATGATTTGGTGCTCAAGGTAACCCATGAAGAGACAAGCATAGCTAGGGCCCATTTTAGTGCCCATCGCCACACCGCTGATCTGGGTGAAGAAATTGCCATTGAACTCGAAAGAGTTGAGGTTCAAGACTAATTCTGCTAGACGGAGGAGGACGCCAGTGGCGATGGAGGGTTGGATCCTACGGTCCAGGAAAAACTGAAGAGCTTGAAGGCCGTCGGAGTGGGGAATAGAAGTATACAGGGAGCAGACATCCATAACGAAGAGGCGGTAGTGACGATCAGGAAGGAGGGTGATAGAGGAAAAGATGTTAAGGGCGTCGTTAGTGTCTTTGACATACGAAGGGAGGTCCATAACTATGGGTTGAAAGACACTGTCGAGGAAGTCAGAAATGAGAACAGTAGGACATGAGATGGAAGAGACAATAGGACGTCCAGGAGAGTCAGGTTTATGTATTTTAGGCAGCATATAAAAAGAGGGTCTGCCCAAGCAGTGGTCAGGAAGGATCATGCGGGAGGAGCTAGAGGGAAGTAATCCATCCTGAATGAAACGGAGGATCGTACGACGCACCACAGCGTTATTAGAGACAGTAGTGTCGTCGGGGGTTAGGAGGTAGAAAGTCGAGTCGGATAATTGTTTATCACCTTCCCGGATATAAAGGTCTTTCCTCCATACCACCACAGAGCCGCCCTTGTCGGCCGGCTTGATGACAATATCATCACGTCGGCGAAGATCCTGGAGGGCTTGGTACTCTTCACTACTAAGATTAGAGCGTCGAAGTCTATGGGGACGAAGTGCCTTAATATCCCGGTAGGTACTGTTAATGAACTGGTCCAAAGCCTGTGATTCGCCCGAGCGGGGAGTCCAGTCAGATTTACGGGGGGAAAAGCGGGCAAATTCGTCTGTAGGAGGAGGTTGAGAGGAAGAGTTCGGATGATTAAAGTAATAGAGTTTGAGTCGTAGTCGTCTGTGATACTCCTGAATGTCCCGTAAGAGAGAGAATGAGTCACTCAAAGGGCGAAGGGGGACAAACTTAAGACCCTTGCTGAGAAGAGAGCGCTCATGGTCGGAAAGGGGCAAATCAGGGGGAATACAAGTGACAAGGGAGCTAGAGTCAGAGGCATTGGGGAGAGGAGGAGGTGAGGGAGGAGGAGGAGGAGGACGGAGGTTCAAGAGTTTACGTTTGTGCTGAGAGGATAAAAAGTCATTCACAGATCGGTTGTGGTGGTGGATGGTATGGCGGATGAAGCGAAGAGTCCCAGGAAAGTTAGAGGTGAGTAGATGGAGTTGGGATAGGAGGTGTTGTAGGCGGTTGTTGAGGTGGGATATAAGACGAGAGTGGCTAGAAGCGACAAGACGAACACGTTTCAGGCCATGCTGGAGTTCAAGGTTCTGCAGTTGGCGGCGAAGATAGTTAGAGAGGTAGGGTTGACCGACTTGAGGTGAGAAGTGAGATCGGAACCCACACGGGAGAAATTTACGATGGAGGCAGTTGTTCAAGAAATTAAGATGACAGGTAAATCTAGTTTTCTTGAAAGTAGTGAAGGCAAAGTCCTTAGAGATGTTAGAGAGTTCGGGGGGTAGAGTGGAGAAGGAGGCGATGATGGAGTGACGGATAGAATGAGATAGATGTTTGAGGGAGGGCATAGTGAGGAGATGAGAGAAGATCGAGAAGAGAAATGAGAGATAAACCAACTAGATGAAGATAGGTAGGATACGTGAAGGTATAGAGAAGCCAATAATAGAAAGAGGGAAGGTAGTGAATAGAAAGTATGAGGAGCAAAGTGCAAGAGGGGAGGGTAAGGAAGCACCCAGAAGTGAAGGCGAGGAGAGACTGACGAGAGATAGAATAGGTAGGTGAAAGAACGGAGTGGAAATGGTTCTAACTAAAGTACACAGAAATGAAGGCGAGGAGAGACTGACGAGAGATAGAATAGGCAGGTGAAAGAACGGAGTGGAAATGGTTCTAACTAAAGTACACAGAGATGAATGACGTTAAACAAACATAAAGTAGCAGCGATATCAATTGAGTAGGGAACAGGCAAATAATTGCAATGCTGCGGTAAAGCTGGTAGCAAGGAGCCAATGGTGGGGTGTGCTAAACACTCCAAGGTATGGTGACAGCTTTAAAAATAAAGAACACAACACAATACTGACGTTTCGGCCTGTGGCCTTCTTCAGAATACAGGGACAACGACAACAAGCGGTGAAGCACAATTACTACATGTTAGATGATAAAGTGGAGGGCGAGGAAAGTAGGATGCAGAAATAAGAAAAGAGAGAAATGAATTTTACATGATGAGAGGTATGATGGGCGTCAAAATATATAAAAATAGAAAAAGAGAGAGAAAAATGTATAATAAATTGTACTTAGCTGAGCTCAGAGCAGGAAAACATTAATCCGTGCTGAAACCAGTCGGAATGACTAAAAGCGCAGAGAAAGTGTATAGAAAGCAACACGTGACAAAGACAGGTCAGTAAAGAGGGCAAAAAGGATCTAATATCGGGAAAACCAAAAGGGGGGGGGGAAGGTAAAGATTTTCCCAGTGTATAAATTGAACAAGCTTGGTGATAGGATGCATCCTTGTCTTACTCCTCTTTTTATATCAATGGGTGTAGAGTTCTCCTTGTTATATTTTATTATTGCTGTTTGCTCCCAGTACAAATTACATATCAGTCTTATGTCTGAGTCATCCAGATTTATATCTTTTAGGCAGTCTATAAGTTGATTATGGTGTATTCTATCAAATGCTTTGGTGTAGTCTATGAAGCAGGCATATATTGGTTTGTTTACTTCTATGTACTTTTCGATCAATGTCCTCATGCTGAATATGGCTTCTTTTGTCTCACTGTTTTTCTCGAATCCGAATTGCTTTTCATCTAATTCATTATTAATTTTATTCTGAATCCTTCCTTGTATAACTTTTAGTAAAATTTTAGTTATCTGGCTCATTAGGCTTATTGTTCTAAAATTGCTGCATTCAACTGCACCATTCTTTTTAGGCAATGCAATAAAAGTTGATGTTTTTAGTTCATTTGGTATGTATCCTGTATGGTATATGTCATTGCATATGTCTGTGATCACTTCAATTCCAAAATCTTCTAGTGCTTGTATCATCTCTATCTGTGTATTGTCAGGTCCTGCTGCTTTTCCCTTTTTCATTGTTTTTATAGCTTTTTCTACTTCAGATTTCAGGATTTTATAGCTGGATGTACATTTTATAAATGGTTTTTTGTCCCTTTCGTCATGAAATAATTCTGTTATGTATTCCTAGTACTATAAGTACTATAGTTCTATAACCATACTCTATTTTAACTGACAGTGTCTACACCTTCTGTCTCTATTGCTACAATGGCTTCATTGATGTCTCTTCCCACTTTGGCTTTAAAATCGCCCATCACTATTAAAATATATATTAATGTAGTGTTTTCAGGCTGATAGTTTTCGTCGAACTATTAATCTCTTGAACAGGCATTTTAGCATGACTTTTTGTAACACGATTCTACAACATCCATGGATGATTTCACTGCATGTGGTCGCCGCTAGGAGAGTTTCAGGGTAAGGTTGTCAGCCCTAAGCCCAACTGTCCACGCAAGTAGTCTATACTCAGCAAAAGTGACTCGAAAACCTGCAAGGACCGACTTTTTTCTGTATATAATCATGTGTAGCGGCGACCTAGCCTTAAAAAAAGCGGCACGAAGGCAAAGAAGGGAATATTCGATCAATATTTATAAGAGATCTCGAATCGAGTATTGTTGTGGGCTGATCCCTCGCGGTGACCTATTTAGGTGCCGTCAGTGTTGGTTTGGTGATGTCATTGTAAGACTTGGTCGTGTAAGAGATGTCCTCTGTTATAGAGGGAAGTATGTTTTGGTATGTAGAGGGTAATCCTACAGGTGTCCTGAGTGTTGTTAATGTAAGGGTTTTGTCCCGGGTCGTGGGTCCCCTAAACCACTAATGTTTACTTTTTTACTTGCATTCTCTCTAAGATATAAGCCAAAATAAGTGTATGCGTTATATTAAAATATCTGTTTACGTAAATAAGGATACATGTTATATATGAAAATGTTATAGGTATGATATTATATTCAGAAGGTAATATATATATATATATATATATATAAATAATACATCATATGATAGACATAAATGACGTGGTTAAGCTTAAACAAAAATTCCCAAGTACACCGTAGTCCGTATTCTTAGAAAAGTGAAAGTTAAAACATAATATAATAGATGTAGATGTTATTCATAGAAATAGTCATGATGATAGACAACGCGCGGTAACTAGAAGGAAGGGTCAGAACGCTAGAATGGAAGCTAAGAAAATTAGGAGGGAAGCTAATAAGTCTAGGAGGGAAGATCCGGAAACTTGAAGGAAGGGACAAACAACTAGGAGTGAAGGTCAAACAAATAGGAGTTAAACTCAGAACATTAGGAGAGAGTTTCAGAACGCTAGGAGGGAAGCTAAGAAAATCAGGAAGGACGCTCAAAAGTCTAGGAGGGAGAGTCAGAACGCTAGGATGAAAGGACAGAAGTCTAGGAGGAGAAGTCAGAACGCTAGGATGAAAGGACAGAAGTCTAGGAGGGAGAGTCAGAACGCTAGGAGGGAAGGTCAGAACGCTAGGATGAAAGGACAGAAGTCTAGGAGGAGAAGTCAGAACGCTAGGATGAAAGGACAGAAGTCTAGGAGGAGAAGTCAGAACGCTAGGAGGGAGAGTCAGAACGCTAGGATGAAAGGACAGAAGTCTAGGAGGGAGAGTCAGAACGCTAGGATGAAAGGACAGAAGTCTAGGAGGAGAAGTCAGAACGCTAGGAGGGAGAGTCAGAACGCTAGGATGAAAGGACAGAAGTCTAGGAGGAGAAGTCAGAACGCTAGGAGGGAGAGTCAGAACGCTAGGATGAAAGGACAGAAGTCTAGGAGGAGAAGTCAGAACGCTAGGAGGGAGAGTCAGAACGCTAGGATGAAAGGACAGAAGTCTAGGAGGGAGAGTCAGAACGCTAGGATGAAAGGACAGAAGTCTAGGTTAGAAGCTCAGAAATCTCGGCGGAAGGATATAAATCTAGGATCAAAGCTTAGAAAATTAGGCGGAATGGTCAGAACACTAGGAGGAAAGGTCAGATGTCTAGGAGGAAAAGTCAGAACGCTAGGAGGGAAGGTCCAGAAACAATGAGGGAGGGTCAAACAACTAGGAGGGAGGATTAAACAACTAGGAGGAAGTTTAGAAAATTAGGAGGGTGGGTCAGAATGCTAAAAGGGAAGGGCAGCAATGTAGGAGGAAAGCTCAGAAAATATGAAAGTAAGGAAATAAATTTAGGAGGGAAGCTCGGTAAAGTAAGAGGAAAGCTCAGAAAATACAAAAGTAAAGATATAAATTTAGGAGGGAAGCTCGGTAAAGTAAGAGGAAAGCTCAGAAAATATGAAAGTAAGGAAATAAATTTAGGAGGGAAGCTCGGTAAAGTAAGAGGAAAGCTCAGAAAATATGAAAGTAAGGAAATAAATTTAGGAGGGAAGCTCGGTAAAGTAAGAGGAAAGCTCAGAAAATACAAAAGTAAAGATATAAATTTAGGAGGGAAGCTCGGTAAAGTAAGAGGAAAGCTCAGAAAATATGAAAGTAAGGATATCAATCTAGGAGGGAAGCTCGGTAAAGTAAGAGGAAAGCTCAGAAAATACGAAAGTAAAGATATAAATTTAGGAGGGAAGCTCGGTAAAGTAAGAGGGAAGCTCAGAAAATTAGGAGGGAAGGACAGAAGTCTAGAAAGGAAGGTCCGGAAAGTCGGAAGGAGGGTCAGAAATCTAAGAGGAAAGGTTAAACAACTAGAAGCGAAGGATATAAATCTACGAAACATTGTCAGAATAGTCGAAACACATAGAAGGATTGGAGTGTCCTTTAACTTATAACAAACTGGATTATATATCTGCTCTCATTCTCTCTCTCTCTCTCTCTCTCTCTCTCTCTCTCTCTTTACATACACAAGAAATTTATAAGAAAACATTTAACATATTGTATCTTTCAACACTTCATCCAATCGGGATGTCCTCCTATATGTATTAAATAAAAACTAGTGGCTGGAATGCTCTCCTCCGTCCACTTCGTAAAAGCGGGTCTGTTGAGCAGGTCAGCGTCTACAGGGTCGAGTTCATATAAAGAGTGAAATCGCCAAGATTGTTGACCAAGCACGGGAATTCGAAAACAGACATGTTATTTAGGTAAGCGTGGAGGAACTTAAGATCACCAGTGTCTCCGTGTAAAAAAAAAGATGGTGGCTATAATTATTTTAAAACCGGTTGTCTGATTTTCAAACATACCCCTTAGAACAAATGACCAATCAATCGTGAATGAGAGTGTTGGAGAGTGCAAGAAAGTGTACGTGGATATTGTCTTTTTGTGTTAGTGTGGATTTTTATAGCCGACCCCTTTCGGTGATACACATCATACACATCATCCGGCAGTGATGCTAAAGAGTCACACTCGTCAGTCCTGTGTTTTTTTACTCGCCGGCGACCCTTCATCTTCATCTGTCTTTTACTCGGTGGATGTAGAAGGTAGAGGTAACACTGGATCCCTGGGTGATATAGAAATACTGCATCCGATAGGGCAGTGTCTGAAAGGACCAACGAGTCAATGACAGATGGTGAGGCAGAAGAAACAGCTGACTGTATTAGTCTCATATCTTTAGCAAGAGAATCAGTTCTCGTGTGCAAGAGCCGACAAGTGTCACAGATATTGCGGATAAGTCGATGACCCGCACGTATGAGCCGAACGATATTTTAGCACCTTATGAACCTTTTATCACATAGCACACACTGATGTCGTCCAGAAAACCCAGCATTATAAGAAACCATTTATAGGAAAACATTTGTAAAAAATCAGTCAAAGGTACTCAACTACTTTAAACTTATGTTTACTTTAAACACTATTAAGAAAATTAATTAATACTGTCAATAAGACTTAAAATACCTATTTTAAACACAAAAATGTACACATATCATAAAACTATCACGGTCAACTTACATCGTAAAATGTTGTCTCTACCCAGAATAAATACTATCCAAAATGCTCCACTCTGAACAGAAATCCGAAACTAACCATCATTATAATAATATACCAAAAATATACCACTAATATCCACTCGTGGTTTATTACCTGATGAGTTAACTAAAAAGAGAATAGACAACCGATGTAATACCGGATGGGTTGGGTTACTAACATTAGAAATGACCTCTGAGGTAATACCTGGTTAGTTATAAAAATAGAATAGACAGCTGATACAAAACCGGATGGGTTACTAAAATCAGAATTTCCCCCCCCCCCTCTTATGCAATACCAATGTTTCCACTTATAAACTAAAGATTTTAATACATCTCAGAAAATTATAACAAATAATTCGAATTTACAAACAATTTTGTACATGATGATAGTTAGGACTTTATGTAAATGACTACTGATAATAGCTCCACAACACTTAAATAAATCCCATATTCACTATAAAATATCACTACGTTTAAAAAAACTATACTTTAAGATTACGCCCCATGTCAAAACTCTACTAAATGAAAGTGCCACCGCTCACATAGGTTACCCCACCACACTAATGTTACTAAATGAAGTGTATACCCTCAACACTTTTAATGGATATACCTATGATATTGTTTTTAAAATTTAATGTAACCTCTATTTTTACCCCAAGCTTTATTTTAGACACACCGATGAAAAAAATTTCTTAAATAAATCAATTTTATGTTTCTTACCCCCAACCGGTCTTAATCGCTAAGAGTGAAAATGAGTTACAAGCAAGAAATGTTGGACACTATAGTGAAAGAAATAAAAAATAAAGAACTCCTCAGTATTAATAGAAAACAGAAGCAATGGTAACAACAAAGAAAAAGACATCACCTAAGTGCGAAATAAAAACAAGTGGAAAAAGATTAAAACAGGGAAATGCATTTATATCTGGAAACTTAGTTAACCTCAGACGGAAGATGCACAAAAGTGGTGAGATAAGTATGGTTCCGGCAAAAACAGCATTCCAAAAAATGAGGAAGATAATATGCAATCCATTTTTGACAATCACGAACAAGAAAAAGAGTTCTTAAATGTTGTGTAGAGTCAGTCTTAACATATGGATGTGAATCATGGACAATAGGACAACAGACAAGAAAATCACCGCAGTCTGTAGACATATGGTTTTACAGAAGAATGGGAAGGGATAGGCAAATAATTGCAATTTTATTATACGATACATTATCCACTTTGTACTATTGGCATTTCTATTTCTTCCTCATTGTTCCTATCTCTCTTTCCTACACATCTTGACTCTCATCCAACATCCCCTCATGTAGCCTCCTTTCTTATTTCAACAACATACTTTCTTCTCTTCTTTTCTGTACACCTCTCCATTCTCCTGATCATCTAACATGTAGATATAGATAATTGTGCTTCATCGTTGTTGTCGTTGTCCCTGTTTTCGGAAGAAGGTTACAGGCCGAAAGGTCAATATTGTGTTGTGTTCGCTCTTTGTAAAGCTGTCACCATACCTTGAAGTGTCTAACTCTCTCCATCACTGGTACCTTTACGAAGAATGTTGAGAATACAATGGACAACTAAGGACAGTAACGAAAATGTTCTAAAAGGGGTCAAAGCAAAAAGAGAGCTAATTTTCAATATTAGGAAGAAACAATCATCATTTTTTGGCCATGTAATGAGAAAAGAACTGGAATATATTGTAACAACTGGAAACATTGAGAGATGAAGAGATAGAGGGAAGCAAAGAGAAAAGATACCAGACTGCTTAAGAGAATGGTTTAGCAGAAGGTCAAGAACAGAAATGATAAATAATTGTCAAGATCGAATGTTGCGGTGAGACACGTTCACCTACACCATCAGGCCCAGTACTTGATGATGATGATGATGATGATGACCCCCCAACCATTTGTTAATGGATACGGCTATGTCATTTAAAAAAAAAATTAAATTTTCAATTTAGTCTTAACCCAAACTTTATTTTTGACACGGCCATATACAATATTTGCTTACAAAAATAATTTTATGTTTCTTACTCACAACTATTTTTGGAGGTGCTGCTGAAAACCACTGTTCCGCTGACTGAAAGCCGGCGTACAGTGTTCTACGCCCGCAGTAGAGAGAGATAATTTTTTTCTATCGGCTGTGAAATAAAAATCCTGAGTTTTATTTGTCGTGCCGACTGCTTTACCAATCGGCGTTTATCCTTGTGGTTCTATAATCCCCCCCCCCAGGGGGCCGACATACTCCATCAATGGTACTATGTGTCGCAAAGAGAGATTTTTAAAACCATTTTTCATGGATACGCCTATGAAATTGTTTAAAAAAAATTAAACTTCTTGTTTTACTCTAAACTTTACCTAATGACGCCCACGGAAAATATTTGTTTTAAAAATTCAATTAATCACTAGTAGTATATTGTCTGGCCTCTTTGAGAATTTCCACATGTGCCATACCGGTTTGTGTAGGCGATCATGTCTATATTTTTTTTTACAAAATAAATATTGTTGCAATGTTTCAAATACATGGGCACAATAATAACATCAGATGAAAGATGCACCCCAGAAATAAAAAGCAGAATAGCTCAGGCGAAAATCGTATTTCAGAAAATGGAAAACATCTTATGGAACAAATCTATGTCAATAGAAATGAGAAAGCGAGTTCATCGGTGCTAATTATAACCAGTTCTTACCTATGGAAGCGATTCATGGACAGCAGACAAACATATGAAAAGACGATTAGAGGCCACAGTGTTGGGATTTCTCAGAAGAATGTTGAAAATTTCATGTACAGCTAAAAAGACCAATGAGGGAATTCTCAAAGAGGCCAACACAAAAAAGAGCACATAAAAAACATCAGAAAGAAACAATCAACATTTTCAGGCACATCAAGAGAAGAGGAAAGTTGAAATACTTGGTTACAACTGGTAAAATAAAAGGAAGGAGAGATCGCGGACGACAAAGAGAAAAAATACCGGATAGCTAGGTGTCATGGCATGGAAAACAGGCAACAACAGAACTGATACGATGCACTGTAGATAAAAACTTGTGGAAGGACATCATCGCCTACGCCAACCGGTATGGCACATGATGACGATGATAAGTATATTGCTAGCTATATAGCTAGTCGAATTAGACTCGAAAATAGATTGTAAAACCGCTTTTTTTCCTTGTATAATAATGTTACGTGGTTGCTGATTTGAAGAAAAGTGGTTTAGAGTGCAAATTTATTTGTTTAAACAATTTAAAAGGCGTATTCATTAAAATTGATTGGGGGTAAAAAAAATAAATATTTTAAGGGAAGTTTTTCTTTATATGTTCGTGTCTAAAATAAAAATTAGAGGTAAGGCCAGAGTGTAAGTATAATTGATTAACAATTTCATTTGCATGTCCATTAAAAATGCTTGGAGGTAAGAAACATGAAATTGATTTTTAAGCACATTTTATCAATCGGTATGTCTAAAATATAGCTTGGGGTAAGTCTAGAGTTTAAATTTCATTTTTTTTTTAAAACAACAATTTCATAGGTGTATTCATACAAATGGATGAGGGTATAAATCTCTTTTAGTAAATTTATGGTAGTGGCAAAACCTTCATGATTGATTGTGCTTTCTTTTAGTAGGATTATGACATTGGCGTAATCCTCGTGCATGGTAGTACTTTTTTTTTATTAGAGTTATGACAGAGGCGTAATCTTTCAGTATAGCCTTTAAACGTATTGGTTTTCTAAAGTGTGAGTGTGCTTTATTTATGTGGTGTGGAACTATTATCAGTATTTATTTATATACATTCCTAACTATCACCATGTACAAAATTGTATGTAAATTCGAATTATTTGTTATTATTTTCTGAGATGTATTAAAATCTTTAGTTATAAGTTGAAACGTTGGTATTGCATCAGGGGGGTAATTCTTATTTTAGTAACCCATCCGGTATTGCATCAGTTGTCTATTCTATTTTTAGTAACTAACCTGGTGTTAGCTCAGGGAATAATAGAACAAAGAAGTATGTGTTAGCACTCGGAAAAAATGATAGACAAACAACAACAGAAAAAAACAGAGAACAATATATGGTCCGAAGCAGGTTTCGAACCCGTACTCCATGGCACCGCGCCTTGCCACGAGAAGCCGAACGCTTGGTACACTGCACGCAGCTAACTAAAAAATAGCTATTGTTTATTATCTGTATCCACTATTAGCTCAGGAGTCATTTTTAATTATAGTAATCCATCAGGTATTGCTTGAATTGTCTATTCTATTTTTAGTAACTTATCTTGTTTTGGCTCAGTGGTCATTTATAATTTTAGTAAACCATCGGGTATTGCATCGGTTGTCTATTTTCTTTTTAATATCTCATCTAGTATTGCACCACGAGGGAATATTAGTGGTATACTTTTGGTATATTATTATAATGATGGTTAATTTCAGATTTCTGTCCCGGGTAGAGCATATTGGATAGGACTTTTTTCTGTGTAGAGACTACATTTTACGGTGTAAGTTGACCGTGATATTTGTTTTGATATGTGTACATTTTTGTGTTTAAATTATGTGTTTTAAGTCTTATTGACAATATTAATTAATTTTATTAATAGTGTTTAAATGTAGACACGTTTTTCACCTTTGTCCGTGTTACTCATTTGTACTTGTTTTACTACAGATGGTTTCTCATAATGATGGATCTTTTGGGCAACATCAGTATGCCTTATGTGATAAGAACTTCGGCACATACGTGTTGGTCATCGCCTTATCCGGCATGTTTGTGACATTCGTCGAATCTCGTTCACGAGTACTCATTCTTCAGTTAAACATATGAAACTAAAACACTCAGGTTTTTCTTCTGCCTCACCATCTGTCACTGCCTCGTTGGTCGTTTCAGACACTTCCCCATCGGGTGAAGGCCGTTCTACATCAACCAGGGATCCAGTGTTACCTTTACCTTCTACATCCACCGAACCTTCTACATCCACCGAACGAAAGATAGATGAAGTGGAGCAAAGTCTCCGGCAAGTAAAAACACAAGACTGACGAGTGTGACTCTTTAGTATCACTTTCCTATGACGTGTATGATTTATACCAACAATACTGGTCGGCTATATATCCCATGCTAACACAAAAATACAATATCCGAGAATATTTTCTTCCACTCTCCAACACTCCCATTCGCAATAGATTGGTCTGTTGTTCTAAGGGGTATGTTTGATAATCAGGCAACCCGTTTTAAAATTAACTATAGCCACCATCTCATTCTCACTGAGACACTGGTGATCTTAGGTTCTTTCACGCTTCCTTCAATAACATAACTGCACTCGAATATCCCCGTGCTTGGTCAACATTCTTGAAGATTTTACAAATTTCGTCGACTATTTAAATGAACACGACCATGTAGGCGCTGCCCTGCTCAACAGACCTAATACGAAGTGGACGGAGGAGAACATTCCAGCCACTAGTTTTTATTTATTTAAAATGGAGGACATCCTGAATGGATGAAGTGTTAGAAGATACCATATTTTAAATGTTTTGTTATACATTTCTTGAGTATGTTGCGATATATATATATATATATATATATATATATATATATATATATATTATATATATATATATATATATATATATATATATATATATATATATATATATATATATAGGATCCAGTTTGGTTTAAATTAAAGTACACTCCAACACTTCTATGTGTTTCGACTTTTCTGACAATGCTTCGTAGATTTCTATCCTTTGCTTGTAGTTGTTTGACCTTTCCTCCTAGCGTTCTGACTCTCCCACCTAGTTTTCGTCCCTTCCCTTCTAGACTTCTATCCTACCTTGTAATCTTCCGAGCTGCCCTCCAAGATTGATGTCCTTCACTCTAATTTTCTGAGCTTCACTCCTAGTTGTTTTACCCTCCCTCCCAGTTGTTTGATCCTCCCTCATATTTTCTGGACCTTCCCTCCCAGACTTCTGACCCTCCTTCCTAATGTTCTAACCCTCATTCTAATTTTCTGAGCTTCCCTCCTAGATTTAGGTCCTTCCACCGAGATTTTTTCTGAGCTTCCATCTTAGACTTCTGTTCTTCCATCCTAGCGTCCTGGCCCTCTCCCCTAGAGCTCTGAGCTTCCCTCCTAATTTTCTTAGCTTCCCTCCTACCATTCTGACCCTTCCTCCTAATTTTCTGAGCTTCCTTCTTTGTTATTTGCACCTCCCTTCTATTTATTTGACACTCCATCTAGTTTCCGGACTTTCCCTCCTAGCATTCTGACCCTCCCTCCTCTATCTTCATGCTTATTTCTCTGAATAGCATCCACGTTTATTATATTCTTCTTTTACTTTTCGTTCGCCAGATTTTACCTCTGACGAAGTTCCTACAGACTAGGAACTGAATTTTGCGTGTTAATCCATTTTTCCCTGGCAGCCATGTGCACACGGTTCCTTCGCCGCACAGGCAGATAACTTCGACTTCGGAGGTACTCATATTTGTTTCCGTCGATGAGTAATTGACGTTTCAAGCCAGGCCTCGTTGCTGCGACCAGGGGTGATTGCAGCAGAGAGAAATCATAAATAAAAATCACAACTAACTAAAGATTACTAAAGGAACTGATCATCCCTTCCGTCCGTTTGGACATAAATGCGTGGTGTTGAGTTTTCTTAGGATTTTTAGACCCAAGACATCCGACTTCATCACGATATTTTTTAGTACTTGTTTGCTTTCTCTTTTCGATCCGTTCACGATTATGTCTTGTGAAGTCACGTTTCAGAAAATGACAAATGTGACACGCTTTAGAGTTTTTGCTAGTCTTTATCCTAAATGTTTGTTTTATAATTTAAGACACCCCTTCTTCTAAAGATCTTGAATACTGCGTAGAAGAATCATATACAGGTTATGTTTGAGTGTTTAGCAAATGAGCAAGGTAATTAAAATACCGATGACAAACAGCTTGTTTGTGACTCAAGTACGTTTATTATATTATGTTCCAGCTATCACTTCTTTAAGAACACTGACTACGGTGTGCTTGGGAAATTTTGTTTAAGCTCAACCTCTTCATTTATGTCTATCATAAGATGTATTATATATACATATATATATATATATATATATATATATATATATATATATATATAAATTACCTTCTGATTATAATCTCAGAACATATCTCATATTAAATTGTCATATATAACATATATCTATACATTCGTAAACAGATATTTGAATAAAACGTATAAACTTATTTTGGCTTATATATAGTAGAGAGAATGAGAGTAAAGAAAACAATAGTGGTTTAGGGGACCCACGACCCGGGACATAACCCGTGCATTAACAACACTCAGGAAACTTGTACGATTTCCCTCTACATACCAAAACATACTTCCCTCAATAACAGAGGACATTTCTTACACGACCAAGTCTTACAATGACATCACCAAACCAACATTGACGGCACCTAAATAGGTCACCGCGAGGGATCAGCCCACAACAATACTCAATTCGGGATCTCTTATAAATATTGATCGAATATTCCCTTCTTTGCCTTCGTGCCGCTTTTTTAAAGGCATTAATGATGATGAAAAGCTGAGGTATACACATTATGTATATATAGTTATATTCTTGAGATCTTTCTTGGACCTTTGAATTTACTTTAATATCCAATTGTGGGTTTTGTGTATTACCTCAGCTTTTCATCATCATTTACATCCTTTCAATATTTATAAATAAACCATACATGTATTGCTTGTTTTGTTGATTTCGTTAGATGTTGTAGTTCTGGATTGTCTGCTAGTAGGGCATCATCAGCATGTTTTAGATTATTAATTCTGCATCTATGGTGTTTTGACCTGACATCTCCATGTTAACTTTAAAGATTTGCTCAGCATAAATGTTTGACAAACATTGTGATAGAGTGCAGCCCTGTCTTATTGAGTTATTTGTGAGTCATCATCATTGCACTCCGAACATGTCCATAGGTGCTCAGATCCCCTCCTCAGCAATTCCCTCAGTGTCCAGCGACTGACGACTCCAGTTCTATGTTGGTTGATAAGTCTTCTTACACGGCCACTAAGTTTCTCATTTCTGGCTGTGCCCATCTTAACTCCCATTTCCATCATCCGAAGAAGTGACGTTGATCTGTGTTTGTCGAAGTCCTGTGCTCTTCCCACATCTCGGAGGGCATTGATGATGTCCGCCCGATCCATCGGTTGCCCGTCCTCAACGACAGCGCAGCTAGCCAACCTGTCCGCTCTTTATTTTTCCTGTACTCCCGCATGTCCAGGGACATAGACAAAGGTGACCTTACGTATTTTGGATTTCTGCAATGACTCTACCCATTGCATGCGTACAGAGCCCGCCTCCACTTTTTTTTATCATGCTCATCGAATCACTCAGTATACATGCGTGGGTGTAGTCTTGTGACTCTAACCATTTGAATGCCTTGGTCACTGCCATCACCTCCATTGTCATGCTACTCGTGGTCATTACGTATGCACCACTGTCTTCCTTGGCTATTCTGCCTGCCGAGCGTGCTGTAAATGCCCATGCACTTCTTTGGTGTCGTCTTAAAGATCAGTCTGTATAGATGACTGCATCTTTCTCATCGGTGTTATCGCAGATGAGACCGTTGACCTCAGCATTAACTACGACCGTGTTCTGTTCCTACTTTTTCTGTCGAGTGTGACAATACATGAGAAAGTCCCCTTGATTGAAAGCCCTGTCTTACTCGTTTTAAATCAAAAGATGCAGCGTTTTTATTGTATGTTATCATAGCTGTTTGTTCCAAGTGTAAATTACATATCATTCTCATGTCAACCTATCACAAACACACCACATACTTTGTATTTTGACGATGTCATCATCATAAAGACTCTGTAAATGATGAAGTCAAAAGCATTGATGTCCTCTCCTATAATATTTTCACTGAAACAAAAACAAAAGTTAACATGAAAATCACATTCTATAAGTACAATATCTACTGGCGCAAGTGATAATGACTCTGTGTAAATCCGGTTTTATTATTTTCTTGCGCAATATCATATACACATATTAGGGAGAGAGTGTAATTTACCTTGAGAAATGAATATAAAAATGACAGTCTTTTCAAACAGGACCATATATCTAATTTTTGTCTTCTCGAGTCGAAGACGGCAGATAGGGAAGAAACTCTACACTGTGTATGACGTTCAAGAATCAGACTTTACACAGAACTCGAGTTATATCTAGCCACACGACTGTGTTTGACGTTCAAGAATCAGACTTTACACAAGACCCGAGCTATATCTTGCCACACGACTGTGTTTGACGTTCAAGAATCAGACTTCACACAAGACCCGAGCTATATCTAGCCACGCGACTGTGTTTGACGTTCAAGAATCAGACTTTACACAAGACCCGAGCTATATCTTGCCACACGACTGTGTTTGACATTCAAGAATCAGACTTTACACAAGACCCGAGCTCTATCTTGCCACACGACTGTGTTTGACGTTCAAGAATCAGCCTTTACACAGGACCCGAGTTATATCTTGCCACACGACTGTGTTTGACGTTCAAGAATCAGACTTTACACAGGACCCGAGTTATATCTTGCCACACGACTGTGTTTGACGTTCAAGAATCAGACTTTGCACAAGACCCGAGTTATATCTTGCCACACGACTCTGTTCTGGACGTTCAAGAATCAGACTTTGCACAAGACCCGAGTTATATCTTGCCACACGACTGTGTTTGACGTTCAAGAATCAGACTTTACACAAAACCCGAGTTATATCTTGCCCCACGACTGTGTTTGACGTTCAAGAATCAGACTTTACACAAAACCCGAGTTATATCTTGCCCCACGACTGTGTTTGACGTTCAAGAATCAGACTTTGCACAAGACCCGAGTTATATCTTGCCACACGACTCTGTTCTGGACGTTCAAGAATCAGACTTTGCACAAGACCCGAGTTTATCTTGCCACACGACTCTGTTCTGGACGTTCAAGAATCAGACTTTGCACAAGACCCGAGTTATATCTTGCCACACGACTGTGTTTGACGTTCAAGAATCAGACTTTACACAAACCCGAGTTATATCTTGCCCCACGACTGTGTTTGACGCTCAAGAATCAGACTTTACACAAGACCGAGTTATATCTTGCCACACGACTGTGTATGACGTTCAAGAATCAGACTTTACACAAGACCCGAGTTATATCCTGCCACACGACTGTGTATGGAGTTCAAGAATCACTGCTCTAGAAGGCTCCGGTGCCTGTCTTATAATCCCTTCTCTAGAGGGTTCTTGTGGCTGTCTTATAATGCCTGCTCTAGAAGGCTCTGGTGCCTGTCTTATAATCCCTTCTCTAGAGGGTTCTTGTGGCTGTCTTATAATGCCTGCTCTAGAAGGCTCTGGTGCCTGTCTTATAATCCCTTCTCTAGAGGGTTCTTGTGGCTGTCTTATAATGCCTGCTCTAGAAGGCTCTGGTGCCTGCCTTATAATCCCTTCTCTAGAGGGTTCTTGTGGCTGTCTTATAATGCCTGCTCTAGAAGGCTCTTGTGCCTCTCTTATAATGCCTGATCTAGGAAGTTCTTGTGTCTGTAAATAATCCCTGCTCTAGAAGGTTCTTGTGTCTGTCTTATAATGCCTAATCTAGTAAGTTCTTGTGTGTCTCTCTAATAATGCCTGCTCTAGGGAGTTCTTGTGTCTGTCTTATAATCCCTGCTCTAGAAAGTTCTTGTGTCTGTCTAATAATGCCTGCTCTAGGAAGTTCTTGTGTCTGTCTAATAATGCCTGCTCTAGGAAGTTCTTGTGTCTGTCTTATAATCCCTGCTCTAAAAAGTTCTTGTGTCTGTCTAATAATGCCTGCTCTAGGAATTTCTTGTGTCTGTCTATAATCCCTGCTCTAGGAAGTTCTTGTGTCTGTCTAATAATGCCTGCTTTAGGAAGTTCTTGTGTCTGTCTAATAATGCCTGCTCTAGGAAGTTCTTGTGTCTGTCTAATAATGCCTGCTCTAGGAAGTTCTTGTGTCTGTTTTATAAACCGTGCTCTAGAAGGCTCTTATGCCTGTCTTATAATCCCTGCACTATTAATTTCTTGCGTCTGTCTTATAATCCGTGCTTTAGAAGGCCCTTATACCTGTCTTATAATCCATGCACTATTAATTTCTTGTGTTTGTCTTATAATCTCTGCTTTAGGATGTTCTTGTGTCTGTCTTATAATCTCTGCTTTAGGAAGTTCTTGTGCCTGTCTTATAAGTTCTGCTTTAGGAAGTTCCTGTTTATGTCTTATAATCCCTGCTCTAGGATGTTCTTGTGTCCGTCTTAAAATCCCTGCTCTAGAAAGTTCTTGTGTCTGTCTTATAATCTCTGATCCAGGAAGTTCTTGTGTCTGTCTTATAATCCCTGCAAGAGGATGTTCCTGTGACTGTCTTATAATCCCTGCTCTAGAAGGTTCTTGTGGCTGTCTTATAATCCATGCTCTAGAAAGTTCTTGTGGCTGCCTTATAGACACTGCTCTAGAAAGTTCTTGTGGATGTCTTATAATCCCTGCTATAGAAAGTTCTTGTAGCTGTCTTATATACTCTGCTCTAGAAAGTTCTTGTGGATGTCTTATAATCCCTGCTATAGAAAGTTCTTGTAGCTGTCTTATATACTCTGCTCTAGAACGTTCTTGTGGCTGTCTTATAAATTCTGCTCTAGAAAGTTCTTGTGGCTGTCTTATAATCCCTACTCTCGAAAGTTCTTGTGGCTGTCTTATAATCCCTGCTCTAGAAAGTTCTTGTGGCTGTCTTATAATTCCTGTTCCAGAAAGTTATTGTGGCTGTCTTATAATCCCTGCTCTTGAAAATTCTTGTGGCTGTCTTATAATCCCTGCTCTAGAAAGTTCTTGTGGCTGTCTTATAATCCCTACTCTCGAAAGTTCTTGTGGCTGTCTTATAATCCCTGCTCTAGAAAGTTCTTGTGGCTGTCTTATAATTCCTGTTCCAGAAAGTTATTGTGGCTGTCTTATAATCCCTGCTCTTGAAAATTCTTGTGGCTGTCTTATAATCCCTGCTCTAGAAAGTTCTTGTGGCTGTCTTATAATCTCTACTCTACAAAGTTCTTGTGGCTGTCTTATAATCCTTGCTCTATAAAGCTCTTGTGTCAGTCTTATAATCTTTGCTATAGAAAGTCCTTGTGTCGGTCTTATAATCTTTGCTCTAGAAGGTTCTTGTGCCAATCTTATAATCCCTGCTCTAGGAAGTTCTTGTGCCAGTCTTATAATCCCTGCTGTAGAAAGTTCTTGTGGCTGTCTTATAATCTTTGCTCTAGAAGGTTCTTGTGCCAGTCTTATAATCCCTGCGCTAGGAAGTTCTTGTGCCAGTCTTATAATCCCTGCTCTATGAAGCTCTTGTGTCGGTCTTATAATCCCTCTTCTAGAAAGTTCGTGCGCCAGTCTTATAATCCTGCTTTAGAAAGTTCTTGTGTCGGTCTTATAATCCTGCTCTAGAAAGTTCTTGCGTCAGTCTTATAATCCTGCTCTAGAAAGTTATTGCGTCAGTCTTATAATCCTGCTCTAGAAAGTTCTTGCGTCAGTCTTATAATCCTGTCTAGAAAGTTCTTGCATTAGTCTTATAATCCCTGCCCTAGAAAACCCCACATTGTCTACAAATCTGTGAATAGTTTATTCTTGTCTATAATTGTTTAACGGAATGTTCCCTTCCACAACGATGTATTCTTCTTACTTCCTTAGCTTTGCTTCACCTTCTATTTATTTCAATGTTGATTATTGTTTTCTTAAACTCTGCCACTGTCCTTTTCTTCCATTTTAATTCGGCAGGAAATTGTTGCACTTTTGTATTAGAAAATGTTCCATTAATATTCCACTTCTAGTTTTTTTTTTTTTTTTACAAGCCGTTATTGCCTCTTTCTTTTTGTTTATTTTTCTTGTGTATTTTCCTTATCTTTGCTACTGCCTTTATGAGGATTATCATCATTATTTTATCAGTGAAGTTGTGAGCAGCTCTACTGTCAATGATTCTTCTCTTATTCTATTTTCTGTTTGCATAAATATATCTCGCTTCTATAGGCGTGTTTGTTCCCCTTGTGTCAAGTTTACATTTATAACTGTGTTTGTTAAAGATGTTTGTAAAATAATTTAATCAGTTGTAATTTTGAGTGGAAAGTTCAAACAATCCATTTCCATATTCGTTTCAGTCTGATGCGAGATCTCCACGGGGACTTACTAACTCTATGTTTACAAATGTATGTTTCCGAAGCATTCCATTCATTTTCGAATAATTAAAATGTCATTGTTATATCAGTCTTATTGGAGCCTAATTACGTATCTCACACAAATCATTTTCGCTGTCTTTTTTCGTTGCAATTTTATGGTTTTATTTATGTATGTGTGTGTTATTCCATATAATCTGTCGAGCGGTTTCGTATTTCTAAGAGTTTGTATCTGTAGGTCTAGGTCCATGATAAAGCCACCCCGTTTCACTAGGTCCGGGTCTATGATAAAGCCCCTCCATATTTTGCTAGGTCCGGGTCTATAACAAAGCCCACTCAGTTCTTCACTAGGTCCGGGTCTATGATAAAGCCCACTCAGTTCTTCACTAGGTCCGGGTCTATAACAAAGCCCACTCAGTTCTTCACTAGGTCCGGGTCTATAACAAAGCCCACTCAGTTCTTCACTAGGTCCGGTTCTATGATAAAGCCCGCTCAGAATTTTGCTAGGTCCGGATCTATAACAAAGCCCACTCAGTTCATTACTAGGTCCAGGTCTATGATAAAGCCCGCTCAGAATTTTGCTAAGTCCGGATCTATAACAAAGCCCACTCAGTTTTTCACCAGGTCCGGGTCTATGATAAAGCCCACTCAGTTTTTCGCTAGGTCCGGGTCTATAATAAAGCCCATTTATCACTGAGAGCATATTGTAACAACTGGAAACATTGAGGGAGGAAGAAGTAGAAGGATAATATGAAGAAACCGTCCCCCCTCCACCTTTACAGCTTAAGAAAATCATCATCATCATTGGGAGCCTTCTCCGCATCGAAGGTTGGCTACCATGGAGCGCCATTCCACTCTGTCTCTTGCTTTGATGGCGCAGATTGTCATAGGCTGACTTGTCCATCTTTTGATGTTACTCGTCCATGTTAGTCCTGGTCTGCCTCTGCCTCTTTAAGAAAATAGCTTTATTAAATGGTAGAAAGTCAACACCAGGAATGGTAAACAACGGTAGAGACGGAAGTTGTGGAGAGTCATGCTCAAGGACGCCAGTAGGTATCGTAGATGATACTGATGATAACCATATTACTCTTTTAGCACCAGCACATGCATGGACAATGTGGCAGTACGACGCTTGAAAGTCTTTCTCTCATAAATAATATTCCAAGAGTCCATTAGACTACGTAATCACAGAAGCCAAATGTGGCTTAATTAGTCCGACCTAGTCAAGGTAGACAATTCAATCTTGATCTCTCTATTACGACTTCCTATATATTTAAGTCATCATTTATAACCAGCACTCCTTTCATTATTTACTATTTAAATAATTCCCAATAAGAAACAAGACAACATGTATCAGGTCTGGGACGTAGCCAACAGGGACAAGTCGACACGTCTGCAACAATGTCTGCTTGAACACGTTTGACAAACATCAACAAAAACATCTAGAACCTACTAACCTGTTATCGGTGGTATTTTCTATGTCGAGAGATGTCATTAAACGTATGTTGTTAATTGTGTCCACGTCGAGCAGTTGAAGTAATGCTTTCACATTCCACATAGATGAGGCCTTGTAGATCTGTGGGCAGAAATATAATGAGTGTTTGGTAGTATTAGTGCGCGCGCACACACACACACTCATTCATATATATATATATATATATATATATATATATATATATATATATATATATATTAGTATCATCATCAAGTGCCATGCCAGTTAGTAAAGGTAATCATGTCCTTCCTCAATTATCTGCCCAAAGCTGCGACAGATAAATTCTGTAGATTGTCCTTTGACACAAAGCTATCTAGTATCTTCTCCCTTTATCGTATATGATCTGCAATTTACCAATTGTAACCATGTATTCAAAATTTACCTCTTCTCGTAATATATGCGCTTATTTACATAAAAACATAACATAATAAAATTTTAGATTATAGATATATATAATGACCACTTGGTATTTTTGTAAACTTTCAACAATATGTAAAAGAAATATGTACATTCTAAGATGTGAACACAATATTATGATTATTTTATTATTTATTTCTCGAAGACGCAGTAACTTCCCTTTGTTTATGTTCAATTGTGGAGTACTGTTAGAATAAGCACATAACACTCGTGTGACCCGGGTTCGAATACCGGTCGTTTCTTTTTTATTACCAAAAAATTTCTGAAGACGCAGTTAATCAATGTGATCTATTCATTCTGTTCCCTGACCTATTATTCCAATATTAGCAGCATACGCTGTTCCAACATATAAATAATAGTGTAGTCCTAACTGCATAACGTTTTAACACTAAAATCCCATGTTATCATAGTGAATAAAGTGTTTCACTCTGCTGGAACAAATCCATGTTATCATAGTGAATAAAGTGTTTCACTCTGCTGGAACAAATCCCACGTTATAGTAAGTAAAGTGTTTCACTCTGCTGGAACTAATCCCATGTTATAGTAAATAAAGTGTTTCACTCTTCTGGAACAAGTCCCATGTTAACTTATAGTTATCGTGAATAGATCGCTTAGTTTGACCAAGGTCACAATCAATTATAAGGATATCGTGGCTAGATCACTTAGTTTGACCATGGTCACAATCAATTATATAGTTATGGTTACTAGATCGCTTAGTTTGACCATGGTCACAATCAATTATATAGTTATGGTTACTAGATCGCTTAGTTTGACCAAGGTCACAATCAATTATATAGTTATCGTGGCTAGATCGCTTAGTTTGACCAAGGTCACAATCAATTATATAGTTATCGTGGCTAGATCGCTTAGTTTGACCATGGTCACAATCAATTATATAGTTATGGTTACTAGATCGCTTAGTTTGACCATGGTCACAATCAATTATATAGTTATGGTTACTAGATCGCTTAGTTTGACCAAGGTCACAATCAATTATATTGTTATTGTGGCTAGATCGCTTAGTTTGACCAAGGTCACAATCAATTTACTAACTATCTCCGCAATCAGCAACCAGAGACGTGAACACGTAACGTTGTGAACATGTTCCATGTTACTTGTACCCGTCTTCTCTATTGTTCTATTCCAAAATATCTTGAAAAAGATCATAAAATGTCGTGATAAAATACTAAAATGCTGTGGTACAACATTAAAATGTCATAAAATATTAACATATCGTAAGAAAATATTAAAATGTCGTGATCACATGGCCAACGTGGTCCCGAAAACACGGGCTGCGATCAAACTTAATTCCGAGGTATGTCATTAACACACCTGATCACCTCATCAGCTCCCATTCGTTCTACCGGTGTGGTCGTCTTAACGATATGATTGTTAAGGGAGAACCATGAAACTGATGCTTTATTAGGATTAACCAAGGCACCTGAAACCCCACACCAGGAAGAAATGCGATCGAGTTCGTCTTGCATTGTGGAGGCGATTCCCCGTCTGTCAGTTCCCTGTCGATATACCAGAATATCATCAGCAAAAGACATAGTTCTTCCCCTCCCATCCAGCTGTTGGGCCGTGATCGTTATTGTGTACACGTTAAATAGAACTGGTGACAATGGTGAGCCTAGTGGCAGCCCTGGACAAATGGATGTTGGCTCGGAAGACCAACTTCCACATCTGAGTATACCTTCCTCTGAAACAGTGCCGCGGCTATTCATCTAATGAGGAAGGGGTGCACCGCCAGTTTGAGAAGCATATGCATGAGGTATTCAAATGGTACCGTGTTGTATGCATCCTCCAGATCTATAGAAGCAGCACATGTCTCCTCTCGTCTGTGGAAGCCTTTGAAGACGTCATAGGCAAATACTGCCGCATTGAGCCATGTCTCTTTGTTATATCTATAACCTCCGAGTGTGGGAGGGGATACGCGTTTCTGTTCAAGGTGACAGGTGAGGACACGGGCAACTATTTTCTCCAGCAGCTTGCCCGCAGTGTTCTGCATTGTGATGATTCTGTAGGCACTGATTTGAGAATGGTCCTTGTTTGGCTTCGGTAGCGGTAGTAAGTAGCTGTGTAGCCACTCCTCCTTAATCTGGCCACTCCGAATACTGGCATTAAACCCATTGGCCAGTTTTGTCAAGTCGTCGTCAAATAAATCCCCTATGTCATCGTACCGAACACCATCTGGACCAGGAGCAGTGTTGTGTGACCTTTTAATTGTCGTGCGAGTGGTATCGGTTGTGATTGTGAGATCTTCTTCCAGCCCTACATCCTTACACAATTTTCACAGTGATCCCCGTATCCTCATTCTTACAGCCTCATTTCTTTGGTTCGTCTGCTCAATGTAGCGGGCAAGCAGGGCCATCCCTTTGCTCTCATCATATTTGTGCCATATCCAGCCTGTGCTCTGAAAGTCTGGTATGCCTCTGTGTCGTGTTGTGCCATTCATGCTCTGATGAAGGCGCCAGAATGTGGCTAGCGATTTTTCTGAGCACACTTTTTTACAGAAGTCATCCCATTTGGCATCCTTAGCCTGCTTAGCACACCATTTAAAGTGCATCATTTTTTGCTCGACCTCTACTTTCAGACGCTTCAAGAACTCAGGTTGTGTTCTTCCATTCTTTCTGGCTTTCTGCCATGTCTTGGCCGTTTGTCTCTTGCTACCACCAAGCTTCCTCGACTTCTACGTTCCACCAGGGTGGCTGCGTCCATCTCTCCTGCCTCCTACGAGGGGCGCTCTGCGTCCTATGTCTGATTTTGCAAATGACGTCCTGGTCTGTTTTCTCGTAGTTGAATGTGTGGAGCTTTCTTTTCTGGTTTCTATTTCTGCTTTTCTCAATTAGGAGGACACATGGATAGTGATCACTTCCGTGGAACCCCAGTGCACTCCACCTACAAACCGGTGCGAAGGTGGAAGACACCAGTGCCAGGTCTATGACACTATCAGAGTCCCCTGTTCGAGTGGCCATTCTTGTTGTCCTTCCATCATTCAAGCACACTAAATCGACTGATACCAGTGCGTTCTCTAGGTCTTCTCCCTGCTTGTTGGTTATGACGTTACTCCACTTGTTGACTCTAGCATTAAAGTCTCCGCAGAAAATGGCATTCTCTTCATCAAACTCGAAGAGATTCTGCCATTGTTGTGTGTTCACCTTCCCATTACAGGCATACACATTAACAATCACGAAATGAACTGGGGTCTGCACCCTAACCGCATGTACCTGCAATTCTGCATTGTCCCACACAGACATATCAACCTCAGCTGCCACCATATTGTTGCGCACAAGGATGGCCTGCCCAAGGTGTCGTCTATTGTAAAAACAATGAAATCCAGGAGTACTTACTGTCCTGTCACCAAGAAGAGTTTCTTGTAAAACCATTATATCGGCGCCGCACAGTAGCTTCTCTAAATGGGCCGTCGTTGATTTATTGACCCACAATTCCAATATGTAACACTAACATACTTTAGGCCTAGCCTCTCACACTTCGACAGTTTAACGCCACCTCTCTTACCTTGTCGTGTTTTCCTTCTTCGATGTTGTCGTTTGGGCTGCATCTGAATACTTACCGTCATCATAGTATATCATAGATGATTCTGTCGCTGAACGTCGATGCTGTGGATGGTCTAGACTCACGTGCACTTACTCAGTCACACGGTCCAGAACCCGTTTCCACGTTATAAACTGGCCAACTCCAGTAAATAGCTCTGCAGCACGCGGATACACTGTGAGCCTTTTACAAATTAAATGAATTACGCGTCCTTGACGACAGACCGACGAAAACAAACCGCCATTTTTTTACGCGTTCAATTGCGCAATCAACTAGGATGAGTATAAGTGATTAAATAAGGAAAATGAATAAAATGCATTGAATCAAAAGAAGCAAAGTGATTTACATCAAATAGAAAGCGCATACAATCACATGATCCCTTCAAATATCAATAAATACAAATAAATAAACAGAAAAGTTCACTGGAAAGCAAGACTTATCTGTGAGTCCTCTGAAGAAGCAAGCGAACAGGGCGCCATATTCCCCGGAAGTCCCAAATGTCGTGATAAAAC
This sequence comes from Megaustenia siamemsis, assembly GCA_032433765.1. Classification (NCBI taxonomy): domain Eukaryota; kingdom Metazoa; phylum Mollusca; class Gastropoda; order Stylommatophora; family Ariophantidae; genus Megaustenia; species Megaustenia siamemsis. Next base: position 94,613,415 of record JAVIAB010000139.1, on the reverse strand, counting down.
ATTACAATGTATGTTAAAATAGTAAGTGAACATAAGTTAGCAAAACGTAGTTCTCTCATGTGGGTTTCAATTGTTCCTCTTCACTGTGTTCTTATTTCTCTGACATCTGTTTGACATCTGCAAGACAGGTCGTGAATTCCTGTTTAAATATGGCGCGGTCATGTTTGCGTCAACGTTGACTGTTATGTTTTTTTGTCGGAAAGATGGTAAATTGTATCTTTTCAATGCAGAAATGCGTATAGATAGGAAGTTCCGCTGTTGGGATCCTCGCCGTTGCATGGATTACACGCATGTGATCTGAAATCATCTACAGTAAAGGACAGTTCAGCTGCGTCCACTTTCGGTGCTTTTTTTTTTACTTGTGCTGTAGCTGCTATGATGGAAAATGCAGCTGCCTTTCTTTGTTTGGATCCTTCTATGAGATGAGTTTTAACTCCGACGATTCCATTGGCACGGGCGGTTGAATAATTATAGATTTTACTTCGTTTGCAGTGATACCGGGGCCTTCGACTAACCATAACCATGTGACAGGTCGTTCCACTTACACGCCCATACACGAGTTGTATATTTGCAACACGCTGTGTTTGAAGATAATGTAGCTAGATTTAATTCAGTTGCGATGCACGCTCTAATAATCTACTCCAATCTCTGTTTCTTTCTGTTGTGTAGTCGCAGAAAAGTCTGAGATATTTTTTAAAATTTTGATTTTCATGTGTCTTCTCTAGTCTTCCATGTATGTGTCGCGTCACTAATATGCTAACGCCTTTGTAAATCTTATTTATAGTTTTATATAGCGTGTCACTGAATTCTGCTTTCTCATTTTCGTCTCTGATGCTACTTGCTGCATAAATTTGTAAGTTATTTTCCTGCTTTCAGCAATAAAGGAACTTGTAACTTCAAATTATTTACCATCTGAGATTATAGTATCACAACGTGGATATTAAGTTCAATTGTTTGCATGAGTTAATCCTATAGTACCGAACTAACAAATATGTTATAACATAAACACATGACAACTGTGAGAATTATCGTTATAATCTTTGCCAATTGTGTAAACCGAGGATTAAATCATAATCTAAATGGTTTTCTGTCAATATTAAAGAGGCATTTTGACAAATTTTCAATACATCATCTCACCCCACCCCCACTGAATAAGCGTCTAGCCCAATGTAAAATATTTAACATTTGATGGGGTATTTCAGGTTATCAATGGAGAGCTGCATCTAATTACTTTCCTATACTTATAGAAGATAATATCACAACGATAGTTACAATACTTACCTCAGAGGCTCGAACTGGGTTGGCGTTACAAATGGTAACAGCAGGAAACGAAAGTGAGCTAAACTTGTAATCCACTTTAGAATAGGAGTTGTACTCAAAATAGAAGAGAATCAGCCTGTAACAAGTAGAGCAGAACATGTCATAGCATTGATATCTGTTTACTTTATAGACAATCCCATTTCAAATATGAGTTAAGAGTTAAGTTTGCTACACGAGTTGTGTTTGGTAACTTACAGAATATGTAAGGAATGTGTGTGTAAGCAGTGTGTAAATGCGACCCAAAGAATAAATGAGCAACAATGTATTGCCCTGAAACCCTAGCTGCTGCGGCTGCTCACTCAGAGTTCATACTGTTGAAAACAATGTTTATGTTGGTGTTTCTCTTATTTTTCTCTGATACTTTCTCTTTAGTTTTACTTTTTCATCTTATAAAAATCATGATTGTCGACTGCCTTGGGCATGCATTTTTCTTTTTTTTTTTAAACTCCATCTTGAGCACAAATCTCACAACAACTTTCAAGAAATCTGATGTGATGTGGAAATATCAGATTTGTATGATTGGTAGAAACACATGGGGAAACGTGATATGTGACGACCAACAATACGTGGTAGAAGAGAACAATACAGACCTTCCAATCTCCCCCCCCCCCCCCCACCCCACACAGAACGCTTATAGGGTGTTAGTAACCACATTTTTATCGAGCTTCAATTCATTACTTTAATTGTTTGATTCATGTGGTCAGTATTACGCCAGTGCTTTCATTCTTTGTCAGAAAAACCGGATACACATTTATCTATCTTCTTTCTTTCGTCATTTGCTTTTCTGCGTCGAGGGGAGATATAATTTTCGGTCTTTTGCTCTTCTGTTCGCCTCTGCTGCTGTTATGTTTCCTAGTGCTTATAATATTCCGTCAATCCATCTTTTTCGTGGTCGACCAACGTTTATTGGGGGCTCGTTGTGTTGTGTTTTTATCACTCTGCATTGTCGCGTAGCTAAACCATTGTATCTGTTGTTTCTTTATATATTCTATGGTAGGGGTTATTCCTAGCCATTTTCACAGTTCTTCAAATCTGATCTTATCTCTCAGACTGTTTACTGTCATTAGTGTGACACATTTAATCTCAGTAGAGGATATTTTCCTTGTTATTCTTGCATCTAGGGTCCAGGACTAGCATTGGTTGTACAGCGGTGGGATGAAGATTGTATTGTAAAGCGCCCGTTTTGCTTCTAGAGTATTTTCCTTGCTGAACAATAGTGGTGATAACTGTGCAATGATTTGATAAGCGTTGTTGTATCTTGAGTCCCACATTCATTTATGGTTGTGTAATTGAACTCGACCTCTTTACCTTAGTAGTCCAGTTCATTAACCAAGAATATAGCACGGCTTCTGAAGCAGGGAAGCAATTGTAACTAACTGGCTAAAGTGGACATTTCTAACCTTATTGAAAACAATGAGGAAATATTTGATAGTTGTAACTAGTTGTTAAAGTGAGGAATTATGAATTGCTTGATAGTTGTGACTAGTTGTTAAAGTGAGGAATTATGAATTGCTTGATAGTTGTAACTGGTTGTTAAAGTGAGGAATTAGGAATTGTTTGATAGTTGTAACTAGTTAAAGTGAGAAATTGCTTGAGAATTATAATTAATTGTTAAAGTGATGAAATACCTGTTGGTTATAGTAGTAGCCTCTGTCAGTCGTAAATGACTATGGTTTTTTTTTCAGAGCTCCTATAAATATTTTTTTCTTTTCTGTCGCCATGTAATAATTTTTTCTATGAATCTGTCTGCTTCTTGTTTGAGTTGAAGCTTTAGAGAGTGTTTCCAAAGATTGCGGCCTGCAGCTATTTCTTCCCAGACTGCAGGGTTTATGTTCAGAATCTTCATGTCGCGCTTACACACTTATACAAATCGAAGTTGTGGGCGCCCCTAGTCATTTTGCCATCTGCTAGTTGTCCATAGATTATATCTTTTTGTATGCGGCCATTTTTCATACGGTGTACGTGCCAAGCCAGCGTAAAATACGTATTTTGAACAGCGTGTAAAGGTTCGAGAGGTCTGTGCAAATCATGACATCCACTTTTGTCACTTTATCCTTCCAGGTGTTACCAAGAATACAGCGCAGACATCACATATGGAATGTATTTATCCTTCTCCCCTGCTTTGCATGTTGTCCAATATTCGCTGTCATACAGGAGGATACTAATGATGCAGGCATTGCAAACTGTGGCCTTTGTTTTAATTGTCAGTTTGTTGTTTTCCCCAACACGCCTAGACAGACAGGTGAAGGTGGTAGAAACTTTACGAACGTGGGTGTCAATTTCTGTATCTAAATATAGTTTCTCTTTGATGATGGACCTCATGTAGTTATACTGCTGCTCCACATCGAGTTTATAGTTGTTGATAAAGATTGCAGGTGTTGCTTCGAAGTCCTAACCGAGTATATTAGTTTTTTGCAAACATATTGTTAGACCGAAGTATCTACAGGCATGCGAAAAGTGATGTACCATGCTCTGAAGTTCTTCCTGACTTTGCGAGACAAGTGCAGCGTCGTCAGTAAACAACAGATCTCTAATAGAGATATGTCTGATTGTAGACCTTGTCTTTAGTCTTGAGATATTGAACAATCGACTATTAGATCTAGTATGATGATAGACTCCTTCGTTCGCATTTGAGAATGCATGTTTTAATAGAACAGCGAAGAGGATTACAAATAGAGGCCGAATTAAGAACGTATCCCTGCTTGTCATCGCTGCGTATGTTGAAGTGTTGTGATGTGCTGCCGTCGTTATGGAATGGTGCCTTATATTAACATCAGCAGAGTATGTGGGCAGCCTATTTTGAAAAGACCGTCCCTGCTGACAAGATCAAATCGATAAAGGCGATGAAGAGAGGCTTTTACTGCTCTCTAGATTTTTCTTGAAGTAGGCGTAAAGAGAAAATCATGTCTGCATTTGATCTTTCGGATCTAAAGATGCATATCGATTCAGGATATACGCGTTCTGTGAGTTTTTGTAGCCTTCCTAAGATGACTCTGGCGAAGGTCTTGTCGACGATGCTGAGTAAGGAGATGCGTCTGTAGTTGTAGCAGTCACTTCTATCTCCTTTATTTTTGTGGAGAGTTACAATCACGGAGTCTTTCATATCTTGAGGAGTCGTTTTCTCTTTCCAGCATTGATGTAGTACTTCAAGCAGGGGATGTAACAATCCACTTTTTTATAATTAGATCAGATTGGGAAGGATCACATCTTGTCCTGGCGCCTTGACGGTGGCCAAGCTATCTATCTTTTCTTCTTTTCTCTTTTCACTGATACCTAAAATGTGTCGTGGTTTATATCATTTGTCGTTCTTGAGCTGCTCAAACTGTCTGAATTAGTGATTTTCCTTTGTTGTTACATGTCACTGCCACTGCATCTATCCATCTTCTCCTGGGTCTTCCTCTTGATCTTTTTCCATGCATTCTGGAGAAGAACGCCCTTGATGGTGATTGGTGAGGATTCATTCTGACCTGGTGGCCAAACCATTTAAGTTGTTGTTGTTCTATATATTCTTGGCAGCGTTTTGTTCCTACCATTTTTCTTATGGTTTCATTTGGTATTCTATCTCTTCTTGTGTTGTTTGTTACTCTTCTCATGCATCGCATCTCACATGTATTGATCTTTCTTAAATGGGATTTAGAAAGGGTCCATGTTTGACTTTCATAGCACAAAGTTGGTTTTCCATCTTCTGTGAACATTGTGCCTAAATACTTGAATTCCTCTACTTGTTTTATTTCTTTATCTTTGATCTTAATGTTTAATGGGTGTCTTAATGTGCTTATTCTTATAGCCTCTGTTTTTGTTGTGTTAATTTTCATACTGTAGTTTGTGCAGCTTTTATCTATAGATAAGTTATTCCGGAGTTGGTTCAAAATCCTAACTCTTCCATGGGGGGGGGGGGGGGAGATTGGATGGAGTCAAGGTTGTTTGTTGTAACAGTGTTTGCTATTGAATATAGTCATGAATAATGTTCCACCAATCTTTCCATCTGTTTGCCTCTATCTGTTATTTTCTCCCCAGTGGATGTCTTTAGTGGGGCAATAGTGTATTCTGTTTGTCCGAGGGCTTTCTTGATGCCATCATACATTGCTCTTAGGTTCCCAGTTTGAGATGCAGTCTGTATGATATCGCTAAGCTGGAGCCAACACTCATTTGCGCAGCATCGAACCGTCTGCTGTACTTTGTTTCTGGCCAATATTAAGAGCATGCAGAGTATTCGTATTAGGTGCGCGCTTGTGATCTAAGAAGGCAGGACGTTTAGGTTCAATTACGGGTGTCATAACATAAGAGTTGGCGTCAAACCAATCATCAGTCTTAAATATCAATGTTATAACGATTCTAACCGCGTTGTTGTAGATTTTTACAGTTATAACTAGCTGTTACAGTGAGGAATTACTTGATAGTTATAACTAGTTGTTAAAGTGAGGAATTACTTGATAGTTATAACTAGTTGTTAAAGTGAGGAAATACTTGATAGTTATAACTAGTTGTTAAAGTGAGGAAATACTTGATAGTTATAACTAGTTGTTAAAGTGAGGAACTACATGATAATTATAACTAGTTGTTAATGTGAGGGGGTACATGATAATTATAACTAGTTGTTAAAGTAAGTTAATACCTCATAGTTAAAGCTAACTGTTAAAGGAAATACCTGATAGTTGTAATTAATCATTATAAAAACCAAGTACTATGCCTTCTAGTGTTGGTGATTATGTATCTACACATCTTTTTATTTATACAGCTGTTTGTGAATTCTGTTGTCGATTTCTTATCAATTTCATTCTCTTTAATTGTATGGAATATCTATTCTCACTGCTTTCATCTACCCCCTCCACTATATTTTCTAGCTCTTCAATTCATGACCAGAAAATGATCATTATTTCCTTCATATTTTGGAAAGTAGATGTATATTTTACTTCACCTCTATGCAACAATCCTCATTACTCATTAGTCGATGTCCGGGGTATTCTGAACATTCTTCTTTAATATTTTAAGATTGTTCATGATTTATATCTGTACGTTAAAAAGGGCTTTAAAACAAAAAACACCCAATTCATGTTTCATTTCCATAGTCACAAATGTGGTTCCATCGTTCTTATTCTTTATGATGCCGCCTTTCCTGGGGCTATTCACGGAACCACACTGTTCTACATATGCCATCTGAAGTTAACATATCTCATGGGTATTTAAATTCAAAGATGCTGTCCTGTTTACATTAATTGTGCATTTAAGAAATGTTTATTTGTCTTTATTTCAAGAATTACTTCTGCATTTTTTTTTGCTATTAAGAATAAGACCGTTAATATTGCTTTTTCAACCACTATAATTTTAGTAATTTTCTGTGAATCAGTTATACTCTAAGTGATCAAGACTGTGTCAATAGCAAAATATCAAGTTATTTATTTTATGAACACTGACTGATATTGTGGGGCTGTCCATTATGAATCTTAAAATAAGCTCACTATTCATGTTCAACAAAACCCATTGGCTAACTTCCATATTTAAATTTGATTCAAACATTTCCAATTGATTTCCAGTTCTTATTGTTCCCTTTTGTTACTAGTACATGTTCTTTTTTATTCTTTATCTTTGCTGTCACCGTTTATGCATTCTAAATGTTTAATTATTTCATGATAGTTACTTTGTCAAATACTTTGGTGTACTCTAAAAGACATAAGTAATATGACCTTTGTCTTTTCTACAAGCATTTGATAAACCATGATTTGTCAGAAGTTTGATAATGTGTTAGTGTCTAGTTCTATGTGCAATTTTCTCAGCAACTTCTCTCGTGACACATTTGCCACTATTCAGGGCCGTCTTTACACTATTTTTGGCCCCTGGGCGTAGAAATAGTGTTGGGCCCCTGGACAAAGAAAGAGTGCTGCTCCCCCCCCCCCCCCCACCGCAGGAATAAAAAATAAATGGTTAATAATACTAAAAATGATGTATTATTTACTAATTTCAACAAAATTGTTGTTAAATCATGCTGTACAGCTGCAACTATAATCAACATTAAACATGAATAACAGAGAAAGGAGATTTTATTTGCATGTTTTATAGTATTACACATGATATTTACAAAAACAACAAAAAATTACACACACAAACAGATATTTACATATGTTTTTAAAATAATAAGCACCATAACATATTACATCTATTACACAATGTCAAAATCCTAAACAATTGAGGGCACGATGAACTTCTGTCTGAACTGTGGTAAACTTCGACCAGGAAAAAAAACTTGGACATCCAAATTTAATGAGGGGCCCCCAGGCACGGCTTATAGACATAGAGGGCCGGAGAGAGAGTTGGAAGTAATTGATAAACTTAAATGGCCCGTTCGCATATAAACACAAAATTATGAGATTTTTATCAATATTACTAAATTTTATACGGGTTTTCCGAAACCCTACAACATATTCGCATGGGGCCCCTATGATCGTGGGCCCCCGGGCAAATGCCCAACGGGCCTATGGGTTAAGACGGCCCTGCCACTATTGGAAAGACAGATCTGACCACAGGATGAACACGATGATACATTTAAGAGCCTAGTTTTATCTCCTTTCTCATACGTTCTTTTTCTTCATATTTTAACACCATCCCTTCCTCAAATTTTCCTACGCTTTTCTTTATTCTTCCTCTCGCTTGCTACAACCTGACCCCTGATTTGTTTCGCTTCTTTCATTTATAACCGTTTACGATTTACTCATTTATTACTTCGTTGTTGAATCTAAGGATAACGTTTGTTATTCTGAGATGTGCTAGAGGTAGCCCGTCTTCTTTAGTTATGTGTAACTGGATGCGTGTTCACTGGCGCTGTTAGAAGATTGTCGTTGCAAACAGAGATCTGCCTCGCTCGCACGCCTCCCAGTAGGCAACCTCGGATGTCACAATGTCTGTGACTGATTTGCTGTAATGTATCCAATGTACACGGGATCGTACTTCGTCTTGTGAACTGGACCCTTCTGCACTGGATTCTGGATTCTTCGACCTTCTGTGCCCGCGATAACTCCCAACTTAACATAACCACCATGGCAGGTAGATACGACTTGCTGGAATACAAGTTTTAGTGCACACTGAAGCCTTTCGTTGAAATGTCACATCAAATGTATTAATCAACTTCAACAACTCCAGAATATTCACACCATATACACAGCTAGCGGGTATACATTTCCGCAAGGCTATTCACGAATATATGGATCAGGAAAATCAAACTTCTACTTGACGGTATCGCACCATGTCGTCACTCTCTCTCTCTCTCTCTCTCTCTCTCTCTCTCTCTCTCTCTCTCTCTCTCTCTCTCTCTCTCTCTCAGCCTAATTAATAATGCTCCTAACAGCAATTATACTTGGCTTCTTGCCTCCTAACAAATTATCCCTATATCATGGCTTCACTACTTCTTAAGTGCAAGAGAGATTCTCTTCTATAAAGCTTCTAAATATACATCAATATCTATGCGAGCTTGAGCCTACTGTCACTATGGGCTAACACCTAACGACGTAGTCGGCCTTACTCCTTACCTACATGTGTATGTTCTCGTGGAGAGATTCTTTCCAACCCTTGCAGGTGATAATATTCCTCGCCCTCTAACCAATTAAAACCTCACTTCCTTAGTCTCACCTCCTATAGATTTCTACTACGTCATCCACTCACCTCCTATAGATTTCTACTACGTCATCCACTCACCTCCTATAGATTTCTACTACGTCATCCACTCACCTCCTATGTTTATCACTATTTTCAGTCACGAGATTCCTGCTCTTCCTCTAAACACAGTTCTACTCAGATTTCTCGTGACCGTCCTCCCTGCTATGTTCTCCTCACTCTCTCCAAACTGTCCCCTACTCGCCTTCTCTCCCCCACACCCTCTTATTCACTGCTACAATTAATAAATAATTATCTCAAAGGAAATTATCATTATATCTCAGCAATGGGTAGCACTTGTTTTCTCCCTTCCGTCCCTACGTTCTCCATTACAATAATTGTTCAGGATCATGTCCTTTCTGTTCACATGATCAACCACCCAAATGCCCTATTTTTAAGTGTTGCCACGATGGATAGGAGTTTGGCTCGTTGATCGACGTTAGAGTGCGTTAGTTGATCCTGCCATTTCATGTTCACAATCACAGAACGAGAACTCGTATTAAAGCTATCGAGTCGAGAAGGGATCAGTGTGTTTTGGTCAGAGCACTATCTAGAGTAGATGGAGAGCAGACAAGTGTAAAAATCAAAGAAGCATAAGTATAGATATGTTGTCACTGTTATGACTTTTTCCACTAATGATCTTACAGGTATATTATTAGTACATTGAGCTACTGACTGCAAGAAATGTTAGACATTATAGCGAAGGAAAAGGAAGCCGCGATAGCTCAGTGGTTAGTGAACTGGACTACAAAGGACAACAGGTAGGGTTCGATCCCAACCGACGGCTTCCAGGTTCACCCAGCCTTTAATGGGTACAGGATTTTTTTCTGGGAAAGTAAAGCGGCACGGGCGTAATACCGACCACATTACCCCAAAAATCATGTGCTGAAGGTCTGTAAAAGGTATGGGCACTTGGCGTGACGGGGGTACTTTACTTTTTTTTTACGTAGCGAAGGAAAGCAAGAATAAAGGGCTCAGCCTTAATAACAAAAGTACTAAAATAATGGTACAACAACAAAAAGACAGCACCGCAATGCACAATAAAAACAAGTGGAACAATATTAAAACAGGTAAATGCATTTTTTAAAAATGGGAACATTGTTAACCTCAGATGGTAGATGAACAACAGAAGTGAGATGCAGAATGGCTCAGGAAAAAAAAGTATTCCCAAAAAATAAGGAAGATACTGTGTAATCCATTTTTGACAATACAAAAAACAGTTATTAACTGTTATGTAGAGTCAGTCTGAACATATGGATGTGAATCATGGATAATATGACAGCAGACAAGAAAACCACTGCAGGCTGTATTAATATAGTTTTACAGAAGAATTATGAGAATACAATGGACAGCTAAGAAGAGTAATGAAAACGTTTTGTAAGAGGCCAAAACAAAAAGAGAGCTAATATCTAATATTAGGAAGAGACAATCATCATTTTTTGCTCATGTAAAAAGAAGAGAACTGCTGAAATATATTGTAACAACTGGGAAAATTGAGGGACGAAGAGATAGAGGGAAGCAAAAAGAAAAGATACCAGACAGCTTAAGAGTATGGCTTGGTAGAAGGTCAACAACAGAAATGATAAATGATTGTCGAGATCGAAAGTTGTGGAGAGACATGATCACCTATGCCAACAGACACAGCACTTGATGATGATGATGATGTTAGTTCATTAACCAACCAACAATGAAACCATACTTTTCATAATTTCTGGTTTCATTTATTTCTCACTCCTAGCATGATGGTTCTTAGTCAAGCTACTCATCAGACTCTGCTGCTGGAGATGCTATTTCTTCTTATTTATATTCCTAATTCTCCAAAACGTCAATCTCCTGTTTAGACACATTATATTGCCATGGCTACTTCTAATTTCCTACTACACGGCATCGCCCACTTCTTTTAGTGCTTGCTGTCCTTAGTCATTACCTTGAATGTTTTCTGATAATCACTTCCAATCTTGTAGGTCCTTATTTGTTATGTCAATCTTGCCATTGTATTGTTTCGTTCCATCATCAATTCTCCTAACTTTGAATTAAAACAACCGTGGTTTAATTGTGTTTTTCTTCTTGTTAATTCTTCAATATCATTTGCAGATAGCATTGACATGTATGTTGTGTTGCATTTCAATTTCTTTGTTTGCATCGTTACTTTAGCTATGCTACTCAGGATTGTTTGCACTTGTTTCCATCTTCTCTGTTTAATCTGTCATATTCATCTCTGTCTTGTCTATTTCTTCTTCGTGTGTCCATTAAATGCCATCTGCCATCCACTTCTTGCAGTTTCCTTCACTGGCCGCAATATCTCTTTTCATATTGTTACTTGAACTCCTTCACCTTTTCCAATTCTTCATCTATATATTGCTTTGTCTCTATTGCTTTGTCACTATTGCTTTGTCTCTATTGCTTCGTCACTATTGCTTTGTCGCTATTGCTTTGTCTCTATTGCTTCGTCTCTATTGCTTTGTCTCTATTGCTTTGTCTCTATTGATTTGTCACTATTGCTTTGTCTCTATTGCTTCGTCACTATTGCTTTGTCTCTATTGCTTCGTCTCTATTGCTTTGTCTCTTTTAGTAAAGTAAAAGTAGTAAAGTACCCCCTGTCACGCCAAGTGCCGTATAGGGAATATGGTGTTAGTGACCATAAAATTTTACAGACCTTCAGCACGTGATTTTGGGGTAACGTGGTCGGTATTACGCCCGTGCCGCTTTACTTTACCATAAAAAAATCAGGTACCCATTTAAGGCTGGGTGAACCCGGAAGCCGTCGGTTGGGATCGAACTCTACCACTTGTCCTTTGTAGTCCAGTTCACTAACCACTGAGCTATCGCGTCTCCCTTTGTCTCTTGTGCTGTGTCTATATTGCTTTGTATCTTCATGTCTGATTTAAATTGTTCTAAATTAACCTTGATGTTAACTACGAATCTTTTTGTCGTTTTTAATTTCATTCTTTTCTGAATTTCCTTATGACTGGTACATGGTCGCTCTTGCAATCTGTTTTTGGACTTAACCATTTTCTCACACATATCAGACTGTTTCTGAAGCTATTGTTTATGGGAGTGTAGTTAATTTGATAACACGTCTTTTTCTTCTGATTGGGTGTTTTCCTTTAATCAGGTGTTTCTTATCATCATAAATAATAGTGAAAGATAGCAACCGATAGTAGTGAGTAGATAGTAAAAGATAGTAGGGGTATATAGTAAAAAGATACTAGGTAGTATATAGTAAAAGATAGTAGTGAGTAGATAGTAAAAGATAGTAGTGAGTATATAGTAAAAGATAGTTGTGAGTAGATAGTAAAAGATAGTAGTGAGTATATAGTAAAAGATAGTTGTGAGTAGATAGTAAAAGATTGTAGTGAGTAGATAGTAAAAGATTTTAGTGAGTAGATAGTAAAAGATAGTAGTGTGTAGATAGTAAAAGATAGTAGTGAGTAGATAGTAAAAGATAGTAAGGAGTAGATAGTAAAAGATAGTAGTGAGTAGATGGTAAAAGATAGTAGTGAGTAGATAGTAAAAGATAGTAGTGAGTAGATAGTAAAAGATAGTAAGGAGTAGATAGTAAAAGATAGTAGTGAGTAGATGGTAAAAGATAGTAGTGAGTAGATAGTAAAAGATAGTAAGGAGTAGATAGTAAAAGATAGTAGTGAGTAGATAGTAAAAGATAGTAGGGAGTCGATAGTAAATGATAGTAGTGAGTAGATAGTAAATGATAGTAGTGAGTAGATAGTAAAAGATAGTAGTGAGTAGATAGTAAATGATAGTAGTGAGTAGATAGTACATGATAGTAGTGAGTAGATAGTAAATGATAGTAGTGAGTAGATAGTAAATGATATAAAGTGAGTAGATAGTAAAAGATTGTAGGTAGTAGATAGTAAAAGCTTGTAGTGAGTAGATAGTAAAAGATAGTAGTGAGTAGATAGTAAACGATAGTAGTGAGTAGATAGTAAAAGATTGTAGTGAGTAGATTGTAAATGATTGTAGTGAGTAGATAGTAAAAGATTGTAGGGAGTAGATAGTAAAAGATTTTAGTGAGTAGATAGTAAACGATTGTAGTGAGTAGATAGTAAAAGATTGTAGGGAGTAGATAGTAAATGATAGTAGTGAGTAGATAGTAAATGATAGTAGTGAGTAGATAGTAAAAGATTGTAGTGAGTAGATAGTAAAAAATTGTAGGGAGTAGATAGTAAATGATAGTAGTGAGTAGATAGTAATTGATAGTAGTGAGTAGATAGTAAAAGATAGCAGTAAGTAGATAGTAAATGATAGTAGTGAATATATAGTAAAAGATTGTAGGGAGTAGATAGTAAAAGATAGTAGTGAGTAGATAGTAAATGATAGTAGTGAGTAGATAGTAAATTATAGTAGTGAGTAGATAGTAAAAGAATGTAGTGAGCAGATAGTAAAAGAATGTAGTGAGTAGATAGTAAATGATAGTAGTGAGTAGATAGTAAATGATAGTAGTGAGTAGATAGTAAATGATAGTAGTGAGTAGATAGTAAATGATAGTAGTGAGTAGATAGTAAATGATAGTAGTGAGTAGATAGTAAAAGATTGTAGTGAGTAGATAGTAAATGATAGTAGTGAGTAGATAGTAAATGATAGTAGTGAGTAGATAGTAAATGATAGTAGTGAGTAGATAGTAAATGATAGTAGTGAGTAGATAGTAAATGATAGTAGTGAGTAGATAGTAAATGATAGTAGTGAGTAGATAGTAAAAGATAGTATTGAGTAGATAGTAAATGATAGTAGTGAGTAGATAGTAAAAGATAGTAGTGAATAGATAGTAAATGATAGTAGTGAGTAGATAGTATATGATAGTAGTGAGTAGATAGTAAAAGATAGTAGTGAGTAGATAGTAAATGATAGTAGTGAGTAGATAGTAAAGATAGTAGTGAGTAGATAGTAAAAAATAGTATGGAGTAGATAGTAAATGATAGTAGTGAGTAGATAGTAAAAGATAGTAGTGAGTAGATAGTAAATGATAGTAGTGAGTAGATAGTAAAAGATAGTAGTGAATAGATAGTAAATAATAGTAGTGAGTAGATAGTAAATGATAGTAGTGAGTAGATAGTAAAAGATTGTAGTGAGTAGATAGTAAAAGATTGTAGGGAGTAGATAGTAAAAGATAATAGTGAGAGTGATAGTAAATGATAGTCGTGAACAGATAGTAAATGATAGTAGTGAGTAGATAGTAAAAGATAGTAGTGAGTAGATAGTAAATGATAGTATTGAGTAGATAGTAAAAGATAGTAGTGAGTAGATAGTAAAAGATAGTAGTGAGTAGATAGTAAATGATAGTAGTGAGTAGATAGTAAAAGATTGTAGTGAGTAGATAGTAAATGATTGTAGTGAGTAGATAGTAAATGATAGTAGTGAGTAGATAGTAAATGATAGTAGTGAGTAGATAGTAAATGATTGTAGTGAGTAGATAGTAAAAGATTGTAGTGAGTAGATAGTAAATGATTGTAGTGAGTAGATAGTAAAAGATTGTAGTGAGTAGATAGTAAATGATTGTAGTGAGTAGATAGTAAAAGATTGTAGTGAGTAGATAGTAAATGATTGTAGTGAGTAGATAGTAAAAGTTTGTAGTGAGTAGATAGTAAATGTAGTGAAACATATTATAATTATAACCAGCTGGTGAAGATATGTAGTTTAAACTAGTTCATGAAAGTAAGAAGAATAACAATCAACGCAGATTGGTAAAAGTCGGATAATACATGATAATTAAAACTAATTTGTGAAAGTAGGGAAACTTAACAATTAGAACTAAATGACAAACAGTGGGGAAACATTAATTACAACTAGCTGACAAACTGTGGCGAAACATAATAATTACAACTAGCTGACAAACAGTGGCGAAACATAATTAAAACTAGCTGACAAACAGTGGGGAAATATAATAATTACAACTAGGTGACAAACAGTGGGGAAACATAATAATTACAACTAGCTGACAAACAGTGGCGAAACATAATAATTACAACTAGCTGACAAACAGTGGGGAAATATAATAATTACAACTAGGTGACAAACAGTGGACAACATAATAATTACAACTAGCTGACAAACAGTGGGGAGATATAATAATTACAACTAGGTGACAAACAGTGGGGAAACATAATAATTACAACTAGCTGACAAACAGTGGGGAAATATAATAATTACAACTAGCTGACAAACAGTGGGGAAATATAATAATTACAACTAGCTGACAAACAGTGGGGAAATATAATAATTACAACTAGCTGACAAACAGTGGGGAAATATAATAATTACAACTAGCTGACAAACAGTGGGGAAATATAATAATTACAACTAGCTGACAAACAGTGGAGAAATATAATAATTACAACTAAGTGACAAACAGTGGGGAAATATATGAGCAATATAACAAAGTGGCAAAAGATGAGAAACATGTGACAATATTGATAAACATAATGCTACAATAACATGTGCAATGTAGTGGCAAAGTTTGGGATACATCTGATATATATAATTAGAATGTGTGAAAATATCTAACAGCTAAAGCTTATAGTAATATTTTTGTAAAATAAAACGAGAACTTACAATAGTAAATGTCTCACCATCAAACCAATGGCAGAGAACAGAAGTATTGACCAGACGGCCTTGACATAAACATTCTCCGAGCCTCTGATGAAAGAAATGCCGGACATTGAACATCTGTTCATGTACTTGCCTAAGATGTGTTGGAAACTTTTCTTAAATGAGCTGCTTTTGAACTCGACCTCTTCCGTCGTGTCGTTGCTGGATTCCTCCCCATTCTTCTTTTGCAAACCTGAAGGTGTGTCCTACAATGAAACAAAAGAAACGAGAAACGTCAGTGTTATGCAGTTTTCTGACGATCATTGACAAGCAGAAATGTCATCACCGCATACAAGGCAGCCAAATCGACGTGAAAAACATACGCTGATCATAAAGATGATATTTTGATGAATGAAATAGTTTCATTTCTTATATGTTGTCCATGCATGCACCAAATGTTTGTAATAATGTATATTTTATGCATAACTCTGATTTGTGTACTCAATGTTTTGCACCCTGAGTTCTGTCTTTAACACTCGTATAACAAAAGTATTTATGGCTATTTGTTATTGGTTTTACTTTGCTCCTTCTGAATAGAAGTAATCCTTTCTGTTAGCAATGTCTGTCCTACATACCTCTTCCTCTAAATTGATTCTCTATCAGAACTAGTGAGTCTTGTATATATTTGCTTCAGGTTTTCCTTGTCTTTGGTTTTCTGTCCTCAGCAGGACCAGCGAGTCTTTTTTGATCTTAGAGATAAGCCAACATATGAAATATATCAAATATGTTAAATATTATGTGATGCCGCGAGTAGAGCTGCAGAGAACAGGCAAAATAAGCATATAATGGTGCCATGAAGCAAGTAGAGAGAAACGTCAAAATGCGACGTTTAGGTAAAAACCTTCGTCTGTTACACATTAACAGAAACTAATACAAAGACAAATACTAAAAACAACATCTAAAATAAAATCACAAAGAACAAAATCTGTATTTCCTAAATTGCCTCAAGTTTTCCTTGACGATGTTGGTTTGTCCTCGAGAGCTATCAAGTTTTA
Source organism: Megaustenia siamemsis (assembly GCA_032433765.1). Lineage (NCBI taxonomy): Eukaryota > Metazoa > Mollusca > Gastropoda > Stylommatophora > Ariophantidae > Megaustenia > Megaustenia siamemsis. Next base: position 94,596,853 of record JAVIAB010000139.1, on the reverse strand, counting down.
ACTCCGAACTCATGTCAACCGAACTCAGAACAGATAATATTCGTGTGGAGAAAGAACTCATTCATTTTAGATCAGCCTGAGAAGTGATATAGCAAAGATAACAGCAAGGGTCGGACATTGATAGGAAGATGATTTTAGGGGAAAGAGATTGATCTTGGTTTCCTGACAAAAGTCGTCACTCTTTGCAACCCTCCCATGTGGTTAATGATGAAGCGGTCTTCCTGTGTGCACCAACAATATTGCACATTTGTAAAACGTTCGTTCTGTAGTCACAATTATTCGATTGTTTGTCACAAATTTTGTCCATGGAAAAAAAAAAAATAAGAAGTTAAAACTCCACTCAAGAAAATAAAACACACACACACACACATACACAGGTTCTCACACACACATATCATAGAAAAATGCACTCTTTTTATTTTCATTAAATATCTCTCCATTTACCAAAAAAAAAAAAAAGAAGAAAAAAAAACACAGTCATATAAAGAACAATGCTTTTTTGTTCAACTCAGGTTAATTGATTTCCTAAGAAGCAACACATCTTGCAATCCCTCTTTTCTAAAATTTCACGAAAGACAAAAAGCAATCAATATAACGATGTCTCCCTGTAGTTCATTCATTGGTAACTTCCGTTCCCAAGATTATGGAACTCGTTCACGTTCTCTCGATCGCTACAGAAACTGCATTTGGGGTCTGATTAATTTCGGCTCTCCATTGCACTTTTTTGCGTTAAAGTCAAAATGATGTTCTACTTAACACATCTGCGAGGATAAAGCGGAGTTGTACGCACGGCAATAATTCTTTTTGACAAATCAAGTGTTGTGAATGCGACCTTTCACCGTCGAGAATTGATCTGTGCTTTACGTCAATTTTGAGTGTTGTTCATGACCGTTGTTGGAATTGCTTGACTCAAGTTATTTACATGTTACAACTTATTAATGTGAACTGCTTCGTCAAGTCAGCCGCAGTTTTATCTCTTTAGGGAATTTGCACCGTGTTTCGTTCGTTGTAGGCTGCATTCACTAGAGTAATCAGGAACCTAAGGGCGTTGCAATTGTTGTGTGTGCTACGTCATCATAATGGCTCATCGTATATCCCAAGACCGGCCATACGCTAATCCTACGGTCTGTTGTTTGATGTGCGACGGGGATAATCTGACGACTAACTGTTTTATATGTACGGATTTGGAGTCAAAAATGATATTTTAATATCATCAAGCGCTATATATTAAAAAAAATATGACGATCTTCATTTTCAGGAGGACATGAACTTCTGGTCAATATGGTGGATATGCGACTGGAACCATTAAAGGCTATGTATGAAAGTGTTCCTTGTTGCAGTTTCCGCATATTCCAAGTCCGACTTGTTGCAGGAGCTACTGAGTAAGGGGCTCTGTGCACACCGTGTGCTGTGTATTTCATCCGTATTGATCATGTTTTGATATTCCAATTGTTTACGATGAATGATGATATCGTATGACAGGGAACAGTTGGCTGTGTTCACTTTATTTGCGGTTTCGCCTTATGTCTTTTGGCGTGTGCTGAGACTGCTATGATTGGTACTACAGCTAACATTCTTTGTTTTGGAGATGAGATAGTAATTCGGATGATTCCACTGGCACGGGCGGTTGAGCAATTATATATTTTAATTTGTTTACAGTGATACCGGGGCCTTCCATAAGCAAAGAACCAAAGTTCATTCAACACAGTGCTATTTGTTTCTTGAGAAAGTAATCAGTTCGTTCAGCGCGTATTGATGGTGTTCTTAAAGTCCATTAATTATTCATGTAAGGAGGTTATCACATTTTCAGTGCTTTCCGTGCTAGCATATAGAACAGTGACAACTCATCTTTTACATATGTGTCCAAGACACAGAAGCTAAACAAGTGATTTTTGGCTGCGTTTATTTCTTTATACGAAATAGCGTATGTTGGGTGATGCTAGACTTGGTCATATTGCTGCATTTGTTTTAATAACCAATAAAAACATCGGATGGTAAGTGAGAGAAAGAATTGAAACTATAGTAAAAGAGAAATGACGTTTCCAAAGCTCAAAGAAAAAACATGATTTGTCATCTTGCATCTCAACAGTTTCTATTTGTCCACTACTTAGTGCGCATCTACTTCGTTATCTTGTTTGATTTAGTAAAGATAGACTGTGAACGAACACCTTAAATTGCGCATTCCTTACAGTTCTTATCAAACTAAAAACATCCTTAAAATACGTTTCTTGTGTTAGAAATAAACAAAACTTAAACCCATTTTTAATGTGCTATATTTAAAGCAGAACTTAAACCCATCTTTAATGTGCTACACTTAAAGTAGAACTTAAACCCAGCTTTAATGTGCTACATTTAAAGCAGAACTTAAACCCATCTTTAATGTGCTATATTTAAAGTAGAATTTAAACCCATCTTTAATGTGCTATACCTAAAGTAGAACGTAAACCCATCTTTAATGTGCTATAAAGTAGAACTTAAAAGCATCTTTAATGTGCTATACTTAAAGTAGAACTTAAAACCATTTTTAATGTGCTATACTTAAAGTAGAACTTAAACCCATTTTTAATGTGCTATACTTAAAGTAGAACTTAAACTCATCTTTAATGTGCTATACTTAAAGTAGAACGTAAACCCATCTTTAATGTGCTATACTTAAAGTAGAACGTAAACCCATCGTTAATGTGCTATAAAGTAGAACTTAAAAGCATCTTTAATGTGCTATACTTAAAGAAGAACGTAAACCCATCTTTAATGTGCTATAATTAAAGTAGAACTTAAACCCATCTTTAATGTGCTATACTTAAAGTAGAACTTAAAACCATCTTTAATGTGCTATACTTAAAGTAGAACTTAAAACCATCTTTAATGTGCTATACTTAAAGTAGAATTTAAACCCATCTTTAATGTGCTATACTTAAAGTAGAATTTAAACCCATCTTTAATGTGCTATACTTAAAGTAGAACTTAAAACCATCTTTAATGTGCTATACTGAAAGTAGAATTAAACCCATCTTTAATGTGCTATATTTAAAGTAGAACTTAAACCCCATATTTAATGTGCTATACTTAAAGTAGAACTTGAAACCATCTTTAATGTGCTATACTTAAAGTTGAACTTATACCCATCTTTAATGTGCTATACTTAAAGTTGAACTTATACCCATCTTTAATGTGCTATACTTAAAGTTGAACTTATACCCATCTTTAATGTGCTATACTTAAAGTTGAACTTATACCCATCTTTAATGTGCTATACTTAAAGTTGAACTTATACCCATCTTTAATGTGCTATACTTAAAGTTGAACTTATACCCATCTTTAATGTGCTATACTTAAAGTAGAAAGTAAACCCATCTTTAATGTGCTATACTTAAAGTAGAACTTAAACGCAGCTTTAATGTGTTATACTGAAAGTAGAACTTAAACGCAGCTTTAATGTAATTAAAAGTAAAGTATCCCCGTCACGCCAAGTGGCGTATAGGGAATATGGTGTTAGTGACCATATATTTTACAGACCTTCGGCACATGATTTTTGGGGTGATGTGGTCGGTATTACGCCTGTGCCGCTTCACTTTCCCTGAAAAAAATGGAGGTACCCATTTAATGCTGGGTGAACCCGGAGAACGTCGGTTGGGATCGAACCCTACCTCTTGTCCTGTGTAGTCCAGTTCTCTAACCACTGAGCTATCGCGGCTCCAGCTTTAATGTGCTATACTGAAAACAGAACTTAACCCTAACTTTAAAGTGCTATAATGAAAACAGAACTTAAACCTAACTTTAATGTGCTATATTGAAAGCAGAACTTAAACCCAGCTTTAATGTGCTATATTGAAAACAGAACTTAAACCTTGTTTAATGTTCCTTATTGCTAATATATCTTAAACACAGCTTTAGCGTTCAGCAGTGTCGACAGCTCACGTATTTCAATATTTAGGAAAACAGTCACATCGAGCGATAAGATAACCCTTGAAAGTGACATCACATCATATGTAGTAATGGAAACAGTTAGCACTAAAATCTATCATTAACAAAACAAACAAAAACATTATTGAGTTATTTACGGGTCATCATCATTGCACTTTAAACATGTCCGTATATGCTCAGATCCCCTCCTCAACAAGTCCCGCAGTGTCCAGCGACTGACGACCCGAGTTCTGTGTTGGTTGATAAGTCTTCTTACACGCCCACTAAGTTTCTCGTTTCTGGCTGTGCCCATCTTAACTCCCATCTCTTTCATCCGAAGGAGTGACGTGGACTCATGGTTGCCGAAGTCCTGTGCCCTTTCCACATCTCAGAGGGCATTGATGATGTCCGTCCTCGTGTTTTCGACAGTCTTCGTTTGAGCAAAAAAAAAAAACATGAACAAACCCTCATCGAGAGTTTTCACTATATTCATCAAGTCAATCTCTCAAGTCCACTCTAGTCGTTTCAACAAAAGAAGTAAGTCATCTCTTTCATTGTCGTGTACTCCACAGTGACCTTGACATTACAATCTGGCAATTTCTCCACTATGGTGTCTCTTAATGGGTTGTCATGCACTGAATATAAAACAACAAATACAATGACGACAGTAACAATGTAAGTGATAGTGCCAGCGATGGCATAACTTTGAAATGAATGAACGAAACATGTTTATACATTACCTCGTCAGTCATCAGTAAAGGTTATATTCGCAGCGAAATGTTACACAGGTAAACGACGACACGCAGAAAAAAACACCCCTCTAGAAGAATGTGCTATTTATTTAACAAATCTAAATAGAATTGTGCAGGTGCATACTGTTATAACTGTGTACAGCCTCTAGATATTCGCGCTGGATTGTTTTAATATCTACACTTGCTGTAAATGTATACATATATAGTATCGGTATCTACATTAACATCGCCACATGGGATTCAACATTGCTTAATGCACAGTTATGGTAACCTCAGTGAATTTTGTTAATTAACATATTTGTATGTATGATTTATATAACTACATACACGCGTATCTCTCAGACATTCATCCATAATCCATTCTGAATTTAATGCATTCATTCACATTGTCATACATCTTATGTTTATTTTCGTCGTCATATTTCCATTTACCAAATGGCCTACCTATCTAGATACCAACCTGAATGATTGTCTACCAAATCTATTTATGTAACAGAGTCATTCATACCGTTCAACAGTACTTCAGTATGTCACTGTAATATATTCTCCACATGTATCTTACATTTCAGCATCACACTCAAATACAAACGTAAATTATATATATATATATATATATATATATATATATATATATATATATATACGTTTTTTTCTAGAACAAACATGTATCTCTCACTCGTTTATGTACTTCACATTTTTCTGCAACAAAAATGTATCTCACTCGTATATCATCATCATCATCATCATCATCATCATCATCATCATCATCATCGGGTACTATCTCCGCAACGAAGGTTGGCTACCACAGAGCGCCATTCTGCTCTGTCTCTTGCTTTGATGGTGCAGGTTGTTATAGGCTGATTTGTCCATCTTTTGATCTTACTCGTCCATGTTAGTCTTTGTCTGCCACTGCCTCTTTAACCTTGTATTTTCCCCTCCAAGATAACTTTTAGTAGGCTGTTGAATCTTTTAACATGGCCCAAAAATCGCATTTGTCTTGTTTAAATTGTGTTTAGTAGTTCTCTTTTCATTTCTATGAGTTTTAAGACTTCATCGTTTGTTATTCTTTTATTTCCATCCAATTCTACCTATTCTTCAAAATACCCACATTTCAAAGGCTTCAATTCTCTGTTCTGTTTTCTTGTCTAATGTCCATGTTTCTGCACCATATAGGAATATTGAGAAGATGTAACATTTTTTCATTCTTATTTTTAGCGCTGCTGTTATTTGTTTTCATGTTGTATGATCTTCATGACATTAAAATTACTTTTTGCTATTCCTCGTATCACTCGTATATGTACTTCACATATTTGTGCAACATTAATGTATCTGAATCGCATAAGTACTTCACGTGTTTCTGCAATATTAATGTATCTCGCACCCATTATATGTACTACATGTTTCTGCAACATTAATATTTCTCACTGGTATATCTCTTCTACCTTTTAGCTCCCAGTGGAGCATAGGTCTTCAACAAACACTTTCCAAGTCGTTCTGTTTTTTTGCAATTCTTTTAAGATCACTCCATGTCTTCCCCATCATCTTCATCTCTGTTTCGATCTGTCTTATCCAAGAATTCCTTGGTCTTCCTCTTTGTCTTTTTCCCTGGGGATTCCAAAAAAGGACCTGTTGTGTAATACTCTCAGTTGGCTTCCGTAGTGTGTGTCCTATCCATCGCCATCGTCTTCGCTGTATCTCTTTATCCACTGGTATTTGACCGGTACATTTCCATAATTCCACGTTAGTGACTTTGCCCTGCCATTTCCATCCCTTTATTCTGCGCAAGCATCCATTAATGAAAGTCTGTACCTTCGTGATTGTCAATTTTGTTATTCTCCATGTTTCACAGCCATATAATAGGACCGACTTAACATTTGAGTTGAAAATTTTTATGTTTGTATTTAGCCTAATTTCTTTGGATTTCCATATGCTTCCCAGTGCAATGAAAGCTCCTCTTGCTTTTGATATCGTTATTTTGGTATCATTTTCAGTACCTCCCTCTTTATCTATATTACTGCCCAGATATATATAAGATTGTACGTCTAGTAGAGGTTTTTCTCCTAGTTTTATTTGGTTATTGCCAACTGCATTAATTCTCATAATGTTGGTCTTATCTCTATTAATCTTTAGTCCTAGCTGTTGTGATCTCTCATCTAATATACTCATTTTATCCTGCATCTGTTGATGGCTGTGTGATAGGAGAGCTATGTCATCAGCAAAGTCTAAATCATCAAGTTGTTTGGTCAGTGACCACTGGATCCCATTTCTGTTGTTTTGAGTTATTTTCATAATCCAATCTATAGCCAGTAGAAAGAGAAATGGAGACAGAAGGCATCCTTGCCTTACTCCTGTTTTTATTTCAAATGCTTCTGTAAGCTGTCCTTCATGCACCACATTTTGTTCCTTCATACATTGTTTTTATCAGGTTAATAAACTTTATGGGGATTCCGTAATGACTCAGCAACTTCCAAAGCATTCCTCTGTCTAAACTATCAAATGCCTTTTCGTAATCTATGAATCCAATATAAAGTGGGGATTTTAGTTCTAATCTTTGTTCAACTATTATACGTAGAGTAGTTATTTGATCAGCACATGATCTGTTCTTCCTAAAACCTGCTTGTTCATCTCTCAAGTGTTTCTCTATAGCCTCTTTTAGTCTCTCCAGAATGATTCTGCCTAATATTTTTCCTGGCACTGATAGTAGCATAATTCCCCTATAATTTGTGCATTCCTGTAAACTTCCTTTCTTTGGTAGTTTGATCATATAACCTTCTTTCCAGTCTTTAGGTATTTCTTCCCTCTCCCAAATTTGTTCTAATAGATCATGTAACATCTTGGTAGAGGTGTTAATATCTGCTTTGATGGCTTCCGAAGGAATTTCTTCTGGTCCTGTGGCTTTACCATCTTTTAATAGTTTGATGGCTTTCATTATTTCTTCTTTGCTTGGTTTTCCGCAGTTAACCCCTTCTTCTGCTGGTAGTATATCTGGAGGATTATTTGAGCCGGGTCTGTTCAAAAGTTCTTCAAAGTGCTCTTTCCATCTCTCCATTTGTTCCCTTATATTACTAAGCAGATTTCCTTTCTTATCTTTGATAAAGGCGTTGATCTGTTTGTATTTTCCACCTAATTTCTTTGTGCTGTTGTACAGTTCTTTCATATTCCCTTTATTTGCTGCTTCTTCTGCCTCTTTAGCTAGTTCATCTATATATTTCCCCTTATCCCTTTTAATGCATCTTCTCACTTCTTTGTTCATCTCTGTGTAAGCTTCCTGTGTCTTGGCTTTATTACTTCTTGTTTTGCTTTTATTGATGTCTGATTTCTTGTTCTTTCTTTCTTTAATTGTATCCAGGGTCTCTGCTGTCATCCATGCCTAATCCTGGCGTTCTCTTTTCCCTAGTGTTTCTTCGCATGTCTCTTTCCATATATTCTTTACCTGTTTCCAATGATCTTCTATATTTATTGTATTTTCTAGTTGTTGGAGGAATTGGTATTTGTTTGCTATTGTGACTGCGAATTTATCTTTAATTTCTTGTTCTTTAAGAAACCCTACATTGAAATACTTTCTACCCTTATTCGTTGTAGTATACCTTTTTAATTTAATTTTAAGTTTGGTTAACAGAAGATGATGATCAGAAGCTACATCTGCCCCTTCTATATACTTTTACATCCTGTAAGGATGACTTAAACTTATTATTAATACATATGTGATCAATTTGATTTTCCGTTCTATGATCTGGTGACACCCATGTAGCTTTGTGTATTCTTTTATGTTGGAATATTGTTCCTCCTAGGCTCATTTGATTAAGGGCGCAGAAATTCACAAATATCTCTCCATTCTCGTTTATAACTCCAAGTGCATGTTTTCCCATAATCTCTTCGAAGCTTCTGTTGTCTGATCCTACCTTAGCATTTAGGTCTCCCATCAAGATTATAATATCCTTGGCTCGTCTTGCATACATCTGACATTGTAGCTGTTTATAAAAATCATCTTTAACTGAGTCATCTTTATCATTGGTTGGTGCATAGCATTGTATAATGTGTAATTTTATTTTGTTTTTGGTTGTTCTAAATGTTGCTCTCACCAGTCTTGGTCCCACTGACTCCCATTCTATTAGTGTCTTCTGTGCATTCTTTGATAGCATTATAGCTACCCCTTCGCTATATTGTGCTGCTAGTTCCTGGTTTTCCTGATGATAAAATCATCTCCCCTGTATTCAATTTTATTCTCTCCGCTCCCAGCCATCTTGTTTCACACATTCCCAGAATATCTATCTTGTAGTTAGTCATTTCTGCTGCCACTTGTGCCGCTTTTCCCTGTTCGTTAAGGGTACGAACATTCCAGGTGCCAATTCTGGATGATTTCCTGGTAGACAAAGGGTAAGTCGGCAACCCGGACTCCTTATGGCTTTCTCCGGATTGCGTCATACGTCTCTTAGACAGAGAGCCCTTCTCTTTCCTGGTTGACGGATTAACTTTATCTTTCTTTGACATATTCATGTTTGGGAAAGTTTCACTGGTATATGTACATCACATATTTCTGCAACATTGATGTATCTCACTCGTATATGTACTTCACATATCTCTACAACATTAATATATTTCACTCGAATAGTTACTTCGCATGGTTCTGTAACATTAGTGTACTTCACTCGTATATGTACTTGAAATGTTTATGTAATATTAGTGTACTCACTCGTATATGTACTTCACATGTTTCTGTAACATTAGTGTACTCAATCGTATATGTACTTCACATGTTTCTGTAACATTAGTGTACTTCACTCGTATATGTACTTCACATGTTTATGTAATAATAGTGTACTCACTCGTATATGTACTTCACATGTTTCTGTAATATTAGTGTACTCACTCGTATATGTACTTCACATGTTTCTGTAACATTAGTGTACTCACTCGTATATGTACTTCACATGTTTCTGTAACATTAGTGTACTCACTCGTATATGTACTTCACATGTTTCTGTAACATTAGTGTAAAGTAGTAAAGTAAAGTACCCCCTTTCACGCCAAGTGCCGTATAGGGAATATGGTGTTAATGACCATAAATTTTACAGACCTTCAGCACTTGATTTTTGGGGTAATGTGGTCGGTATTACGCCCGTGTCGCTTCACTTTCCCAGAAAAAAATGTCCGGTACCCATATAAGGCTGGGTGAACACAGAAGCCGTCGGTTGGGATCGAACCCTACCCCTTGTCTTTTGTAGTCCAGTTCACTAACCACTAAGCTATCGCGGCTCCCTAACATTAGTGCACTCACTCGTATATGTACTTCACATATTTCTGCAACATTAATATATTTCACTCGAATAGTTACTTCACATGTTTCTGTAACATTAGTGTACTCACTCGTATATGTACTTGACATGTTTCAGTAACATTAGTGTACTCACTCGTATATGTACTTGACATGTTTCTGTAACATTAGTGTACTCACTCGTATATGTACTTCACATGTTTCTGTAACATTAGTGTACTCACTCGTATATGTACTTGACATGTTTCTGTAACATTAGTGTACTCACTCGTATATGTACTTGACATGTTTCTGTAACATTAGTGTACTCACTCGTATATGTACTTGACATGTTTCTATAACATTAGTGCACTCACTCGTATATGTACTTCACATATTTCTGCAACATTAATATATTTCACTCGAATAGTTACTTCACATGTTTCTGTAACATTAGTGTACTCACTCGTATATGTACTTGACATGTTTCTGTAACATTAGTGTACTCACTCGTATATGTACTTGACATGTTTCTGTAACATTAGTGTACTCACTCGTATATGTACTTCACATGTTTCTGTAACATTAGTGTACTCACTCGTATATGTACTTGACATGTTTCTGTAACATTAGTGTACTCACTCGTATATGTACTTGACATGTTTCTGTAACATTAGTGTACTCACTCGTATATGTACTTGACATGTTTCTATAACATTAGTGTACTCACTCGTATATGTACTTGACATGTTTCTGTAACATTAGTGTACCCACTCGTATATGTACTTGACATGTTTCTATAACATTAGTGTACTCACTCGTATATGTACTTGACATGTTTCTATAACATTAGTGTACTCACTCGTATATGTACTTGACATGTTTCTATAACATTAGTGTACTCACTCGTATATGTACTTCACATGTTTCTGTAACATTAGTGTACTCACTCGTACATGTACTTGACATGTTTCTGTAACATTAGTGCACTCACTCGTATATGTACTTGACATGTTTCTGTAACATTAGTGTACTCACTCGTATATGTACTTGACATGTTTCTATAACATTAATGTACTCACTCGTATATGTACTTGACATGTTTCTGTAACATTAGTGTACCCACTCGTATATGTACTTGACATGTTTCTATAACATTAGTGTACTCACTCGTATATGTACTTGACATGTTTCTATAACATTAGTGTACTCACTCGTATATGTACTTGACATGTTTCTATAACATTAGTGTACTCACTCGTATATGTACTTGACATGTTTCTGTAACATTAGTGTACTCACTCGTATATGTACTTCACATGTTTCTATAACATTAGTGTACTCACTCGTATATGTACTTCACATGTTTCTGTAACATTAGTGTACTCACTCGTATATGTACTTCACATATTTCTCTGACATCGATGTATCTCACTCATATATATATATAATTTAATATGTTTCTGCAACATGAATGTATCTCACTGTATAATGTACTTCACATGTTTCTGTAACATTAATGTATGCATTCGTATATGTACTTCATATGTTTCTGTAGCAGTAATGTACTCACTCGTATATGTACTTCACATGTTTCTGCAACATCGATGTATCTCACTCGTATATGTAGTTAACATGTTTCTACAACAATTATGTATGTCATTCTATAATGTACTTCACATGTTTCTACAACAATTCTGTATGTCATTCTATAATGTACTTCACATGGTTCTACAACAATTCTGTATGTCATTCTATAATGTACTTCACATGGTTCTACAACAATTCTGTATGTCATTCTATAATGTACTTCACATGTTTCTACAACAATTCTGTATGTCATTCTATAATGTACTTCACATGGTTCTACAACAATTCTGTATGTCATTCTATAATGTACTTCACATGGTTCTACAACAATTCTGTATGTCATTCTATAATGTACTTCACATGTTTCTACAACAATTCTGTATGTCATTCTATAATGTACTTCACATGTTTCTACAACAATTCTGTATGTCATTCTATAATGTACTTCACATGTTTCTACAACAATTCTGTATGTCATTCTATAATGTACTTCACATGTTTCTACAACAATTCTGTATGTCATTCTATAATGTACTTCACATGTTTCTACAACAATTCTGTATGTCATTCTATAATGTACTTCACATGGTTCTACAACAATTCTGTATCTCACTGAAACATCTCTAACTTGAATGTTGCCTGGAGTCTATCAATATTTTGTGACATGTCTGGTAGCATGTAGCATACATGTAGTATGAAATTACTTGGTTATTAAGTTAGGTTGTTTGGTAAAGACCCATACACACGTACATTTACATTGTAACTAGTTCGTTCCAGTGTAAATAATACAAGCCTACACTATAAAATGACAGACTACAATAATAAGCCATTTGTTGTTGAGAATTATATAATTTCAACCACCCTGGATCGCATAAGATGTTATGTACTAAGATATAAACATTAAACAAAATAATTAAGTATTGAAAGTATAGAGTAGTGAAAAAGAAACATCTGATAAATATGTACTCACTGAATGAATACAGACGAAAACTAACTTGAGACATCGATGTTGTTTATCTTGGATATTATGTTTGTATCAAGTGTGTATCATGTGTGTTTCACATGTGCGTTTCACATGTGACAATAACAAATGATTAAATGTACATATGAATAGATACTTATTCAGTTTGTTGCCACTTTTATGTGCACCGTTTCGTCGAGAAGACCTCTTACAAGTGATGGCAAACAAAGTAGTACAGAAGCTAACTTGTTTTATTTATGTTTAATATTACGTTATAATTTCTAATAACTGTATTAATGTTGTGAGCAAAACTATAGTTAGTTTGATTTTCAGTAAAAGAAACATTCCGACTTTACAAACATTCCAGGTTTTTTGTTAGGATTTATAGTGGTAGTCACTTAGAAGTACATGTTAATGAAAGAGCTGGCTTTCAAGGAGGACATCTCCAGTTTGGACTTGAGGCCTCACTGCTGGGATATGCAGCAGGCCGTCAATGAGTGTTTGTTGGGTGGTGAAGTACATATTTAGATGGGGAGTTACAGCTAAGATGTCCATTTAACAAATAAATTGATGTCTACCAGCGACTAACTGCAAGCTTCAGAATTGCCAAACAACATAGCTGGTGAAGACACTCATCTATCTCTCAGATGTGCTCATGGAAACAGAATGTCCAGTTTCGCCACACGAGTAGACATCAAAGAGGGAAAATAAACCTGTACTTAAAAATAGTGTGCTGAACTCGGATGTGTTGGGACGACGGCAGACATAAAATACAACACAACGCAGCTACGTCTACTTAAAGTCCTTTTACTAGCGGATGAAGAAGTGGGCAATTCTTTCCTTTAGTAGTCGTGTGATGAAGAAGTGGACAATTCTTTCCTTTAGTAGTCGTGTGATGAAGAAGTGGGCAATTCTTTCCTTTAGTAGTCGTGTGATGAAGAAGTGGGCAATTCTTTCCTTTAGTAGTCGTGTGATGAAGAAGTGGACAATTCTTTCCTTTAGTAGTCGTGTGATGAAGAAGTGGGCAATTCTTTCCTTTAGTAGTCGTGTGATGAAGAAGTGGGCAATTCTTTCCTTTAGTAGTCGTGTGATGAAGAAGTGGACAATTCTTTCCTTTAGTAGTCGTGTGATGAAGAAGTGGGCAATTCTTTCCTTTAGTAGTCGTGTGATGAAGAAGTGGGCAATTCTTTCCTTTAGTAGTCGTGTGATGAAGAAGTGGGCAATTCTTTCCTTTAGTAGTCGTGTGATGAAGAAGTGGGCAATTCTTTCCTTTAGTAGTCGTGTGATGAAGAAGTAGGCAATTCTTTATTTTAGCAGTCGTGTGATGAAGAAGTGGGCAATTCTTTCCTTTAGCAGTCGTGTGATGAAGAAGTGGGCAATTCTTTCCTTTAGTAGTCGTGTGATGAAGAAGTAGGCAATTCTTTATTTTAGCAGTCGTGTGATGAAGAAGTGGGCAATTCTTTCCTTTAGCAGTCGTGTGATGAAGAAGTGGGCAATTCTTTCCTTTAGTAGTCGTGTGATGAAGAAGTGGGCAATTCTTTCCTTTAGTAGTCGTGTGATGAAGAAGTGGGCAATTCTTTCCTTTAGTAGTCGTGTGATGAAGAAGTTGGCAAATCTTTATTTTAGCAGTCGTGTGATGAAGAAGTGGGCAATTCTTTCCTTTAGTAGTCGTGTGATGAAGAAGTGGGCAATTCTTTCCTTTAGTAGTCGTGTGATGAAGAAGTGGGCAATTCTTTCCTTTAGTAGTCGTGTGATGAAGAAATGGACGATTCATTCATTTAGCAGCCGTGTGATGAAGAAGTGGACAATTCATCCATTTAGTAGTTGTTGGATAAAAAGTTGTGGACAATTCATTCCTTTAGTAGTCGTTGGATAAAGAAGTAGACAATTTATTCCTTTAGTAGTTGTTGGATAAAGAAGTGGACAATTGATTACTTTAGTAGTTATTGGATAAAGAAGAGGGCAGTTCATTTAATAGTAATTATTGGATAAAGAAGTGTAAAATTCATTCCTTTAGTAGTTATTGGATAAAGAAGTGGCAGTTCATTCCTTTAGTAGTTATTGGATAAAGAAGTGGAAAATTCAGTCCTTTAGTAGTTATTGGATAAAGAAGTGGACAATTCAATCCTTTAGTAGTTATTGGATAAAGAAGTGGGCATTTTATTACATTAGTAGGTGTTGGATTGTTGTGGCGATTCATGATTGTACAAAAGAAGTTACGACGGTGTTTTCTGTTGCCTTCCGTTGGTTTGTTTACGGTTGGCTCCGCTAGGCTTTGACTAAAATGTCTCACCCACAAGGCAGTGGGGTTGTTTAGGATACCCTTCTTAGCCTTTTACTCTCCTGGGCTTACCTGCAAGTCAGCAGGGCAGCCACAGGTTGTACTGTTTACTGCATACAGTAGCAGGTAAATTTACCCGACCTGATATTATAATGTCATAATATTAATAATCTATGGCAGGGATGGCCAATTTTTTTCAAATGGCGGGCCACTTTTTTAATTATTTTATTTGTGGCGGGCCACACACATAACAACATCAATACAAATAAACTTGGCATTTGTTTTAAGATAATATTTTTGTTATTTATCGGCATTATTTGCTTACATAAATCATTTTATTGCAACAGAGTTAAAAATGCCTAGTTGATTTATAAAAATGAATAAAAGTTGTTATTTATATTGTTTAACAAACATGTTTTAGTTAGGTCATTTTAAAGTTGACATGTAACAAACCTTAATGAGAACAATGTGGACGTTCATGTGCAGCAACAAGTTCATCAAAGTCAATGTGTAAAGATGATGATGATATTCGTAATAAATCCTGAAGGTGGCCATCAGTGAGTCAGTTTCTTTGTGACGATTTAATCTCCTTCATTGTTGAAAAAGCGCATTCACATATATATGTGCTTCCGAACATAGAAGTAATTTTCAAACTGAAATCACTCAATGCGGGATATTTTTCCTGTGGCACAAGTTTCCAAAAGTCAACTCCTATCTCCATCCTTGATTGGAAAAAGGGGTCAATTTGGAGGTTACATAACTTCAACTGAAAAGTGTCATGTTGTTGGAAAATGTCACACTTCATAGGGTTGTCAAACAATGCCAGTTCTGGTCGTATACCACTGAAGTCAGAAAATCGTTCGCCCTGACAACAAACGATGCTATTAAGGAACTTGTTTGTTTTGTTGTTAATATAGTAAAAACAGATTTCTGAGCACTAACCATTTTCTTCAAATCGCACACAAGTGTAGAACGTATTGTACCAATGTAGTCTTTGTATTTAGCGGAGTGGTGCTGTGTGTAATGCCGTTTAAGACTATACTCTTTATTTACAGACAACACTTGCAAACACACAAGGCACTGCGGTTTGCTATCCTTATTGTTAATAAATACAAAAATCATGTTCCCATTAATCATGAAAAAATCTGATTTTTAAAATGTAATTGACGTTTATTGCTCTTATTATACCACGACCGAAGCAACAGACAATGAAAACACAGATTACAACAATAGCGCTGTTTCCTGTTAAAATGGAACTGTTCACTGTAACTGGACAAAATCAGAATGATCAGATCGGATATATAATTTTGACTGATGAAAAGAGGTTTGGAGAGAAAGAAACTGAAAGTAAAATAATTGTGAGGTGAATGTATTGGGGTGGAGGAGGTGGGTGACTGACAGTATTTCTTGGCGGAAACTGTTTGAACTCGCCGAACCGAGAGTCGGCTCTAGAACCATTCGTCGCCTTCTTCCCTTGTTTAAGTCGGTCGCAGGATGATCAAACGGAAAAAAGGATGGGTCGCGAATGACGGGAAGGCGACGTTAAGCTAACTACTAGAGTTTTCCGAGTGTTAAACGTAGGTCTATTTGTACTATTATTCTTCTTTGATTTACCTCGGATGTTTCCACCAATAATTATACTTTATTTTAAACAAACCACTAGGGAATATTTGAGTTAGCTTTCTCCACGGTAGAAGTTAATGTAACAAATTTTTTATCAATTTTACCCATGACATTTTGCTCAGTGCAACCTGATTTTATTTTTTATCCGTCGCGGTCCAAAAAAATGACGTCGCCGGCCACAAGTGGCCAGCGGGCACCTAATTGGTCATCCCTGATCTAAGGTATGCTGATGATATAGTCTTAATCGCTAAGAGGGAAAATGAGTTACAAGAAATGTTAGACATTATAGTGACAGAAAGCAAAAATAAAGGACTCAGCCTTAATAGCAAAAAGGCAGAAGTAATGGTAACAAGGAAGAAAAAGACATCAACTCATCGCAAAAAATGACAAGTTGAACAATATTAAAACAGGTAAATTAATTTAAATATTTGGGAACTTTGTTAACCTCAGACGGAAGATGTATAAAAGAGGTGAGATGCAGAATGGCTCAGGCAAAAGCAGCTTTCCAAAAAATGAAGAAGATACTATGGAATACAGTTTTGACAATAGAAGCAAGAAAAACAGTTCTTAAATGTTATGTTGAGCCAGTCTTAACGTATGGATGTGAATCATGGACAATAGGACAACAGACAATAAAATCACTGGAGTCTGTAGAAATGTGTTTTTACAGAAGAATGTTGAGAATACCATGGACAGCTAAGAAGAGTAATGAAAATATTCTGAAAGAGGCCAAAGCACAAAGAGTTATATTCCAATATTAGGGAAAAACAATCATCATTTTTTAGCCATGCAATGAGAAGAGAACAACTGGAATATATTGTAACAACTGGAAAAATTGAGGGACGAAGATATAGAGGGGAGCAAAGAGATAAAATACCAGACAGCTTAAGAGAATGGCTTGGCTGAAGATCAACAAGAGAAATGATGAATAACTGTCGAGATCGAAAGTTGTGGAGAGACATGATCACCTACGCAAGCAGCCCCAGTTCTTGATGATAATGGGTTGTTGGATAAAGAAGTGGACACTTCATTACTTTAGTAAGTAAAGTACACCCGTCACACCAAGTGGCGTATAGGAAATATGGTGTTAGTGACCCGTCACGCCAAGTGGCGTATAGGGAATAAGGTGTTAGTGACCATAAATTTTACAGACCTACAGTACACGATTTTTGGCGTCATGTGGTCGGTATTACGCCTGTGCCGCTTTACTTTCCCAGAATACAAATCCGGTACCCATTAAAGGCTGGGTGAACCGGAGCCGTCAGTTGGGATCGAACCCTACCTCTTGTCCTTTGTAATCCAGTTCACTAACCACTGAGCTATCGCAGCTTCCAATCCTAGTGTAGTTGTTGGATAAAGAAGTGGACATCTCATTACGTTAGGTGTTGTTGGATAAAGAAGTGGGCAGTACATTACGTTAGTAGTTGTTGGATAAAGAAGTGGACATTTCATTACGTTAGTAGTTGTTGGATAAAGAAGTGGACATTTCATTACGTTAGTAGTTGTTGGATAAAGAAGTGGACATTTCATTACGTTAGTAGTTGTTGGATAAAGAAGTGGACAGTTCATTACGTTAGTAGTGGTTGGATAAAGAAGTGGACAGGTCATTACGTTAGTAGTTGTTGGATAAAGAAGTGGAAATTTCATTACGTTAGTAGTTGTTGGATAAAGAAGTGGACAGGTCATTACGTTAGTAGTTGTTGGATAAAGAAGTGGAAATTTCATTACGTTAGTAGTTGTTGGATAAAGAAGTGGACATTTCATTACGTTAGTAGTTGTTGGATAAAGAAGTGGACATTTCATTACGTTAGTAGTTGTTGGATAAAGAAGTGGACATTTCATTACGTTAGTAGTTGTTGGATAAAGAAGTGGACATTTCATTACGTTAGTAGTTGTTGGATAAAGATGTGGACAGGTCATTACGTTAGTAGTTGTTAGATAAAGAAGTGGACATTTCATTACGTTAGTAGTCGTTGGATAAAGAAGTGGACAGGTCATTACGTTAGTAGTTGTTGGATAAAGAAGTGGACATTTCATTACGTTAGTAGTTGTTGGATAAAGAAGTGGATAGTTCATTACGTTAGTAGTTGTTGGATAAAGAAGTGGACATTTCATTATGTTAGTAGTTGTTGGATAAAGAAGTGGACAGTTCATTATGTTAGAAGTCGTTGGATAAAGAAGTGGACAGCTCATTACGTTAGAAGTCGTTGGTTAAAAATGTGGACAGTTCATTATGTTAGAAGTCGTTGGATAAAGAAGTGGACAATTCATTATGTTAGAAGTCGTTGGATTTAGAAGAGGGCAGTTCATTATGTTAGAAGTCGTTGGAAAAAGAAGTGGACAATTCATCCCTTTAGTAGTCGTTGGATAAAAACCAGACAAAATAGGTGTGGCGTGGGGGGGGGGGGGGGGGGTTTCACGGTTTGACACAGCACACTGAACGATGAAAAGAATATGAATGCTTGTTCGACATGATATAATAATAGCACTGGCCACTCTCAACGCAAATGCTTTATGAACACACATTGCCCTCCTATTTCAATCCACTGGAGAGTATCAGAACGTGAAGTAATTAAAGAGAAATGGGAGATCAAGAAACGTGTTAAACAATAGCAGTTGTATGCTCACATCGTCAAGCGTCCACAGTCTCCCTCAAGAGAAGGTAAAGTGGAAATCTGATGATGATGATACAAGTATTTTGCTGTTTACACGCACACACTTCTGGTATGTCCTACAAATCACTGGATCCTACTTGAAACGAGTTATACATCCATTTCAGCTATTCTCAGAATAATTCCCCCTCTCCCTCTTTATTTCTGGAGTTCACCTACAAATTGGTAGTAGGACTGGCCACTCTCAGAACATATGCTTTATCTTATTACAATCACATCACTAATCTTCGTCTGCCTCTGCCTCTTTTACCTTGTATTTTCCCTTCCAATATTACTTTTATTAGGCTGTTGTGTCTTTTAATATAACCCAAAAATTTCATTTGTCTTGCTCTAATTGTGTTTAGTAGTTCGCTTTTCATTTTTATATGTTTTAAAACTTCCTCGTTTGTTTTCTTTTCTTTCCATCCAATTCTATCTATTCTTCTATAAATCCACATTTCAAAGGCTTCAATTTTCTGTTCCGTTTTCTGGTCTAATGTCCATGTTTCTGCACCATACAGGAATATTGAGAAGATGCAACATTTTGCTATTCTTAGTTTTAGCCCTGGTGTTATCTGTTTTGATGTCAGTATATTTTTCATGGCATTGAAACTACTTTTAGCCATACCTATTCTTTTATTTATTTCAGTTGTACATTTTCATCACTGGTTATAGTATGTCCCAGGTAGTTGTAGTTCTGAATTGTCTGCTAGATGTATTCCTTCAACTTTGATATTTAATTGTAGGTCTTGAGAATTTTCTTTGTTTATGATCATAGTTTTAGTCTTTTTGATTGATATTCATATCTAGTCCATATTTTTTGCTTGTCATGTTTATTACATTAAGCAATTGCTGTAGATCTTTAGGATACAAGCTAATATTAAAATCTACCGCTGAGCTAGACAACAAGCCTTAGTTGTATCACAACTTCAACATAACTTTATTTATACACTCCACTATATATAACAAATCTCGAACACTTCGAGCTCGGAGGCGTGGATGACTGCCCCACTTCTCACAGTAGTACTGAGAGGTTATATTGCACTCCTGGTAACTATGCTTCTCTTGCAACATGTAACTCTTCATTCACATCAGCATATTACATCCAATTTTATATGAGTACTTCATATCACATTGTTTAGAATCATAACATATCATCAAAAAAGTAAAGAGCCCCCGTCACGCCAAGTGGCGTATATGGAATATGGTGTTAGTGACCATAAATTTTACAGACCTTCAGCACATGATTTTTGGGGTAATGTGGTCGGTGTTACGCCCGTGCCGCTTTACTTTCCCAGAAAAAATGTGTTACCCATTTAAGACTGGGTGAACCCGGAAGTTGTCGGTTGGGATCGAACCCTACCTCTGGTCCTTTGTAGTCCAGTTCACTAACCACTGAGCTATCGCAGCTCAACATGTCATCATGTGCATAATATATCGTGTCATAATTCATAAGCTCTCCAATGACACACTTCATAGAATTATATCATGTCCTTATTCACAGAACAGATCACGTCTCCATTCATGAGACTAGTTACTGTCACATTTCACAGAACTATGTCATGTCCTCAGTTACATAACACATCATTACGTCACTCTAAAGATAGCTAAATGTCACATTTCACAGAACTATGTCATGTCCTCAGTTACATAACACATCATTACGTCACTCTAAAGATAGCTAAATGTCACATTTCACAGAACTATGTCATGTCCTCAGTTACATAACACATCATTACGTCACTCTAAAGATAGCTAAATGTCACACTTCACAGAACTATGTCATGTCCTCACTCACAGAACAGATCACACCATAATTCTACAGATTGATCTTACACTGTTGATTTGGTCTCTGGGTATGTACATTATTTGAGTAACTGAACATTCCGCTCCTGTACGGGCTTGGACTTAATGCCCTTCTGGCGTTGATCAGGCCGTTCACAGTTAGACTATGGTTAATCTTATGTTACTACGAATGAACTAACACTTGGTTTAGACCCTTAGTCTCTACACATTGTAATTGAGCATTCCGCTCATGTTCGGGATTAAGCTTAATGCCCTTCTGGCGTTGATCAGGCCGTTCACAGTTAGACTATGGTTAATCTTCTGTTACTACGAATGAACTAACACTTGGTTTAGACCCTTAGTCTCTACACATTGTAATTGAGCATTCCGCTCATGTTCGGGATTAAGCTTAATGCCCTTCTGGCGTTGATCAGGCCGTTCACAGTTAGACTATGGTTAATCTTCTGTTACAACGAATGAACTAACAGTTGGTTTAGACCCTTAGTCTCTACACATTGTAATTGAGCATTCCGCTCATGTTCGGGATTAAGCTTAATGCCCTTCTGGCGTTGATCAGGCCGTTCTCACTGAGTCTACTTGTGATCTTGTCTGAGCACCCGTTTAAATACTCCATACTTCAACCAATCAGATGTTGCCCAGTTACTTTTACTCTTTGACCTTAGTCTCGATTTGGCAAAATCCCCGTTCTCCCTTAATTCTGTCAAGCCCTCGAAGCTTCCAGAACATTCTATACTACTCTCGACATTGATCCCTTTCTCTTTGTTCATATATTTTTAACTAAATCTGTCACGGATCCCTCATTTAACTACGCCGTCAAGTCCATTCTCGCCTTGACCCTTATCTCTATGCCTTGTTCTCTCTACACGTATGGATACTCTCCCTGAAACAAATCTCTCTTAATATCCTGTCCGTGCGCGGAGACCTACTCGTCTTTGTCTCTCATTCCCTTAAAACACATAACTATCTTCTCATTCCCTGCTACACTAACACAATACTAACCAATGGAAACAAAATTGAATATGAACTTGTATAAAATGTAAAAGAAAGCAACAAAAAATGTCTCAGTCTAAATAGTAAAAAAACAACAGAAGTAATGGTCATATCAAAGAAACAATCATCACCATCATGCAGCCTAAAAATAAACAGGACAAATCTGAAACAAGTGCAACGTTAGAAATACTTGGGCACAATAATAACATCAGATGGGAGATGCACAACAGAAATAACAAGCGGAATAGCTCAGGCCATAATAGCATTTAAGAAAATGAAAAATATCTTATGCAACAACTCTATGTCAATAGAAATGAGAAAGATAGTTCATCTGTGTTATATAGGACCAATTCTGACCCATGGAAGCGAATCATGGACAGAAGACAAACACATGAAAAGACGATTAGAGGCCTCAGGGATAGGATTTCTCAGAAGAATGTTGAAAGTTCCCTGGACAGCTAAAAAGACCAATGAGGAAATTCTCAAAGAGGCCAACACAAAAAGGGAACTCCTAAAAAACATCAGAAAGAAACAATCAACATTTTTCGAGTATATCATGAGAAGAGGAAAGCTGGAATACTTGGTTACAACTGACAAAATAAAAGGAAAGAGAGATTGCGGACGACAAAGATAGAAAATACTGGATAGCTTGGTGTCATGGAAAACAGTCAACAACAGAAATGATACGATGTACTGTAGATAGAAGATTGTGGAAGGACATGATCGCCTAGGCCAACCGGTATGGCACATGATGATGATAAACTAGCTTCAATTAAAAGGACGGTCATATAAATTTAAACGTTTCGGCCGCAAGTCTCCATCAGTGTGACACAACGACGTGCAACGAAAAAGGAGCACAATTTGAGTGATAACTTTCACTTGGCTTAGAGAGACGTCGTCACGTGGTCCACAAGGGGGTGGTGTCAATGTATGAGCCTCTTACGGGCGACCAATCAATAGCCAAGTAAAAGGGGGACACTTGATCACATGACTACACCGGTAGGACAGGAAGGACAGCGAACAGCAACTGTGGAAACCTGTAAGAAGATAAAAGATCCAGTGAGCTGGAACTGAAGGGTCTCCTACCCTAGTGGAGAGACGTGGATGGAAAGACGCAATTTGTATAGGAAAGAGCATTGAGAATTTGTAGAAAGAAGGGAGGGAAAATGTACTGATAGAAAAAACAACCTGATACGGTAGATCAAAAAATGAAAGAAATGTATCTGTTTGGGATGGCGAGAGCGAACAGGCGGAGAGTTGAAATGGGTTGAGACCAGTGTATCAGATTGTCGAGATATCGTGTGGGTGCTCTCAGTTACCATCACTAATCCTTCTACATTGTTGGCGCAGCGATTGTAAGTGATAACGTGTACGAGGTTACGGGATACACAAGTGAAACCTATGATTTCAAAGACGCCATTCTGGACGTTAGCGTGGCTGACCCGCAATATGAACGACACGTAGAGACCCATTGCAAGGGGCCACTCCATATTTGTGGGTAGGGCTACGCTGTTGGCACCTAATCAAACCTGTTTTAGTCAGGGAGAAGTTAACCCATGATAATGCTGGACAGAATGGGTTGCGATCGATCAAAACAGATAGTGTATATAAGATAGAGCGATAGGTGAACGTTAGCTATGCTGAAGTCCAAAGTTACAGTCAGACTTCAGTGTCGCACGAGATTTCTCGGGAAAAGAAAAAAAAACTGAACAAAATGTTAGCGAGGAGATCAGATGATTTCAATGACGCTCAAGATCAGTGATTCCATCGAGAGAAGACTTATAGACAGATTGAGGGGCGAGAGGAGATATCATGTGTGTTCTTCTGCTCTTCGGTTGGTGTCTGCTGATGTACAAATTTTGATTCTGTTCTGTCGGCTTTTCTTATAGTTGTATAAGGGCGAATAGTGCGCCAGTACATCCTTTACTTTTCTACTAGCTGTTTTATGGCGAATAGTGCGTCAGTACATCTTTTGTTTTTCTACTAGCTGTTTTAGGGTGAATAATGCGTCAGTACATCCTTTATTTTTCTGCTCTCTGTTTTAGGGCGAATAGTGCGTCAGTACATGCTTTACTTTTCTGATACTTGTTTTAGGGCGAATAGTGCGTCAGTGCATGCTTTACTTTTCTGATACTTGTTTTAGGGCGAATAGTGCGTCAGTACATGCTTTACTTTTCTGATACTTGTTTTAGGGCGAATAGTGCGTCAGTACATGCTTTACTTTTCTGATACTTGTTTTAGGGCGAATAGTGCGTCAGTACATGCTTTACTTTTCTGATACTTGTTTTAGGGCGAATAGTGCGTCAGTACATCCTTTACTTTTCTGATACTTGTTTTAGGGCGAATAGTGCGTCAGTACATCCTTTACTTTTCTGATACTTGTTTTAGGGCGAATAGTGCATCAGTACATGCTTTACTTTTCTGATACTTGTTTTAGGGCGAATAGTGCGTCAGTACATGCTTTACTTTTCTGATACTTGTTTTAGGGCGAATAGTGCGTCAGTACATGCTTTACTTTTCTGATACTTGTTTTAGGGCGAATAGTGCGTCAGTACATCCTTTACTTTTCTGATACTTGTTTTAGGGCGAATAGTGCGTCAGTACATGCTTTACTTTTCTGATACTTGTTTTAGGGCGAATAGTGCGTCAGTACATCCTTTACTTTTCTACTAGCTGTTTTAGGGCGAATAGAGCGTCAGTACATCTTTTGTTTTTCTACTAGCTGTTTTAGGGTGAATAGTGCGTCAGTACATCCTTTACTTTTCTACTAGCTGTTTTAGGGCGAATAGTGCGTCAGTACATCTTTTGTTTTTCTACTAGCTGTTTTAGGGTGAATAGTGCGTCAGTACATCCTTTACTTTTCTACTAGCTGTTTTAGGGTGAATAATGCGTCAGTACATCCTTTATTTTTCTGCTCTCTGTTTTAGGGCGAATAGTGCGTCAGTACATGCTTTACTTTTCTGCTAGCTGTTTTAGAGCGAATAGTGCGTCAGTACATGCTTTACTTTTCTGCTAGCTGTTTTAGGGCGAATAGTGCGTCAGTACATGCTTTACTTTTCTGCTAGCTGTTTTAGGGCGAATAGTACGTCAGTACATGCTTTACTTTTCTACTAGCTGTTTTAGGGCGAATAGTACGTCAGTACATGCTTTACTTTTCTACTAGCTGTTTTAGGGCGAATAGTGTATCAGTTCATCTTTTACTTTTCTGCTACTTGTTTTAGAGGGAATAGTGCGTCATTAAATTCTTCACTTTTCTGCTATAGTTCGTTTCAAATCATGTGCCCAACTTCAAAACGCTATTACGCAGTAAACATTTGTTAAAGACTGTTGAAATTTTCCAAATGTTATTAGAATGCAAAAGACCCTTTAAATGTATATTTAACAAATATCTTGCAGCTGCAGTTTTCTTAAAGCGGCGAATTTCTTTGATGTTTGTCACAATTGTAAATTGTGAAGCCCTAAAGAATAGAAATTACCGTAGTTGCTGGTCTATGATTAATTTTCACTAGGTAAAGGCGTGGCCGTAATGGGGAAATAACCTAATAAGACAAAACACCAGGAGAATTATTGTCTGCTCAGTTCAAGGACGGCTTCGCCGCTGAATGAACGGAAATGGAACACACAATGCCTCGTGTTTTCTACAAGTGTCTAATTGTGTCAGAAAACTCACGTGGAAAGCGTGCAAAATCGTCAATTTGACCATGTATGGATTTTTAATTGCTATTTTTAACTTAAATACTGTAAACATTAAGTTTTGACTACATCAATGGGTCGTAATAAATTTATATAAATCAAATAAGCAACAATAATAACCAAATGTTGTTTTTTTAATGAAATTAATTCCCTGTTGGGTTCTAATCATTATAACTTTACATGCAAATTTTGAAAAGCCTATAAAAAGCGGTTTAAAAGATATTGATTTTAAAAGTTGGGCACGACTTATGAAACGGACTATAGCTGTTTTTGGGTGAATTAAGCGCCAGTAGGTTACATTTTTGGAACACTATTTGGGAGTCGCTGAACTGTACTTCTATAATTAGTCTTGCCTTTTTCTATAATTTTATCATGTACCTTAACAACTTTGGCTGAGGTAGGAGATATGTCTATATTGGTTGTAGTCTCTTTTACTACCTGTCTAGTTTCCTAATATTATGCCGATGTCCAGTCATCTGGAGCTTTTTGTTGTTGCCATGCTGCATTGAATATTCTATGCAGGCATGTAACCCCTTTTATCCTCCTGCTTCTATTATTTCTAATGGCATGTTATCTATCCCATTTATTTCTTGGTGCATATTATATTTATCCTTATATTTGTTCTTTTATGATGTTGAGTTTAGAATGTGTGCATTCTTGTGTGGTGTTTCTTGCATTATTAGTAGTTGGTGCCAAGTTCAAGAGATATTCGAAATATTTTTTCCATATCCATTGATGCCGGTTTCCCTTTTTTGTCATCTATGAGTTCATTGAGGTCGTAGTTGTCTATTCTTTAGCTTGTTGCTTCATAAAGTCTCTTGTGGCTGTCTTGATGTCCCTGCTCATCTGTTGACCGTTTCTGTCCAAGTATTTTGCTTAACTTCTTTGGTCAGAATTTTAAGTTTTTTTCTCAG
The DNA here is from genome assembly GCA_032433765.1 of Megaustenia siamemsis. Classification (NCBI taxonomy): domain Eukaryota; kingdom Metazoa; phylum Mollusca; class Gastropoda; order Stylommatophora; family Ariophantidae; genus Megaustenia; species Megaustenia siamemsis. Next base: position 94,570,435 of record JAVIAB010000139.1, on the reverse strand, counting down.
GAGTAAAGCATGTATTTCACGTTCTTCTCAATTCTTCATCTTTCTACAAGCATTAAATATTTTCTTCCTTCCTTTAACTGCTTTTCTGAACGTGTCATTCTATCGTGGAGTGCTCTTCTTCCCTTCTTTCTTCCTTAGTTTTATTCCCCAAACTGTTGTTACGATGATGGTTATTGTTTACTTAAACTGCTTCCACTCTTCTTCTTCTGTATTTACATATTTAGGAAGTTACTTGATTTCTATTTAAGTTTTTCTTCGAGAGTCTTCGTTGATTTTTTATCTTTTAATTGATATATATATATACATATATATATATATATATATATATATATATATATATATATATATATATATATATAGAGAGAGAGAGAGAGAGAGACAGACAGACAGACAGGCAAGCAGACAGATGGATGAACAGACGGGGAGTCAGATAGACGGAATAAATTTTATATATATATACAGACAGAAAGAGGATGGACGGGCAGACAAATAGATACTCATAATGAGGTTTATGACATAATGGTAGTGACGCTGATGTGCTGGGCATGTGTCCAGGAGAACTGAAATGGGAAACACCCGTTTAACGTAATGCTATAGATTATAGAAATGAAGTTCCGTTTAGAAAAGAAAAAAGAATATTTTCTTGCATGAAAAATGAGTAGCCAACGACCTTCACACCGCCTGCAATTTTAGTTTACAGACTTTTGATAATTGTTACTCTTTTGCTAAAAAATCCACATGCTCTAATATATTGCCTAAACACTGTCTCTATTTGTACTATCACCGTCACTAGACAGAGCTCCCTTACACACTAAGATATATAGAAAACATGGTTTTAGTGAAGATAATTTTTAGTAGAAGTACATTTGTGTGTAATGAGGTCAGTCTATCTTTCCCAGAAAAATTGTGTGAACTTGTATGGTAAACAAGCAAGCCTTCAATGGGAGACTTTTAATCTTATACTTTGTGATACGTTTACAGTTCGCGTTTTGCTAAGAATCTATTCTATTTTATATAATGATTATTTCTCTTCTCTTTCCTTAAGTCGTTAATTTTCTTGTTTGTAGAAAGTCACCCATTAACGCCATTTCAGGGTCTTAAAATTTGCTTCTTTGCTTTGTTTTGGCATAATAGAATCAATTTCTTAATCTACACATTTTTGATGCCATAATCTTTTCTTTTGATTAATTTTTTTTTTTTTATGTTTTCACATGGTTGTGGAGTATTCTACATTCGTAATTATATTTAATAAATGGCCAGACTGCTTTCTCTTTGTGTTTTGATGAACCATTTGTTTTCTCTGCATTTCGATGAACCATTTGTTTTCTCTGCATTTCGATGAACCATTTGTTTTCTCCAATTTGTAACCGGCATCTTCACCATGTAACATATTCCAACTCTTGACCTGATGGTAGTATCTTCTATAGAAGAACTAGCTGTGCTCTCAAACTTGTCTGTGATATTTCTCCAAGCTTTGACTGTGTACATTCTCAGAGCTTCTACTTTATTCTCTCTCTAGCCAGACAGTCGTCACTTCTCAAGCCCATTTTCAAGTTTACACATGAATATCTTCATCGGTTTTTAAAGTTAAATTGAACTTTCATATAATCGCCCATCTACCAATGTAAATGCTATTTTGTAAATATCAATATTTGAGAAAGTAATACCTCCAGTTGCCATATTATATTTGATACAGTCATTTATACATTTATCTCAAATTTCTTATTGGCTCTTCCAGTTCCGGCATTGAGTGATCATTGTGACATTTACCAGAACATACACAAAGAATAAACAGGACAGGAAGCAAAATAAACGACACACACGAGAATGAGAAACATACACACACACACACGAGAATGCGAAACACACACACACGAGAATGCGAAACATACACACACACGAGAAAGCGAAACATACACACACTCACACACACGAGAATGCGAAACATACAAGCTAAGGTTGTAGATACGTTTAATATACATGTTTTTCCCACTGTGGTAACCAACGTATAACAAGAAAATATAATAAACTCCAAAAGAATTAAAATTTAGCTTCACGCCATTTAACATTTAGTACAAAGTTGCGCTGAATTATTTATATAATGTATAATAGTCACGTGTTATTATACAAAATACCGAGTCATATATTTCTAATTAATCATAATTTGCTTCTTAATTGATCAAATATAAAATACACAATGTAGGTTTCAACTCGAGTTATCTGCCTCAATACTTATTTTATAACTGTAGAAGGATAACATTTAGGCAGTCTGGTACTGGGATTATAGTATGAGAAATAAAATAATGTAAATAAACTCGTTTGTTGGGAATAAGGACAGGGATTCTTCATGTGAACAAATTATGTTACTTTCAGTCAAGCGTGTTTGAAAAAAAAGTGTTACAAGTCCGGTAATATAAAGCTAGAAGATCATTGCATGAAGAAAGCTGGTTCATAAGCTAGAACAGACTGAGTACATTTATATTTGAATATGTGTTGTCGTTTGCAATGTTTGGATGTGTGGAGACGTCACTTGCTAAAATGGGCACACAAATGCAGAATACATCAAGGATGATGTTATCGATTCCTTTTGCTTATTTTTTTCCCTTTATGTTCTAAATTGTCTTCATTTAACAAAAGTCAAACGTATATATGTTCATATATTTGTACATATGAAGTCATCAATATCTCATTCCCTTTTTACCTTATATTTTCTCTACTTTAAACGTACACATTCGATTGTTTTTTCCTCATCTATTTGACTCATCATCATCATTGAGTGCCGTCTCCGCAACGAAGGTTGGCTACCATGTAGCGCCATTTTGCTCTATCTCTTGCTTTGATGGTGCAGGTTGTCATCGGTTGATTTGTCCATCTTTTGATGTTACTCGTCCATGTTAATCTTGGTCTGCCTCTGCCTCTTTTACCTTGTATTTTCCCCTCCAGGATCACTTTCAGTAGGCTGTTGTGTCTTTTAACATGGCCTAAGAATCGCATTTGTCTTGTTCTAATTGTGTTCAGAAGTTCTCTTTTCATTTTTAGTTGTTTTAAGACTTTGTCATTTGTTTTCTTTTCCTTCCATCCAATTCTACCTATTCTTCTATATATCAACATTTCAAAGGCTTCAATTCTCTGTTCTGTTTTCTTGTCTAATGTCCATGTTTCAGCACCATATAGGAATATTGAGAAGGTGTAACATTTTGCTATTCTTAGTTTTAGCTCTGGTGTTATTTGTTTTGATGTTAGTATGTCCTTCATGACATTAAAATTACTTTTTGCCATTCCTATTCTTTTGTTTATTTCAGTTGTACATTTTCCATCACTGGTTATAGTATGTCCAAGGTAGTTATAGTTCTGAACTGTCTCAAGGTCTATTCCTTCAATTTTGATATCCACTTGTGGGTTTTGGGTATTTTCTTTGTTTATGATCATAGTTTTAGTCTTTTTGATATTCATATCTAGTCCATATTTTTTGCTTGTCGTGTTTATTTCATTAAGTAATTGTTGTAGGTCTTTAGGATTTTCTGCTAGTAGTACAGTATCGTCAGCATATCTTAGGTTATTGATTATCTTTCCATTAATTTGTAGGCCTGGCATCTCTATGGTGTTTTTAAAGATTTGCTCAGTGTATAGATTGAACAAGCTTGGTGATAGGATGCATCCTTGTCTTACTCCTCTTTTTATATCAATGGGTGTAGAGAACTCTTTGTTATATTTTATTATTGCTGTTTGCTCCCAGTATAGATTGCATATTAGTCGTATATCCATGTCATCCAGATGTATCTCTTTTAGGCATTCTATAAGTTGTTTGACTAGTGTGTTTTAATTTAACATGTTGGCTGCATAATTCTTTTTCCTTTCATTGTATTCCCTTGCTGACACATTGGTTATTGGTTATTGGTTATGGAAGGCCTCGGTATCACTGCAAGCGAATTAAAATCCATAATTGCTCAACCGCCCGTGCCAGTGGAATCATCCGAATTATAACTCATCTTCCAAACAAAGAAAGGTAACTGTAGTCCCCATCATAGCAGTCTCAGCACACGCCAAAAGACATAAGCGAAACTGCACAGAAAGTGAACACAGCCAACTGTTCCCTGTCATACGATATCATCATTCATCATACACAATTGAAGTATCGAAACATGATCAAAATGGATGAGACACACAGCTCACGGTGTGCACAGAGCACTTAACTCAGTAGCTCCTGCAACAAGCCGGTATGCCGACACATACAAACACGTACGCACACACATACACAAATTCATCATTAATCCAATAGATTGTTTGCGCAATATGAAAGCAGGAAAAGCTCCTGGTCCAGATAATATAACAAAAGAAGAGATTGAAGCCATGGGTGCTTTTGGAATAGAAATAATAATACAAATATTGAATGATATCTACAACTCCGGATATACCATACGACCTTTAAAAAAAATTATTCATAGCCCTACCAAAGAAATCTGGTGCGATTGAATTCAATGATCATCGCACAATAAGCCTTATAAGTCACATGCCTAGGATATTACTAAAAGTCATCATGCGTTGTGTGCGTAACAAAGTCAGTCCAGAGATTAATGGATAACGATGTGGTTTTGTTAGAGGTAAAAGAACGAACGATGCCATATACATCATACAACTTTTAGTAGAAAGAGCCATAGAGGTGAAAACAGATCTATACTTATGTTTCATAGATTGTACCAAAGCATTTGACAAAGTAAAGCATTAAGAAATAATACAATTTGTAGAAAGCATAAACATAAACAGCAAAGATCTAAGAAAAATAAAGAAAATGTACTGGCAACAAACAGCGGCCACTAGAACTAGAAATCAATTGGGAATGTTTCAACAAATAAAAATGGGTGTCAGGTAAAGTTGTGTGCTGTCGCCAGATTGATTTAATATGTTTATTGAGATTATTTTAAGATCCATATGGGGCATGCACGTAATAATAATTGGAGGTCATAATATAAATAATCTAAGGCATGCTGATGATACCAACTGAATCGCTAAGACTTGAACATGAGTTACAAAGTTAGACATCATAGTGGAGGAAATCAACAATAAAGGAAATAAAAGACATAAATAATTGTAGCAACAAAGAAAAAGAAATCATCGTATATACAATAAGGACAAGTGGAACAATATTAAAACAGACAAATATTTGGTAACATTGATAATTTAAATATCTGGAAACAATATTGCCTTCAAATGATCGATGTATAACAGAGGTAAGGTGCAGAATGGTTCAGGAAAAAGCAGCTTCCCAAAAAATGCGGAAGATATTGTGCAATCCATTATTGACAACAGAAACAAGAAAAAACAAAATCTTAAATATTATGTAGAGCCAGACTTAACACATGAATGTGAATCAAGGACAATAGAACAGCATACAAAAAAATCACTGGTGGCAGTACAAAATGTGTTTTACAGAAGAATGTTTAGAATACCATGGGCAAGAGTATAATGAAAATGTTCTGAGATAGGCCAAAGCAAAAAGAGAGCTAATTTCCAAAATTAGGAAGAAACAATCATCATTTTTTGGTCTAATAATGAGAAGAGAACAGCTGGAATAACCTTGTAACAACTGGAACAATTGAGGGACGAAGAGATAGAGGAAGGCAATTAGAAAAGATACCAGACAGCTTAAGAGAATGGCTTGGCAGAAGGTCAACAACAGAAATGATAAATAACTGTCGAGATCGAAAGTTGTGGAGAGAGATGATCACCTTTTCCAGCAGGAATGGTACTTGATGATGATATTTATGGGCTTTTATCATAAAGTGACATTCGAGCTCTTATTCTAGGATCATTATTAACATGTCAATATGGCATACACTTACTTCAATTCACTCGTTCTTGACAGGGGTATTTGATGGGAGTGGTGTTATTTTGTTATACTTGACTACTGTTTATTATCTACTGTAAGTTGTATTTACGTTTGTGATATTTTGCTAGATAAAAGCTTGTGAGTATGGTATTTTAAGTGATATCTAAGTAGGTACCTCCCTTGTGTGAACTATTCCATTTTACATCTTAAATGCAATTATAATTGAAAACAGTTATATATTTTAATTAAAACAAATGTTATATATATAAGAATAATATGAAAACTATATTTTTTAAAGTAGCAAACAAGCGAGAGAATTAATATATCAGTGATATATTTTTATAGCTTATTTCTGTGTATTTCCCCATCATCTCCCATCTTTCCTCCATTCCTCTCTGTCAAGGGTGATTCGAGCTTTAATTGTTTGTTGTCCTTTTAGAATACGTTCTTCTACAAATATAAACCAACAACTCAATAATCAGATGTAGAAGCTCACAGACGCCCAGCAATGATATCCCAATCCACAGGCCGATAGTCCCACCAACATCAGAAAAGAACTGGACGAGCTGTGGATCAGGAGAAATATAACGTCACGCAAGAAAACATCAAATCACGCAAGAAAACATCAAATCAAGCAAAGAAAACATCAAGTCAAGCAAGAAAACATCAAGTCAAGCAAGAAAACATCAAGTCACGCAAGAAAACATCAAGTCACGCAAGAAAACATCAAGTCAAGCAAGAAAACATCAAGTCACGCATGAAAACATCAAGTCACGCAAGAAAACATCAAGTCAAGCAAGAAAACTTCAAGTCAAGCAAGAAAACATCAAGTCATGCAAGAAAGCTTCAAGTCAAGCAAGAAAACATCAAGTCAAGCAAGAAAACATCAAGTCACGCAAGAAAACATCAAGTTACGCAAGAAAACATCCAGCCAAGCAAGAAAACATCAAGTCACGCAAGAAAACATCAAGTCACGCAAGAAAACATCAAGTCACGCAAGAAAACATGTGAAGCTAAGTTAGTGGATAAAAAAAATAATAGTACTAATATTTAAAATACCTCTACTAGGCGTACAATCTTACATATTTCTGGACAGTAATATGGGCAAAGGGGGAGGAACAGAAAATGATATCAAAATAAGGATATCAAAATAAGGATATCAAAAGCAAGAGGAGCATTAGTTGCACTGGAAAACATATGGAAGTCCAAATAAATTAGGTTAACTACCAAAAAAAAAAAAATTCAACCCCAACTTTAAGTCAGTCTTATTATATGACTGTGAAACATGGAGAATAACAAAAATTACAATCATGAATATACGTATCTTCATTAATGGATGCTTACACAGACAGAATAAAATGATAGACCTGGCAGGACAAAATCATTAGCATAGAATTAAGGAAATGTACCAGTTAAATACCAGTGAATAAAGAGATACAGTGTAGAAAATGGCGCTGGATAGGACACACACTGAGGAAGCCAACTGAGAGTATTACATATCAGGTCCTTTTTGTAATCCCCAGGGGAAAAGACAAAGTGGAAGATCAAGCAATTTTTGGAGAAGACAGATGAAAGCAGACATGAAGATGATGGAGAAGGCAGATGAAAGCAGAGATGAAGATCATGGGGAAGACATGGAATGATCTTGAAAGAATGGCAAGGAAAAGAACGGCTTGGAAAGTGTTTGTTGAAGACCTATGCTCAACAGGGAGCTGAAAGATTGAAGAAAAGAATATTTAAATTAGTAATTAATAACATTTACAATTAAAACGATTTAAAAAATAATCTGTTTCTTAGTAGTCCACTTCTCATCTGTTTGTACCTTATAATAAAATATGTCTATTATTTAACCAAGCAATGCCATTTATATCATAAGATCTTTAGTAGATAGAGCCATAGAGGTGAAAATAGATCTATACCTATTTTTCATAGATTAAACCAAGGCATTTGACAAAGTAAAGCACCAAGAAATAATCACAATTTTAGAAAGCATAAACGTAGACAGCAAAGATCTAACAATAATAAATAACATGTACTGGCAACAAACAGCGGCCATAAGAACTGGAAACCATTTGAGAATGTTTCAACAAATAAAACAGGGTGTTAGACAAGGTTGTGTGTTGTCACCAGATTTGTTTAATATTTATAGTGAGATTATTTTAAGATCCATAAGGGGCATGCCTAGAATAACAATTGGAGGTCATAATATAAATAATCTAAGGTATGCTGATGATACAGTCTTAATCGCTAAAATTGAAAATGAGTTACAAGAAATGTTAGACATTATAGTGAAGGAAAGCAAAAATAAAGGACTCAGCCTTAATAGCAAAAAGACAGAGGTAATGGTAACAACAAAGAAAAAGACATCACCTCATTACAAAATAAAGACAAGTGGAACAATGTTAAAACAGGTAAATGAATTTAAATATTTGGGAACTGTGTTAACCTCAGACGGAATATGTACAAAATAGGTGAGATGTAGAATGGCACAGGTAAAAGCAGCTTTCCCAAAAATGAGGAAGATACTATGCAATCCATTTTTGACAACAGAAACAAGAAAAAGAGTTCTAAAATGTTACGTAGAGCCAGTCTTAACATATGGATGCGAATCATGGACAATAGGACAACAGACAATAAAATCACTGGAGTCTGTAGAAATGTGGTTTTACAGAAGAATGTTGAGAATACCATGGACAGTTAAGAAGAGGAATTAAACACGTCCGAAATAGACCAAAGCAAAAATAGAGATAATTTCCAATATTAGGAAGAAACAATCATCATTGTATGGCCATGTAATGAGAAGGGAACAGCTGGAATATATTGCAACAACTGGGAAAAATTGAGTGACAAAGAGATAGAGGGAAACAAAGAGAAAAAATACCAGACAGCTTAAGAGAATGACTTGGCAGAAGATCAACAACAGAAATGATAAATAACTGTCGAGACACCCGACTAGACTACCGACGTTCGGACAACCCGTGTTCAATTCCCGCTGGGAGCAGTGTGAATTGTACTCGTGGTTGGAATAAAAAAAAAATACCCCCACGGTCGACCCAGCCGTTGGCAGAAATGGGTACCAGGGTATATTATCCTGGGAAGGTGAGGAATGTCGCTTCGCATCTGAGTTTCGATGCTTGAGGCTACACTATACAGAAATATCCGAACATTTCTGGATAGGCGGCCGAGCACATATGGGTATATACTCGCGTGCTAAGACGCCGGTTCAAGTCTCGTACTTTACCTTTATCTTTAACTGTCGAGATCGAAAGTTGTGGAGAGATATATTCAATTTTCAAAGGCTTAAATTTTCTTTTCTGTTTTCTTGTCTAATGCTCATGTTTCTGCACCATATGTGAGAATATGGTTGAAAATGTTGAGAAGATATAGCATAGTTCTTTTTTTTTTTAGTCCTGGTGATATTTGATTTGATGTTAGTGTTTTTTTTATCTCATTAAAATTACTTTTTGCCATATCTATTCCTTTGTTTTTCTTCAATTATATATTTTCCATCACTGGTTATAGTATGTCCCAGGTAGTTGTAACTCTGAACTATCTCCAGGTTTATTCTTTCAACTTTGATATCCACTTGTAGATTTCGTGTTTTTTCGTCTTTGCTTATGATCATAGTTTTAGTCTTTTTGATATTCATATCTAATCCATATTTTTTGCTTGTCATGTTTATTTCATTAAGTAATTGTTGTAGATCTTTAGAATGTTCTCCAAGCTGTACAGCATCATCATTATTTCATTAAGTAATTGTTGTAGATCTTTAGGATTTTCTCCAAGCTGTACAGTATCATCAGCATATCTTAGGTTATTGGTTATCTTTCCATTAATGTTTATGTGTGGCATCTCTGAGATGTTTTTAAAGATTTGCTCATTGTATAGATTGAAAAGTGTCAGATGATGGTATTATTCATCTACTTATTATATATCTACTTCCCATTGATCTGCTGTCTATTCACCTACCTATTATTCATTTATCTCTTATAATTCCATCTACGTCTTATACATTTATCCATATGCTACTTTTTACATATCTACCTTTTATATATCTACCTCTTATTGGCTGCATCTTATACATCTACCTCTTAAACTTATAATCTTCATCTCATATAACTGCTACTTATACATCTTCTTTTTGTTCGTCTACATCAACCTGTTGTGAATGTATCTCTTATTTATCTACTTCTTATACATCTAGTTCTTATACATCTACCTCTTATATCTATATTGAAAAGGGTGTCCATCAAAAACTACTTGTTCTCTAAACTATAAAATCAAAACTAATTCAGATAATCTTATACACTAGTGACTACTCTTGCATCAACTAATCATGTTTCTAGTTATCTCATTTAGTATTACACACACACACACACACATACACACACACATACAAGAACCCACTCGATATGCGCCCCAGCCGTTACTCGGCAACCTTTGATGCTGTAGTCTTGCTGGACCTGGCTCTATGAACAATATACGGGGTGATACAATTGACATATCTAGTGATGCGTTTCCTGTTCATTCAAAAATGTTCTTTTCTGCCTCAGCAAATCTCCGAACGCTCCAATCTCCCCGCAAACTACAAGGGGGCAGTGACATCCAAGATGGTGCCCACCACACAGCAGCGCAGCTGGTGCGTTCTTGAAATGTACTAAAATAAACAAGGTTGTTGTGACGGCTTTCAAATTTAAATATAATTTGGATCCACCTACTAACAAGTCCATTATGAGGTGGTACAACAATCTCATTGAAAAAACGATGCATCTGTGATCAGAGAAAAGGACCTACACCTCGACCGTGGGTCTCGGACCAAGTTGTTCACGTCAGAGAAGTCTGTTTGCACATTCTCAAGAGGTAAAGTCACATAATTATCCGAGAGTTACACGTCCCTAAAAGTATGTGCCTCCACTGCCCACACCAAACATGGATAATCTGTAGGAATGCATCACTGAATCTATTAACGTGATCATGCCGAATATATATATATATATATATACAGCACAGGTTTGTCGCATCGAAATTTGCCGAGCAACGGCTGGGGCGCATATGTCGAGTGTGTTGTACGAAGTGATATCAAGTTTTTAATCCAAGAGTGTTTTGTGGGCAATCTGTGCCTCTACCTCTTATTCATCTACCTTTATACATGTTTTCTCTTTGTGCAGCCTTATATGCGCTTCACCACAGTCCTCTGCTGTGACTATAAACATGGACATAGAGGACATGTCGTGATGGTCATATCGTTTTTAAAACAGTAACAGATTAAATGAGGATGTGAAAAGTGTTTATGCATCTGAGCTACACTGGACATCAGCTACACTGGACATCAGCTACACTGGACATTAGCTACACTGGACATCAGCTACACTGGACATCAGCTACACTGGACATCAGCTATAAACAAAATAATTGTGAAAAAAATGTTTCAACCTTGTTTTAAAATCAAAATTAAACAAATACACATCTTCACATTAAAGTGATTTAATTTTCTAAATTGAGAATGCCTTTAGAGTTGAAGCGTTGGTTTGTCTAGCCGTGTCTTATCCGCAAAGTTAAAACATTCAAATGTTAATAAATTGTTATAGTGTCTACACAAACTTTGCCTCGTTTCAACGTTGCTTCCATTCATTCTCATGCTATTAATAAAATGGTTGTAAATGTCACTTCCCACCGTCCCAAAAATTGGTACGCTAGGAGATCTAGCTTTTGAGCTATTGATAATTAATAATGGAAAGTCTACCATGTGGCGCACTGTTAATTAATAATGAAAAGTCTGCTATGTAGCCACTGCTAATTAAAAATGGAAAGTCTGCAATGTAGCCCACTGCTAATTAATAATGGATAGTCTGAAATGTAGCCCACTGCTCATTAATAATGGAAAGTCTGTCATGTAGCCCACTGCTAATTAATAATGGAAAGTCTGCTACGTAGCCCATTGCTAATTAATAATGAAAAGTCTGTCATGTGACTCACTGCTAATTAATAATGGAAAGTCTGTCGTGTGACCCACTGCTAATTAATAATGGAAAGTCTGTCATGTGACCCACTGCTAATTAATAATGAAAAGTCTGTCATGTGACCCAATGCTAATTAATAATGGAAAATCTGCCTTGTGACCCACTGCCAATTAATAATGGAAAATCTGTCATGTGACCCACTGCTAATTATTAGTGGAACGTCTGTCATGTGACCCAATGCTAATTAATAATGGAAAGTCTGTCATGTGACCCACTGCTAATAAATAATGGAAAGTCTGTCATGTGGCCCACTGCTAATTAATAATGGAAAGTCTGTCATGTGACCCACTGCTAATTAATAATGGAAAGTCTGTCATGTGGCCCACTGCTAATTAATAATGGAAAGTCTGCTACGTAGCCCATTGCTAATTAATAATGAAAAGTCTGTCATGTGACCCACTGCTAATTAATAATGGAAAGTCTGTCGTGTGACCCACTGCTAATTAATAATGGAAAGTCTGTCATGTGACCCACTGCTAATTAATAATGAAAAGTCTGTCATGTGACCCAATGCTAATTAATAATGGAAAATCTGCCATGTGACCCGCTGCTAATTAATAATGGAAAGTATGTCATGTGACCCACTGCTAATTATTAGTGGAACGTCTGTCATGTGACCCAATGCTAATTAATAATGGAAAGTCTGTCATGTGACCCACTGCTAATTAATAATGGAAAGTATGTCATGTGGCCCACTGCTAATTAATAATGGAAAGTCTGTCATGTGGCCCACTGCTAATTAATAATGGAAAGTCTGTCATGTGGCCCACTGCTAATTAATAATGGAAAGTCTGTCATGTGGTCCACTGCTAATTAATAATGGAAAGTCTGTCATGTGACCCACTGCTAATTAATAATGGAAAGTCTGTCATGTGACAAACTGCTAAATAATAATGGAAAGTCTGTCATGTCGCCCACTGCAAATTAATAGTGGAACGTCTGTCATGTGACCCAATGCTAATTAAAAATGGAAAGTCTGTCATGTGGCCCACTGCTAATTAATAATGGAAAGTCTGTCATGTGACCCACTGCTAATTAATAATGGAAAGTCTGTCATGTGGCCCACTGCTAATTAATAATGGAAAGTCTGTCATGTGACCCACTGCTAATTAATAATGGAAAGTCTGTCATGTTGCCCACTGCTAATTAATAATGGAAAGTCTGTCATGTGGCCCACTGCTAATTAATAATGGAAAGTCTGTCATGTGACCCACTGCTAATTAATAATGGAAAGTCTGTCATGTGGCCCACTGCAAGGTAAACATTGGGAGTTTTCAATTTAAAGCAAGTAGTTCGGTGTAAACCTACCAGGTATAGTGACAGCTTTACCAAAAAAAAAAAAAAAAAAAAAAAAAGTACTGACGTTCCGGCCTACACACAGCCCCCTTCAGAGAACAAAAATAACATAAAAGGACAAGGAATAAAGATAAACTCTACTACATCTAAAATGAGCGTGTGACGTAAATTACGGAGAAATAAAAAGAGGGATAAGAAATGAAATTATAAAACAAAAGGGAGATGTACAACATTATAAGAGGAATAGCAATTGATAATAAATAAAAAATTAGGACATACAAATTAGTAGACTAAAAGTATATAAAAATAATAAGAGATTTAACTGAGACCCGACCCAAGACCTCTGATAGAGTGGATGGCTGTAAGCAAAATGTTAATGTGATGAAACATGAGACGCAGAGCGGGGAGAAAAGACCTGTCATGTGATTAGACGAGAGGTTCGATAGGATTGGGAAGTGATAATAGACGGTGTAAAAAGTGGTCAAGGATTAGACGAGTTACAGACGGAGGAGTGGAGTGAAGACATGAGTACACATGACCAGACGTGCCTCGGGAAACAAGGAGACAAATGAGGCGTAATGGGAGACTGGTGTAAACACAGGGTGTGATCAACATGAAGGAATGGAATGGTAGTGTGTCTGAAAGAAATCATAAAATAACAGATATGTGAAAATGATATATAAAAGAGAGACTAATGTAGAACTGAAATATACAGTGAAACAGAAGAATAATGCGAAAACGTATGGATATGGATAATAAATATACGTTGCTAAAAGAGGGATCATGACTTCTGCAGATGTGTGCCAACATACCTACAAATAGACCCAGTGGGAAATCACGTCAGAATGTTAAAGACCAAAACAAGACAAAAGGGGGGGGGGGAATGAATAAGAGGGAGGGGGATGAAATCGGAAGGGAGATGGGAATGAAATAAGCAAAGAGGAGGTGGAAGAACATGAGAGAGAGCGAGAGTGAGAGAGAGAGAGAGAGAGAGAGAGAGAGAGGGGGGTAATTGATTACCCGTGAGAAAAATGATACACTGAACCCCCGAGGGGTGAGACAACCCTTACGGACGATAAAACGATTATCTAAGGGGAATCGGCTACGGCTGTCAGAAGAACTTGACACCAGGCCAATGACTTAGAATTCCACCTTACCCTGATGGCCCTTGCAGTTGAAGTGAGATGCTACTAGGGTACCTGCGTCTCGAGTGATGTCATACAAATTTTGACAGTATCCGACACATGGCGGGGTCCTGATTGGCCTATGCAAGTCTATTACATCGCTTACATATGATGACATAGATAATGTTACACAATGTACAAGTGACTCCTTCCATGATCTCTACTGGGCCAACAGGGAAGAGAACCGTATCCGTCTGGGGAACATGATTACAAGTAGTACACTGATTGCGATCGCAACGGAAAGTAAGCCGATGATTATGGAGGGAGGCAGGAAGGTGGTTCCTGACAGGCGTATTGCGAAGGTTACGATCACTAATGAGGGCAACTAAAGGAGAGTCAAGGAAGAAAAATTAAGAAAACTAAACAGAACAACAAACTAGCGGAAAGTTTTAATGATTCAGATCAATTACATTTTCAAAGTCATGTTTACACCTTTGACTTGAAAAAAAAAACATCGCTGAATAATGTTGATTGTTGAAAATAGATGTATATGAAATAAGCATTCCCCCGCTTCCATTGGTGCATGTTTGCATGTTTATTTTCCGCTAACATTTGTCGCTACAGTTTGCACGTTACATATTTTGTGATATTAAACCGCTTTTATTTTCTCGTAATAAAAGGAACCAAAGTTTCAGTTTGAAGATAAAGTCGCTGAAAACAGATTAAGTAAGTCAACATGTTCACTAGGATGATTCATCTTTAATATGATCTTCCACTTGTTATGTTGTTTAAGGTCTTCTTTATGTCTTAAAGCCACCACAGTCTTGATCAACCCCCTGCCTTGTCCGCCTCAATAAAACTCTCCATTATTGCTCTAAACAAGGAACTCGCACTGCAAGACAAAAGAAAGTACGATTGTTTATGCATATGTAATTAGATCGCGTGACTTATATCATTTTTGCTTGAACACTAAGATGACCCTTCATCATCATCATCATCATCAAGTACCGGGCCTACTGGCGTAGGTGATCATGTCTCTTCACAACTTTCGACCTCGGCAGCTATTTATCATTTCTGTTGTTGACCTTCTGCCAAGCCATTCTCTTAAGCTGTTATTTTTTTCTCTTTGCTCCCTCTATCTCTTCGTCCCTCAATTTTTCCAGTTGTTACAATATATTCCAGTTGTTCTCTTCTCATTACATGGCCAAAAAAATACGATTGTTTCTTCCTAATATTGGAAATTAGCTCTTTTTTGCTTTGACCTCTTTCAGAACATCTTCATTACTCTTCTTAGCTGTCCATGGTACTCTCAACATTCTTCTTTCTATTGTTGTGGCGATTCATGATTGTACAAAGGAATTACGACGGTGGTTTTCTGTTGCCTTCCGTCGATTTGTTTACGGTTGGTTTCGCTAGCCTTTGACTAAAAAGTCTCATCCACAAGGCAGTGGGGTTGTTTTACTTTGGGGTACCCTCCTTTAGCCTTTTACTCTCCCGAGCTTACCTGCAAGGCAGCAGGGCAGCCACAGGTTGTACTGTTTACTGCATACAATAGCAGGTAAAATTACCTGACCTGACACAAGATGACCCTTACTTACCCCATAATCCTCTGTCTCTAAGACTTCCAAGTGGTTCAGGTCTTCAAAGTAGATTTGGACCATGAGAAACTCCTCACTGTTTGTAAGTAAAAAAAAAGAGAGTAATTTAGTCCAGTTTACTTTAAGAGAAGATATATATTAATTTCATATCATTTTAAGTTCATGCATGTTATGTGCAACAATACACAATCATCTGTCAACGATGTCTCAAAATGTATATTGGCCAAACAGGTCGACGCTTGACGGACGGATTCTGTGAAAACTTCTATAAGAGCAAACATGATGATAGCACACCTGTCCGCTCTCATTTCAGATTTCTAGGATATAATAGCTCTGATGACTTCCATGCTATTGGTATCTTTTCTTGTTCCTCTGATGACTTCCGTGCTATTGGCATCTACTCTTGTTCCTCTGATGACTTCCGTGCTATTGGCATCTTCTCTTGTTCCTCTGATGACTCCCGTGCTATTGGCATCATCTCTTGTTCCTCTGATGACTTCCGTGCTATTGGCATCTTCTCTTGTTCCTCTGATGACTTCCATGCTATTGGCATCTACTCTTGTTCCTCTGATGACTTCCGTGCTATTGACATCTTTTGTTCCTCTGATGACTTCCATGTTATTGGCATCTTCTCTTGTTCCTCTGATGACTTCCGTGCTATTGGCATCTTCTCTTGTTCCTCTGATGACTTCCGTGCTATTGACATCTTTTGTTCCTCTGATGACTTCCATGCTATTGGCATCTACTCTTGTTCCTCTGATGACTTCCGTGCTATTGGCATCTTCTCTTGTTCCTCTGATGACTTCCGTGCTATTGACATCTTTTGTTCCTCTGATGACTTCCGTGTTATTGGCATCTTCTCTTGTTCCTCTGATGACTTCCGTGCTATTGGCATCTTCTCTTGTTCCTCTGATGACTTCCGTGCTATTGACATCTTTTGTTCCTCTGATGACTTCCATGCTATTGGCATCTACTCTTTGTTCCTCTGATGACTTCCGTGTTATTGGCATCTTCTCTTCTTCCTCTGATGCCCACAGCCGTTTCACGTTGGAGAACCGACTCATAGTCCGCCTTGGTACTCTCCAACCGAGAGGTTTATACTACCATCTTTAACATATGGTGTTTTCTCCATGTCTTTCCTGTGTCCTACACCTATCCATGACCTTTATTACCTCTCTTGCTCTTCTTCTCCTTTGCCACCCATATACCCTTTTTCGTTTACTCTTCTTTTCGTTTTATTCGCACCAGAATTGACACTTCCGTTCATGTTTCCAATGTTTTCAATTTTTCATTGTTTGGTTCCTTTGGTCTAATTAAATCCTACCTGTCCTATTGTCTATTAATCTTTTATTAAGACACTACGAAAATCGTGGCCACCGTCTTTTCCGACATTTTTTAGAGCTGTGTAGTTTTTGAGCATCCTAACTTGGGATTGTGTGTTCATTATGTATAGTTTGTTGGATATACCTGCTGAAGGCTTGTGCCGAAACGTTGTAGTTTGTCTTGTCTTTTTGTTAGTTTAGGTGCTCAATACCATTTTGTTTATTTTCTTTCTTAATACTAACAGCTGTTTGATGATGTCAATTTAGTAGCCTTGGGTTCTTTTCTCAGTCGTAAAACTTGACTTGTGTATAATTCTGCTACACTACATAGAATATACTTATACAATATAAGTAAAGAATACATATCAGAAGCTTCTAATAGAAGGGATTGAGCAGTGGAGAAGAGAATATTGAGATGAAAAAGTTACAACCAAATGGCAAATCATAAATAAAAGGATACTGAAACTTGCCACATTTTACCCGAAAAAGAAAATAACAAAAACAGAAATAGATGACTGAAGCCATCCTGAAAAATATGGAATAGAGATAACAAGGAAAGAACACTAACGCAGTAAAAAATACAGTGAAATACACAAAATGTGCGTAAGAACAAAAGATGACTGGTTCAATCAAAGATATATAGAAATCAAAACTATGCAAAGTAAGCAAGATTTAAGAGTGAAATAGGGAATAGACAAATAATTGCCATGCTGCTGTAAATCTTGTATCAGTAAGCAAGTAGTGGGGTGTAGTGTAATACATTCCTGCAATGTTTGGTGACAGCTTTATAAAAAAAATGAAATCAACAAACTACTGACGTTCGTCTTAAATGGGACCTTCTTCAAAGAACAAGAACAACACAGACTATAAAGGAATAAAGATAAATTCTTCTACATCTAGAACGAACGGGACAGATAAATAATCAAGGAGAAATACAAAGAGGGATAAGAAAAGAAATTATATAGCAAAAGAGAGATGTACTACATATAAGAGGATACAAATTGTTAATATGTAAAAATTTGTGAGCTAAAACATATTGTTATACTAATAGGCGACTTGACTGAGGCACGACCCAAAAGCTTCCAGCAAGTAGATGACTGAATATATGAAGACATGTAAGATGACCAGGACGCCGAGCTGGAGAACGACATTGCGAAAATCTTTATGACATCCTTGAGACGCAGGTATCCCTGTATCGTCCCAATGAACTCTGTGGGCGGGGTATTGAGTATGTACAATGCCATGCTCTTCTGACAGCCGTAGCCGATACAACAAAAAAGATACTTTCTAATTGTCCGTACGGGTTGCCTCTTCCCACGGGGAATCAATGTAGCACTTTCTCAACGGTAATCTATACGCCCTCTCCCTCTTCTCATTTTCCTCCATCCCCTTTTCTTGTTTCATTTCCATCTCCCTTCCAATTCCCCCCTCCTCTCAATTCTACCCTTCCCTTCTCCTGTGTTGGCCACTTACATCATAACGGGATTTGCCATGTCGATACGTAGGGTCTATATTGCATATTTGCAGGCAATTTGGCAACCATCTACTGGTGTCATGATTTCTCTTTACCATCGCCTATTTAAAATTACAGGAGCACTGCTATTATTTACCAGTTCCAAACTTATATTTCTAAACGTTATCAATACGTACTCTGTAATATTTTCCTACTTCACGTTATATTATAGTTCCTCCTTAGTCTCTTTTGTCCTTATATTCCATTTCCACATAGCAGCTGTTATACTACTTCTTTCAGACACGTACCGTCCTATCCGTCCTCGAATATCGCGCCGCTTGTTTCGCCAGTCTCCCATAATCCTCTATTACGCCGCATCTACCTTATATTCCATTTCCACATAGCAGCTGTTATACTACTTCTTTCAGACACGTACCGTCCTATCCGTCCTCGAATATCGCGCCGCTTGTTTCGCCAGTCTCCCATAATCCTCTATTACGCCGCATTTATCCCCTTGTTACCTAAGTCACATTTGGCCTTTTCTGCATTTGTTTTAACACCATAGTATACAATTATCTATCTTCGGCCTGTACTCGTCTCATTATTGACTACTTTTACACCTCATATTATCACTTTACAATCTCATCCGTTTCTCGTCTAAACACGGTGAATGCATTTTTTCCCCCCAACTCTCTCTCACGTCTCATATTCACACTTGACTTACAGTCATCTCTTCTCTAGAAGCTTTTGGATCGTGCCTCATTTAAGTCTTGTATTAGTTTAACAATCTGTTTTAGCTTACTAATTTTCTTATACTATCAATTTGTATTCTCTTACATGTAGTAAATTTCCTTTTTGTTTTGTATATTTTATTTCT
This sequence comes from Megaustenia siamemsis, assembly GCA_032433765.1. Lineage (NCBI taxonomy): Eukaryota > Metazoa > Mollusca > Gastropoda > Stylommatophora > Ariophantidae > Megaustenia > Megaustenia siamemsis. The sequence goes on along the minus strand of JAVIAB010000139.1, from coordinate 94,550,918 downwards.
TCTTGATTTACCTGTTCGGCACATTCTAGATGTTATAAAGTTTATCTTTATTCTCGCATGTCATGTGTTGTTCTCGTTCTCTGAGAAAGGTCGCATATAGGCCGAAACTTCAATATTTTATTCTGTTCCTGTTTTACAAAGCTGCTATAATTGCTTGTATAAATGTAAGTAACACCCACGTACTTGCTTCAAGATTTGCGAGGGACACACACAGAAATAAAGAGAATGACTTCTTCTTCTATCTTTTAGCTCCCAGTGGAGCATAGGTCTTCAACAAACACTTTCCAAGTCGTTCTGTTTTTTGCAATTCTTTTAAGATCATTCCATGTCTTCACCATCATCTTCATCTCTGCTTCGATCGTCTTCTCCAAGAATTCCTTGGTCTTCCTCTTTGTCTTTTCCCCTGGGGATTCCAAAAAACGGCTTGTTGTGTAATACTCTCAGTTGGCTTCCGTAGTGTGTGTCCGATCCATCGCCATCGTCTTCGCTGTATATCTTTATCCACTGGTATTTGACCGGTACATTTCCATAATTCCACGTTAGTGACTTTGTTCTGCCATTTCCATCCCTTTATTCTGCGCAAGCATCCATTAATGAAAGTCTCTACCTTCGTGATTGTCAATTTTGTTATTCTCCATGTTTCACAACCATATAATAGGACCGACTTAACATTTGAGTTGAAAATTTTTATTTTTGTATTTACTCTAATTTCTTTGGATTTCCATATGTTTCCCAGTGCAATGAAAGCTACTCTTGCTTTTGATATCCTTATTTTGGTATCATTTTCTGTTCCTCCCTCTTTATCTATATTACTGCCCAGATATATGTAAGATTGTACGTCTAGTAGAGATATTTCTCCTAGTTTTATTTGGTTATTGCCAACTGCATTAACTCTCATAATGTTGGTCTTATCTCTATTAATCTTTAGTCCTAGCTGTTGTGATCTCTCATCTAATATACTCATTTTATCCTGCATCTGTTGATGGTTGTGTGATAGGAGGACTATGTCATCAGCAAAGTCTAAATCATCAAGTTGTTTGGTCAGTGACCACTGGATCCCATTTATGTTGTTTTGAGTTATTTTCATAATCCAATCTATCGCCAGTAGAAAGAGAAATGGGGACAGAAGGCATCCTTGCCTTACTCCTGTTCTTATTTCAAATGCTTCTGTAAGCTGTCCTTTATGCACCACACTACATTTTGTTCCTTCATACATTGTTTTTATCAGGTCATTAACTTTATGGGGATTCTGTAATGACTCAGTAACTTCCAAAGCATTCTTCTGTCTAAACTATCAAATGCCTTCTCGTAATCTATGAATCCAATATAAAGTGGGAACTTTAGTTCTAAACTTTGTTCAACTATTATACGTAGAGTAGTTATTTGATCAGAACATGATCAAATAACTGACATGAAAAAAAAAGAAGAAAGAGAATGACTAGTTAAAAAAAACGCCACAAAAAGTGGATGAATTGCAAACAAAAAAGGAAAGATGCTAAAAGAAAACAAAGATATAACCATTATATGGCAGGTATATATAAGCTAATTATTTTATGACGAAAAAGAAAGGAAACCAACTAAACGTTACGTTATAAAATCTTGAAATCTGAGAAGGAAAAAGCTATAGGAACAATGAAAAAGCGAAATGCTGCTGGACCTGTGGCCACATACATAGAAAAATTATAAAGACACTAGACGATTTTGGCATTGAAGTGATCACAAACATGTGCAACGATATATATCATATAGGATACATACCAAATAAACTAAAACATCAACATTCATTGCATTACCTAAAAATAAAGGCGCAGTTGAATTCAGTGATTTTAGAACAATAAGCCTAATGAACCTTGTAACAACAATCTTGTTAAAAGTTATAGAAGGATGGATACAGAATAAAATCAATTTAGAATTATAAGAACAATTTAAATTTCGGAAAAAACAGTGGGACAAAAGAAGCCATTTTCTGCATGAGGACGTTAATTGAAAAGTACACAAAAGTAAACAACCCAATATATGTCTGATTCATAGGCAACACAAAATCATTTGATATAATATTTCTTGAACAACTCATAGACTGCCCAAAAGATATACGCCTAGATACAACATAGACATTAGTTTATAAAATAGGAATGGCAAAGAGTAATTTTAATGCCATGAAAAAAACGCTAACATCAAAACAAATAACTCTGAACTAAAATTAAGTATACCAAAATGCATCTCCTCAACATTTCTGTATTGTATAGAAACATGAACATTAGACAACAAATGAGAACAGAAAATTGAAGCCTTTGAAATGTGGATGTATAGAAGAATAGGAATAATTGAATAGAATGAAAAGAAAACAAACGATAAAGTCTTAAAACAACTAAAAGTGAAACGAAAACTGCTAAACATAATTCAAACAAAACAAATGAAATTTTTTGGGCATATTAAAAGACACATCAACCTATTAAAAGTAATCTTGGAAGGGAAAATACACAGTGAAAGATTAACCAAAATTAACATGGACGAATAACGTGAAAAGATGGAAAAGTCAGCTTATGACAAACTGAACCATGAAATCAAGAGACCGAGCGGAATGGTGCTTCATGGTAGTCAACCTTCGATACGGAGACGACACTCATTGATGATGATAGTAAATTAAACATGATCATAAGAGACGCTAGTGAATTGTTTGCAATATTTGTGGTTAAATTATGGTTAATATTACACCAGAAAGGGTCAAATTTTGAAATATTTAACACAATAAACCTTATTGGACTTTTATATCAGTAACATAAACATGAACTATTCTAGAATACTTATATTGTTGTCCAATTTCCCACATTCGAACCACTCTAAAAAAAATATCAATCTTAAGAGTGAAGGAATGTAGTTCCTCATGACATCTTCATTCACACATGAAGCAACGTGTTTATCTTTAACATTTAAATAATACTTTTAGATAACAATTAAGATGTGTACTGTTCAATTTTACAAATCTATATCGCTAGCCAGATCTCCGAGGAAATCTGTTGTCTTATTCCAGGTATCCTTGATGTCTTCAAATCATTTTCTTTTGTGCCTGCCCCTGAAGTGGCGCTTAGAAATCATGTCTTCTATTATTGTTTACTCCAGCCCTCTGTGTTTATGACGTGGCTCTTGTATTTCCTCTGTAGAATAGTTATAGGCCAGTTCTTTCTTCTTAAGTACTTTAAATCGTTTCATAAGTCTCACATATCTGACTTCCCATATCATTTTTGGGCACCAGGTTGTCTTCACTTTTCTATCCCCGTTTGCTTAGCAAAAAAAAAAACGGCTTAATTCGTTTTCTTCAGACTCAAAGCAGGGCTGTAGATGTCATATTGATCAGCTATGTATTGCTCGCTGCTTTCAGTACAGGTGTTGTGTTCCATCTTTACCTCAATAAGAAGTTGTCTAGTTGTTCTGTAGTATCAACCATGTATACAATTGAAGTTGTTTGTCAGAATCTAGTAGTCTATATCGTTATATCTGTGAACTGATACTGGTTGAAGGGTAAAACAGAGAAGAGTACATCAAAGGGAAACAATTATTTATGAAAATGTATTTCTTGAATAATTGATACCATTATTGTGCACACAAAATTTAGATTATATAACAAGCTGAGCACATATCGTCAAGCATTCGCTGAGAACACATACATATATGTTGTTGTGAAGCAGGGAGGTAGCAGGGAGTATGGAGGAGGATGTGTAGTATAACAGTGGAACAAATAGTTGCAGAAGTCAGAATGAAATATAGTTGCGCAGTGAGCAAAAGAGATTGAGAGTTAAGCGGAACAAACGGTGCACCAAATGGAACGGGGGGGGGGGTAGACAGGAGAGTGACGTAGAAGAAACGACAGTTAGAGATGGACAGTTAGAGGTGGAGGGTTAGACGTGGACAGTTAAAGATGGACAGTTAGAGGTGGACAGTTAGAGGTGGGCGGTTAGACGTGGACAGTTAGAAGTGACCATTGGTCGGACTTCCGTTTCCAAGATGGCGGATCTAGTCCACGTTCTCTCGATCGCTGCAGAAAGTGCATTCGGTGTCTGATTAATTTAGGATCTCCATTGCACTCCTATGCGTTAAAGTCAAAATGACGATCTACTTATTACATCTGCGCCGATAAAGCGATGTTGTACGCCGGCAATATTCCATTTTCGATAAATCAAGTGTTGTGAATGCGACCTTCCATCATCTAGGCTTGTTCTGCGCTTTACGTCACATTGGTGCTTTTCATGACCGTTGTTGGATTTGCTTAAATAAAAGTGATGATCTTCTTATTACATCTGCGCCGCTAAAGCGATGTTGTACGCCGGCAACAGTCCAGTTTTGACAAATCAAGTGTTGTGAATGCGACCTTCCAACGTGAAGACTTGATCTGCGCTTTGCGTCACATTGGTGCTGTTCATGGCCGTTGTTGGAATTCCTTGACGCAGGCAGCGTTTACTAGAGTAATCAGAAATCGAAAGGGAGCGAAATTGTGTGTACGACTCTTTTTGTGTGCTACGGTTACGTCATCATAATGGTTCATCGTATATCCCTAGACTCTAGACTGGCCGTACGCTGGTCTTGCCGTCGGTTGTTTGATGTGCGACGGGGATAATCGGACGACTAACTGTTTGTTCGGAGTTGGAGTCGGCGGCGATGGCCTGACATCATCAAGCGCTGTACATTTTATTTTTTAAAATATGACGATCATGATTTTCAAGAGGACGTGAACTCCCGGTATATGGTGGATAGGCGGTGGGAACAATTGAAGGCTATGCATGAAAAGTGTTCCTTATTGCAGTTTCCTCATATTCCAAGTCCGGCTTGTTGCAGGAGCTACTGAGTTAAGTGCTCTGTGCACACCGTGAGCTGTGTGTCTCATCCGTATTGATCATGTTTCGTTATTCCAATTGCTTTCGATGAATGATGATATCGTATGACAGGGAAAAGTTGGCTGTGTTCACTTTCTGCGCGGTTTTTCCTTATGTCTTTTGGCGTGTGCCGAGACTGCTATGATGGGGACTACAGTTACCTCTCTTTGTTTGGGAGATGAGATTCGGATGATTACACTGGCACGGGCGGTTGAGCAATTATGGATTTTAATTCGTTTGCAGTGATACCGGGGCCTTCTATAACCAAATAACCAAATAGTTAGAAGTGAGCAGTAGGAGTTTCGTGAAGGAACAACTGGGCCAAGGATGGACAGAGAGTAGTTGATCGGTGATCAGTGTGACATGTTCTTTGTGGATAGCTCGTGCTGCCAGAAATGTTTCCCTATCGATGTAAATATTAATATGAATTGTTATTCAAATTAATAAACAGATAATAGTTAGTTGATTCATCTTTTGTTTTAATTTTGAAACAAAAAAAATCGTCAAAAGACATGTGAGATGTAGCTGTCATGGTGAGAGCTATCGCTGATGATATTCGTATACACTCTCTGACGAAACCGAGAGTGTGTAATCTGCGGGTTACTGAACGGGTTCTTGATTTATCGGTAGAGCAAGAGGTGAGATTTTTACCGTGGAACAGTTGGCGCTTCGAGTTCCCAAAAGGTCGGGACACTGTATTGGTCAGGGTCCCAAGAAAGCACGTAAGACATACACGCATTTTAACTGACACCTGGTGTTCCACACAGTCACACCAGACCAAGTATAGTTACAAGGGTCGCAAGCTGGAGCGTGCCAGTGGTCGTGAAAAGAGCAGAGGCCATAAGGGTCAAATACTTAAGGTACATTGGTGGTTCAAGTATCCGGTGATGTATAAATGATCATACAAAGAAATCTGTGGAAACAGATGATCGTATAGCGCTTCGTCAAAATAAGACAAGACTTCTTATCTTCTGCTACAAAGTACTGCATCAAATACCGCTTCAAATTGGAGCAGTAAAAACGAATATAGTTACATCCTGATTCAAGATAGTGCTACAGGGAAGTGCTGATACAGAAATCACTGCTTCAATTCAACCAGTTGGGCTAGTGATAAATCAAGCCGGATTAATCACTGCTTCAAATCCTGCCCTGACACACGGCATTACATGGTGTATAATACGCTCACGAATTTAGATTTGTGGAAGTCAGTGTCAATGTGTTCCCTCGAAACTCGAGGGCATGTACGGTGAATGAAATAAAAGGATGAGCATTATACAAAATACACTGCTTCAGTTGTCCATATTTAACAAGTGAATCAATTCAGAGGAAGAGGTATGTTTACAGCACTCGGAAAAAATGACAAATAATCAACAACAGAAAAAAATATGGACCAAGGCAGGATCGAACCCGTACTCAGTGGCACAGCGCCTTGCCACGAAAAGCCAAACGCTAGGGAACACTGTCACTCAGCTAACTTGTTAACCTCAGCTAACCTCTTCCTCTGAATTGATTCACTGATTATCGCCTCGGATGTTTCCCTCTATAATAATATTCATTTATTATTATTTGTCTCCATATTTAACATAGAGTGTTTTGCATGTTCGAGTTTATATATATATATCAGAAATACAAACTATCAACAATGCCAATGATTTACGGCCTAGAGGACTCATTATAATTTGGACTGATAATCAAGGAACAAATTATGAAGCATCAGCCATTCCACATACTGTCATTGACTACAAGCTCCATCATATAGCTCCTCCGTTATAACTTTCTTTGGAAGATCAGTGATGAAATTGTATGCAAATAAGATTAACTAAAAAAATAGAACATTTTCACCATTAATTTAACTCTAGAATTATTTTAATGTTTTGGACATAGTTATTTGACTTGAAGAGACTTCTGGTCCCAATATGGCGGATAGGCGACAGGAACCATCATAGCTCTGTTTGAAAAGTGTTCCTTGTTGCAGTTTCCTCATATTCCAAGTCCGACTTGCTACCGGAGCTACTGAGTTTAGTGCACTGTGTACACCTTGAACTGTGTATTTCATCCGAATCGTGTTTCGATATTCCGTTTATTTACGGTGAATGATATCGTATGACAAAGGACAGTTTGGCTGTATTCACTTTCGGTGCGGTTACACCTTATGTCTTTTGGCGTGTCCTGTGGCTGCATTAATGGGGACTGCAGCTGCCTTTCTTTGTTTGGAACATTCAATGTGATGGGATGTTAATTCGGATGATTCCACTTCACTGGTGGTTGAACAATTATGGATTTTAATTCGTTTGCGGTGATACCGGGGCCTTCGACTAACTACAACTACTGTAAAACTGAATCATACGGAAGTGTTTCATATTAATTATTGGTCCTTGAAGCACTAGACCAAGAAACATTACGAGAACAGAGAGAAATATAACAAAAAGTATGTAGCAAAAGAAAGGTGAATATCATCAGACTCCTTATATCAGTTCATTAGAGCGCTGGCACTCTGGCCATTGATGGTAGCAAAGCAAAAGAGTCACTCTAGCTGATCACTAGCAGAAAGTCATTGCAATTAAAGGCACAGAAGCAAAAACTCGAGCAATATGGTTACCACCCACGTGACCGAAGATTGAAATCATCAAATACTTGGGAAACAACGTGCACTCTCAGTTCTGGATTAGAAATACAAACATTTCTGCACAGGGAAAAACACATATCCCACAATCTACAGCCAAGATGCACACTTATCTCCCCTTATTGTATCCATTAGAGTCCATCATAATCTTTGGGTAAGTATGGTGTGTCCCATTGATATTTGAGGCAGTCCTAAGTGTCACTGGGTCCATCCTTGCCCACCTGTGTCTGTGTTCATAGTTGTGTCCATTGGTGTCCGTCATAATGTGTCCATAATCAAAGACTCATTTGACCATCATACAATAATATCTTCAATTGATGTATGCAGTGACTTGCTTCAGATTTTCATATCACCGAACTCACAAGAGCCATATTATGCTATACAGATGATAAAAATGATAGTGACATATCTGCAACATTTAGTCCTGCTTATCAAACAATATCACAAAGTTCAAGGAAAGAAGATAAACTTTGTACACATTGACTGTCTGTGTACAGTCTATTGAGCAATATATTTATTTGTCTTTTATTTTATTCCATCTGTATTAGTTAATGATCCATAGACTTTGGAAACGTTTCCTGACGTTATACTACTGTGACGATTATCTTGACATTTTAATTGAGTTAACATCATACACTGACCTGAGCTGATCGAATGTTTTGTTTCGCAACTTTGCACAAGCACTCGGTGATGTCAAACAAATGCTGCTAGTAAGAAGAGTCTAGAAATAAACAAAGACGATTTTCTATGTAAAATTTCTCATGATACGTCATTAGTAAATATTATCAGTTTAAAACTGTGTGCTCATTGGCTAATCTAAAATATAAAAAATAAATAGAGGAACTCAGCTAAATGAAATGTCGAAACAAACATATGAGAACACCACAAACATCCAACATATGAGAACACCACATACATCAAACATATGAGAACACTACAAACATCAACTATATAAAACAGACAAACATCAAACACATGGGAACACCAGAGATATCATACATATGATAACACCACAAACATCAACCATATAAGAACATCACACACATCAAACACATAAGAACATCACAACATCAAACATATAAGAACATCACAAACATCCAACATATGAGAACACGACAAACATCCAACATATGAGAACACGACAAACATCCAACACATGAGAACACGACAAACATCCAACATATGATAACACGACAAACATCCAACATATGAGAACACGACAAACATCCAACATATGAGAACACGACAAACATCCAACATATAAGAACACGACAAACATCCAACATATGAGAACACGACAAACATCAATGATAAAGTTTTGAAAGAGGCCAAAGTATGGCGAGAGCAAATTTCCAATCCTAGAATGAGATAATCACCAATTTGTGGCCACGTAATGAGAAGGGAACGGCTGGAATATATTGTAACAACTAGGAAAGTTGAGGGACGAAGAGATAGAGGAAAGCAAAGAGAAAAGATACCAGACAGCTTAAAAGAATGGCTTGGCAGAAGGTCAACAATAGAAATGATAAATAACTATCGAGATTGAAAACTGTGGATAGACATGATCACCTGCGCCAGCAGTCCCGGTACTTGATGATGATGAATGATGCTGAACCACGTCAGAACTGTTGCTAAAATGTGGCAAGCACGTTTCAACCTGAGTAACGTGTTGTGGGCAGGGGGGAGGGGGGGGGGGGGTTATGAGAACTACAGAGTGGTCCGCTGCACAATGATGGCCTGTCGACTCTTTAATTTATCCGTACTCTTACATTTGCAACAGAAGCGAAGAATACCAGTCTCTAAAGATTCCTGGCAACGATATGCACTATCAGTTCAATTAAATGATAATTTGATTTTTTTTTTTTACGCGAAATTAAAATAAAGGATAAACGAGGCAGAGGGAAACAAACACCAAATAGGTCTGACAACAATAAGATGTGAAAAGGAGAAACAATGACAGCGTGCCCTATGGAGGCAAGAGACAGGGTGATGGTGAATGTAACCTAGCTTCGATGAGAATACGGCACAAGATGACGACGATGAAACATAAAGAAGAGAGTATTTTCTTCCTAATGTTGTTTCATCTTCACCACCATCACCACTCTTTTCATCATCACTACTATCACGCGTGTCAGGGTTTGAACTGTATTTCCATGACAGCTAATCTGAAGTTTCCTCTGTCCTGCGTGAGATGTCCAGAGCTTAAAGTTAACCTTTACAAGAAACAATAACAGCTGTGTTGGCCACACCAATAGTTAACTTTTACAAGAAATAATAACAGCTGTGTTGGCCACACCAATAGTTAACTTTTACAAGAAACAATAGCAGCTGTGTTGCCCACACCAATTGTTAACAACCTTTACACGAAACAATAGCAGCTGTGTTGGCCACACCAATAGTTAACTTTTACAAGAAATAATAACAGCTGTGTTGCCCACACGAATAGTTAACTTTTACAAGAAATAATAACAGCTGTGTTGGCCACACCAATAGTTAACTTTTACAAGAAAAAATAACAGCTGTGTTGCCCACACCAATAGTTAACTTTTACAAGAAACAATAGCAGCTGTGTTGGCCACACCAATAGTTAACTTTTACAAGAAATAATAACAGCTGTGTTGGCCACACCAATAGTCAACTTTTACAAGAAATAATAAAAGCTGTGTTGCCCACACCAATAGTTAACTTTTACAAGAAACAATAGCAGCTGTGTTGGCCACACCAATAGTTAACTTTTACAAGAAACAATAGCAGCTGTGTTGGCCACACCAATAGTTAACTTTTACAAGAAATAATAACAGCTGTGTTTCCCACACCAATAGTTAACTTTTACAAGAAACAATAGCATCTGTGTTGGTACACCAATAGTTAACTTTTACAAGAAACAATAGCAGCTGTGTTGCCCACACCAATAGTTAACTTTTACAAGAAACAATAGCAGCTGTGTTGCACACAAATAGTTAACCTTTACTAGAAACATTAACAGCTGTGTTGCCCACACCAATAGTTAACTTTTATAAGAAACAATAGCAGCTGTGTTGCCCACACCAATAGTTAACTTTTATAAGAAACAATAGCAGCTGTGTTGGCTACACCAATAGTAAACTATTACAATAAAAAAATAACATATCTGTTGCCCACACCAATAGTCAACTTTTACAAGAAACAATAACAACTGTGTTACCTACACCAATAGTTAACTTTTACAAGAAACAATAACAGCTGTGTTAGCTACACCAATAGTTAACTTTTACAAGAAACAATAACAGCTGTGTTGGCTACACCAATAGTTAACTTTTATAAGAAACAATAACAGCTGTGTTGGCTACAACAATAGTTAACTTTTATAAGAAACAATAACAGCTATGTTGGCAACACCAATAGTTAACTTTTATAAGAAACAATAGCAGCTGTGTTGGCTACACCAATAGTAAACTATTACAATAAAAAATAACATATCTGTTGCCCACACCAATAGTCAACTTTTACAAGAAACAATAACAACTGTGTTACCTACACCAATAGTTAACTTTTACAAGAAACAATAACAGCTGTGTTAGCTACACCAATAGTTAACTTTTACAAGAAACAATAACAGCTGTGTTGGCTACACCAATAGTTAACTTTTATAAGAAACAATAACAGCTGTGTTGGCTACAACAATAGTTAACTTTTATAAGAAACAATAACAGCTATGTTGGCAACACCAATAGTTGGTTTTTACAAGAAACAATAACAGCTGTGTTGGATACACCAATAGTTAACATTTACACGAAAATTATAACAGCTGTGTTGCTAACACCAATAGTTAACTTTTATAGGAAACAATAACAGCTGTGTTGCCCACACCGATAGTTAACTTTTACAGGAAACAATAACAGCTGAGTTGCCCACACCAATAGTTAACCATTGACGGAAAAAATAACAGCTGAGTTGCCCACACCAATAGTTAACATTTACAGGAAACAATAACAGCTGAGTTGCCCACACCAATAGCAAACCTTTAAAGAAAACAATAACAACTGTGTTGCCCACAGCAATAGTTAACTTTTACAGGAAACAATAACAGCTGAGTTGCCCACACCAATAGCTAACCTTTAAAGAAAACAATAACAACTGTTTTGGCTACACCGATAGTTAACTTTTAAAGGAAGCAATAAAAGCTGTGTTGGCCAGACCAATAGTTAACTTTTACAGGAAACAATAACAGCTGAGATGGCCACACCAATAGTTAACTTTTACAGGAAACAATAACAGCTGTGTTGGCCACACCAATAGTTAACTTTTACAGGAAACAATACCAGCTGTGTTGGCCACATCAATAGTTAACATATACAGGAAACAATAACAGCTGTGTTGCCTACACCAATAGTTAACATTTTTAAAGGAAACAATACCAGCTGTGTTGGCCACACCAATAGTTAACATTTTCAAGAAACAATACGAGCTGTGTTGCCCACACCAATAGTGTGACATGCACACACAAAGTTATGAGATACCAATATAAACATGTACACAAAGATATGAGATATCACTAACCCAAACATGCACACACAAAGATATGCCACATGACTAACACAGATACTCACTAAGATATGACTAAACACATACACACATAAAGATATGAGACATGATTAACACGGACACACCAAGATATGAGATATGACTAACATGACACACACCAAGATATGAGCCATGACCAGCACACACACATACAAGCAAAGATATGAGCCATGGCTAGCACAGAAACACATCAAGATATGAGCCAGGGCTAGCACAGAAACACATCAAGATTTGAGCCATGGCTTCACGGAAGAACACCAAGAAATGAACCATGTCCAGCACAGAAACACATTAAGGTATCCATATGCTTGGGTTTGTTGTAGTCGGCAGACTCTTCTTAACGTGGGAATCATCGACATACGAGACTCAGGCCCCGATTAACTGTTCACAGGTTTCGTTCAAACAGTTGTCCTGAGATTGGAGAGTGCAGTCTGACCCGTAGAACGTTACATTGCATGTACAGTTCCCAGTTGACTGTTCACATGTGTCTTTGAAACAGTTGTCCGAACATTTGAGAGTGCAGTCTGATCCGTAGTATGTTTCCTTGCACGTACAGTCTGTACTTTCCGGGCCACATATGATGTAACAGCCATCAGAACACGCCTGTTTGCACTGTAGCCCAAAATTACCATCGGGACAAGTGTCACTACAGGTGTAGCCAGGACGTTTACAATGTAGGCATTTTCCGGATTTTTCCTCACATAAAGGACAGACACTAAGACAAGACCCGGAGCAGAGTGTCCATAGATCCCATGTGAACAGTTGCCGTGACACGTACCAATGATGACGTTGTAGCCTTTGCAGCACCCACTACACACTGTACAAAACGACCAAGAATGCCCGTCCAGACAATAGGTGTCTGTAAATGTTTGCACCTCACCCACCGCCAGTGCGCCGCCGGCCCGCGAAATGGTCGATGAGAACTCAATCCGAATGTGTGGCACCGTCGCCTGTGCGGCGACTACAATAGTGTTCACAGAAATGTTTGGGTATGATATATCATTATACTGGAACACTACACCGCCATCGTCAGAGAAAGCCCCCAGAGTGGCACTCTTTACCCGAACCATAGTGCTAGCTCGATGACAAATTCGAATGGTGTGAGTCTTCTGGGGCGTGGCAAAGTTCAGATACCAGTAAAGAGAATTGGTTCCACGTCTCAATTGTGTGTGTGTGTGCAGTCATTGTCATAGAGATTGGTCTTTGTTTTGCCATTAACTGCGGCCACTGGTCAACATCCGTCTCCTGTATAACAAGCAATAAATGTGTCGGTCTGGTTTATGTTTTGCTTGAGAGCCACATTCCGCCCCCCCCCTCCCCCAATGTAGATGGTGCAGATATTTGCAATCGTCCCTTCAATCCGTAACTTGTTGATCAGACCAGCCCAGAGCAAAAGACATCAATCTCGTGCGAACTAACTACAAACCGTGATTCTATGTTTAACTGATGACAATAGACATTAGAAAGGAATAGTTGCACTGCAGGCGTAGCATTCACATTCATATCTACTTAGCCCCGGCCCAGCAACCAACAAAGTAGTCATCCTGATCGTTCATCACGCGTGACATTTAAGTATGCATTTCCTGATTCATTATGAATTGCCATACTGTACGTTATGTCTTTAACAAGGATATACTTTTCTAAGTTAGGATCTTTATTTCAGTCTTTTTTTGAATGTCCATAATATTCATATCACTTCTTTGCTCGATTTTGTCAGGTATCACATGTTTCAGCTGCTTACTTGTCATGATCGACAACGATTTGTCAGGTATCACATTTTTCAACTGCTCACTTTTTATGATCGACAACGTTTTGTCAGACATCACATGTTTCCTCTGCTCACTTGTCTTGATCGACAACGATTTGTCAGATATCACATGTTTCAACTGCTCACTTGTCATGATCGACAACGATTTGTAAGATATCACATGTTTCCTCTGCTCACTTGTCATGATCGACAACGATTTGACAGATATCATATGTTTCAACTGCTCACTTGTCATGATCGACAACGATTTGTCAGACATCACATGTTTCAACTGCTCACTTGTCATGATCGACAACGATTTGTCAGATATCACATGTTTCCACTGCTCACTTGTCATGATCGACAACGATTTGTCAGATATCACATGTTTCCACTGCTCACTTGTCATGATCGACAACGATTTGTCAGATATCACATGTTTCCACTGCTCACTTGTCATGATCGACAACGATTTGACAGATATCACATGTTTCAACTGCTCACTTGTCATGATCGACAACGATTTGTCAGATATCACATGTTTCAACTGCTCACTTGTCATGATCGACAACGATTTGTCAGATATCACATGTTTCAACTGCTCACTTGTCAAGATCGACAACGATTTGTCAGATATCACATGTTTCAACTGCTCAATTGTCATGATCGACAACGATTTGTAAGATATCACATGTTTCCTCTGCTCACTTGTCATGATCGACAACGATTTGACAGATATCACATGTTTCAACTGCTCACTTGTCATGATCGACAACGATTTGTCAGACATCACATGTTTCAACTGCTCACTTGTCATGATCGACAACGATTTGTCAGATATCAAATGTTTCCACTGCTCACTTGTCATGATCGACAACGTTTTGTCAGGCATCACATGTTTCCACTGCTCACTTGTCATGATCGACAACGATTTGTCAGATATCACATGTTTCAACTGCTCACTTGTCATGATCGACAACGATTTGTAAGATATCACATGTTTCCTCTGCTCACTTGTCATGATCGACAACGATTTGTCAGACATCACATGTTTCAACTGCTCACTTGTCATGATCGACAACGATTTGTCAGATATCACATGTTTCCACTGCTCACTTGTCATGATCGACAACGATTTGTCATATATCACATGTTTCCTCTGCTCACTTGTCATGATCGACAATGATTTGACAGATATCACATGTTTCCACTGCTCACTTGTCATGATCGACAACGATTTGTCAGATATCACATGTTTCAACTGCTCACTTGTCATGATCGACAACGATTTGTCAGATATCACATGTTTCAACTGCTCAATTGTCATGATCGACAACGATTTGTCAGATATCACATGTTTCCACTGCTCACTTGTCATGATCGACAACGATTTGTCAGATATCACATGTTTCAACTGCTCACTTGTCATGATCGACAACGATTTGTCAGATATCACATGTTTCAACTGCTCACTTGTCATGATCGACAACGATTTGTCAGATATCACATGTTTCAACTGCTCACTTGTCATGATCGACAACGATTTGTCAGACATCACATGTTTCAACTGCTCACTTGTCATGATCGACAACGATTTGTCAGATATCACATGTTTCCACTGCTCACTTGTCATGATCGACAACGATTTGTCAGATATCACATGTTTCCTCTGCTCACTTGTCATGATCGACAACGATTTGACTGATATCACATGTTTCAACTGCTCACTTGTCATGATCGACAACGATTTGTCAGATATCACATGTTTCCACTGCTCACTTGTCATGATCGACAACGATTTGTCAGATATCACATGTTTCAACTGCTCACTTGTCATGATCGACAACGATTTGTCAGATATCACATGTTTCAACTGCTCACTTGTCATGATCGACAACGATTTGTAAGATATCACATGTTTCCTCTGCTCACTTATCATGATCGACAACGATTTGTAAGATATCACATGTTTCCTCTGCTCACTTGTCATGATCGACAACAATTTGACAGATATCACATGTTTCCACTGCTCACTTGTCATGATCGACAACGATTTGACAGATATCACATGTTTCCTCTGCTCACTTGTCATGATCGACAACGATTTGTCAGATATCACATGTTTCAACTGCTCACTTGTCATGATCGACAACGATTTGTAAGATATCACATGTTTCCTCTGCTCACTTGTCATGATCGACAACGATTTGACAGATATCACATGTTTCCACTGCTCACTTGTCATGATCGACAACAATTTGTCAGATATCACATGTTTCAACTGCTCACTTGTCATGATCGACAACGATTTGTCAGATATCACATGTTTCAACTGCTCACTTGTCATGATCGACAACGATTTGTCAGATATCACATGTTTCCACTGCTCACATGTCATGATCGACAACGATTTGTAAGATATCACATGTTTCCTCTGCTCACTTGTCATGATCGACAACGATTTGTCAGATATCACATGTTTCCACTGCTCACTTGTCATGATCGACAACGATTTGTCAGATATCACAT
Source organism: Megaustenia siamemsis (assembly GCA_032433765.1). NCBI lineage: Eukaryota > Metazoa > Mollusca > Gastropoda > Stylommatophora > Ariophantidae > Megaustenia > Megaustenia siamemsis. Next base: position 94,534,588 of record JAVIAB010000139.1, on the reverse strand, counting down.
ATTTCCACTGCTCACTTGTTATTATCGACAACGATTTGTCAGATATCACATGTTTCAACTGCTCACTTGTCATGATCGACAACGATTTGTCAGATATCACATGTTTCCACTGCTCACTTGTCATGATCGACAACGATTTGTCAGATATCACATGTTTCCACTGCTCACTTGTCATGATCGACAACGATTTGTCAGATATCACATGTTTCAACTGCTCACTTGTCATGATCGACAACGATTTGTCAGATATCACATGTTTCAACTGCTCACTTGTCATGATCGACAACGATTTGTCAGATATCACATGTTTCAACTGCTCACTTGTCATGATCGACAACGATTTGTCAGATATCACATGTTTCAACTGCTCAATTGTCATGATCGACAACGATTTGTAAGATATCACATGTTTCCTCTGCTCACTTGTCATGATCGACAACGATTTGACAGATATCACATGTTTCAACTGCTCACTTGTCATGATCGACAACGATTTGTCAGACATCACATGTTTCAACTGCTCACTTGTCATGATCGACAACGATTTGTCAGATATCACATGTTTCAACTGCTCACTTGTCATGATCGACAACTATTTGTCAGATATCACATGTTTCCACTGCTCACTTGTCATGATCGACAACGATTTGTCAGATATCACAAGTTTCCACTGCTCACTTGTCATGATCGACAACGATTTGTCAGATATCACATGTTTCAACTGCTCACTTGTCATGATCGACAACGATTTGTCAGATATCACATGTTTCAACTGCTCACTTTTTATGATCGACAACGTTTTGTCAGGCATCACATGTTTCCTCTGCTCACTTGTCATGATCGACAACGATTTGTCAGATATCACATGTTTCAACTGCTCACTTGTCATGATCGACAACGATTTGTAAGATATCACATGTTTCCTCTGCTCACTTGTCATGATCGACAACGATTTGTCAGATATCACATGTTTCAACTGCTCACTTGTCATGATCGACAACGATTTGTCAGATATCACATGTTTCAACTGCTCAATTGTCATGATCGACAACGATTTGTCAGATATCACATGTTTCCACTGCTCACTTGTCATGATCGACAACGATTTGTCATATATCACATGTTTCCTCTGCTCACTTGTCATGATCGACAATGATTTGACAGATATCACATGTTTCCACTGCTCACTTGTCATGATCGACAACGATTTGTCAGATATCACATGTTTCAACTGCTCACTTGTCATGATCGACAACGATTTGTCAGATATCACATGTTTCAACTGCTCAATTGTCATGATCGACAACGATTTGTCAGATATCACATGTTTCCACTGCTCACTTGTCATGATCGACAACGATTTGTCAGATATCACATGTTTCAACTGCTCACTTGTCATGATCGACAACGATTTGTCAGATATCACATGTTTCAACTGCTCACTTGTCATGATCGACAACGATTTGTCAGATATCACATGTTTCAACTGCTCACTTGTCATGATCGACAACGATTTGTCAGACATCACATGTTTCAACTGCTCACTTGTCATGATCGACAACGATTTGTCAGATATCACATGTTTCCACTGCTCACTTGTCATGATCGACAACGATTTGTCAGATATCACATGTTTCCTCTGCTCACTTGTCATGATCGACAACGATTTGACTGATATCACATGTTTCAACTGCTCACTTGTCATGATCGACAACGATTTGTCAGATATCACATGTTTCCACTGCTCACTTGTCATGATCGACAACGATTTGTCAGATATCACATGTTTCAACTGCTCACTTGTCATGATCGACAACGATTTGTCAGATATCACATGTTTCAACTGCTCACTTGTCATGATCGACAACGATTTGTAAGATATCACATGTTTCCTCTGCTCACTTATCATGATCGACAACGATTTGTAAGATATCACATGTTTCCTCTGCTCACTTGTCATGATCGACAACAATTTGACAGATATCACATGTTTCCACTGCTCACTTGTCATGATCGACAACGATTTGACAGATATCACATGTTTCCTCTGCTCACTTGTCATGATCGACAACGATTTGTCAGATATCACATGTTTCAACTGCTCACTTGTCATGATCGACAACGATTTGTAAGATATCACATGTTTCCTCTGCTCACTTGTCATGATCGACAACGATTTGACAGATATCACATGTTTCCACTGCTCACTTGTCATGATCGACAACAATTTGTCAGATATCACATGTTTCAACTGCTCACTTGTCATGATCGACAACGATTTGTCAGATATCACATGTTTCAACTGCTCACTTGTCATGATCGACAACGATTTGTCAGATATCACATGTTTCCACTGCTCACATGTCATGATCGACAACGATTTGTAAGATATCACATGTTTCCTCTGCTCACTTGTCATGATCGACAACGATTTGTCAGATATCACATGTTTCCACTGCTCACTTGTCATGATCGACAACGATTTGTCAGATATCACATATTTCCACTGCTCACTTGTTATTATCGACAACGATTTGTCAGATATCACATGTTTCAACTGCTCACTTGTCATGATCGACAACGATTTGTCAGATATCACATGTTTCCACTGCTCACTTGTCATGATCGACAACGATTTGTCAGATATCACATGTTTCCACTGCTCACTTGTCATGATCGACAACGATTTGTCAGATATCACATGTTTCAACTGCTCACTTGTCATGATCGACAACGATTTGTCAGATATCACATGTTTCAACTGCTCACTTGTCATGATCGACAACGATTTGTCAGATATCACATGTTTCAACTGCTCACTTGTCATGATCGACAACGATTTGTCAGATATCACATGTTTCAACTGCTCAATTGTCATGATCGACAACGATTTGTAAGATATCACATGTTTCCTCTGCTCACTTGTCATGATCGACAACGATTTGACAGATATCACATGTTTCAACTGCTCACTTGTCATGATCGACAACGATTTGTCAGACATCACATGTTTCAACTGCTCACTTGTCATGATCGACAACGATTTGTCAGATATCACATGTTTCAACTGCTCACTTGTCATGATCGACAACTATTTGTCAGATATCACATGTTTCCACTGCTCACTTGTCATGATCGACAACGATTTGTCAGATATCACAAGTTTCCACTGCTCACTTGTCATGATCGACAACGATTTGTCAGATATCACATGTTTCAACTGCTCACTTGTCATGATCGACAACGATTTGTCAGATATCACATGTTTCAACTGCTCACTTTTTATGATCGACAACGTTTTGTCAGGCATCACATGTTTCCTCTGCTCACTTGTCATGATCGACAACGATTTGTCAGATATCACATGTTTCAACTGCTCACTTGTCATGATCGACAACGATTTGTAAGATATCACATGTTTCCTCTGCTCACTTGTCATGATCGACAACGATTTGTCAGATATCACATGTTTCAACTGCTCACTTGTCATGATCGACAACGATTTGTCAGATATCACATGTTTCAACTGCTCAATTGTCATGATCGACAACGATTTGTAAGATATCACATGTTTCCTCTGCTCACTTGTCATGATCGACAACGATTTGACAGATATCACATGTTTCAACTGCTCACTTGTCATGATCGACAACGATTTGTCAGACATCACATGTTTCAACTGCTCACTTGTCATGATCGACAACGATTTGTCAGATATCACATGTTTCAACTGCTCACTTGTCATGATCGACAACGATTTGTCAGATATCACATGTTTCCACTGCTCACTTGTCATGATCGACAACGATTTGTCAGATATCACAAGTTTCCACTGCTCACTTGTCATGATCGACAACGATTTGTCAGATATCACATGTTTCAACTGCTCACTTGTCATGATCGACAACGATTTGTCAGATATCACATGTTTCAACTGCTCACTTTTTATGATCGACAACGTTTTGTCAGGCATCACATGTTTCCTCTGCTCACTTGTCATGATCGACAACGATTTGTCAGATATCACATGTTTCAACTGCTCACTTGTCATTATCGACAATGAACGATTGTTGGTTTCTCTTGATGTTGACAGTAAACTTTTCTTTATGCCGTGGCCTCATTTTAAAATATCATCTATACTATTTTTGAGGACAAATAAACATTTCTGAATACAACAGCCCCGAACATCTCACTGTCCCCACACACATGCTCTTTGATAGTGAGATTCAATTTTCAATTGTATCACATTATTGGTTACTTGTAGGGAGTAACTATGAAGCGTGAAAGAATCATCATCATATGCGATACCGGTTGGCGTAGGCGATCATGTCCTTCCACAATCTTCTATCTACAGTGCATCGTACCAGTTCTGTTGTGTAATGTTTTCCATGCATGACACCAAGCTATCCAGTATTTTCTCTCTTTGTCGTCCGAGATCTCTCTTTCCCTGTATTTTGTCAGTTGTAACCAAGTATTCCAACTTTCCTCTTCTCATGATGTGCCCGAAAAATGTTGATTGTTTCTTTCTGATGTTTTTTTTTAAATTTCCTTTTTGTGTTGGCTTCTTTGAGAATTTCTTCATTGGCCTTTTTAGCTGTCCAGGGAACTTTCAACATTCTTCTGAGAAATCCCATCTCTGTTGCCTCTAATCGTCTTTTCATTTATTTGTCTACTGTCCATGATTCGCTCTATAGGTTAGAACTGGTTTTATATAGCACCGATGAACTCTCTTTCTCACTTCTATTGAGTAGCGTTATTTTTGTATGTGTTCATTCAGGTCATTATTCTCTTCTCTGGTCTTTGTGTTTACCATTTTTCTTTTATTAGGCTAAAGCTCAGCACAAATATATACAGATGACATCACCGACATCATTTTTAAAGAACTATTCTGTTTAACTATTAGATATTTTCTATAAACAATAAACATTACGGACCTCATACTTTTTGCTTTCTGGCCTTCATCTTAGTTTTTATCGCCTTCTTTTCTTCTTTCTCGTCAACATCAAATCATACCCCCTTCTATAATGACTGTTAGAGTGTCCATACAGATAAATCTTATAATTGTCGCTTCTGTGACAATCATTATAACCATCATCATCGCAAACACTAACTACAGCACACCCATATCCTTATTTCAGGCTTAAAGTAAGCAGCATATAACCACGGAACATCACAACGGTTGGTGCGAGAAGCAATCTTGCTTTCTTGTCTGTGAGCTGCCCATCAAAACTATCAAGGTTGATCTATCGATTTTATTTGAAAATGCATTAAATTAATAACATTCGATTATAGAGCGAGAATAAAATAAACTATATAATAAAAGAAAACAATTAATGAGAAGAACGTGGAAGAAAATATTGCTGACACGTTGTTAATAAAGTAGAGTTAGTGCCACAGTGTGACTAAAACATGAACATAACGTACCGCATATGTGTCAGTTGGCCATTTTCGTGTGGAGATCGACTTCTCATACTTTAACTCACTGAATGTTTCATGTCATTGAGTTCATGTAGAAGCAAACAGAAAACATGGTTGTATTAGTGATTGTGTGTTGTAGCAGGAAACAGACGACGTTACTAGTGCCAAAGTGGTTTGTATCTTCTGTTTTTTTCGGCGAAGTCCCTAGAGACTAGGAACTGAATTTTGCGTGTTAGATTTGTATCTAATGACTATTAAGATATGTATAGAGACTAAGTGTAAATATTAGATATTATAACTTTTATTATAAGAAATGATATAATAAACATACGATTAACATTGACTTAGTGACTATAGGTAGCGATAATGCTCCATTTGCCTTCAAGTAATGACAACAATAAAGCGATTGTAACTCACGGTTACCCATGGGAACACCATTCTCTGAAGATCGTAACATCAATAATGAAATAGACATCAGTTGCAAAAAGGTAAACTAAATATTGGGACAGCTAGTCTCTATACTTCAACACAAAGCAATGCCTATTATCACCATGAAATATCTTATACAAAGTATATTTATTCCCACATTGTGCTATAAATGCCTAACATGGTATCATACAACTAAGCATAGAAGAAAGATTTGTTTCCACAGAGATGAGATCTCTAAGAAAAGCGCTTGGAGTAACCAGAAAAGACAGAATCAGCTATCATATTCTAAGAGAAAGACTGGGCATTGAGCCAATCCTAAGCTACATACAGAAACAACAAATACACTGGTTGTTTGCACATAAAAAATAAAAAAATAAATTCCGTGCGATTCTTTACCATCTATCTATTGATCTTTCGAGCCGTAACCGGCCCATAGGGCGTAGACCAAGATACACCTTCTCCTATATGAATTTTTTGTTCTAGCAGTTTTCTTTTAAAGATATTTTATCAAATCTCGCCATCTGTCTCTGTTCTGTGCAAACAGTTCTATCTCATTGAGGGAGCCGATTCCTGCTGCTCTTGCCTCTCTCGTCAATGTTCTTCTCAGTGTCTCCCTGGGTCTTCCTCTTTTTCTTTTACCTGTTGTTTCCCATATGAGGGCTTGCTTTGCTATTCGATTATTATCTCTTCTCATCACATGTCCAACGTATGACCATCGTCTTTTCTTTATTACTGAAGATATTAGTGGTTGATTGGCGATTTCTCTAATTTCCTCGTTTGTTTTGAATTCGTTCCATTCTATGCCAAGTATTTTCCTTCGACATTTATTTTCGAATGCGTTCAACTTTGTTTCTATATTTACCATACAAAGGATATATTAAAAGAGGAATAAAATAAATGATGCCAGTTTTAGATGTAGGCTAAAGGAAATGATACCAGTTTTAGATGTAGGCTAATGGAAATGATACCAGTTTTAGATGTAGGCTAAAGGAATTTATGCCAATTTTAGATGTAGGCTAATGGAAATGATGCCAGTTTTAGATGTAGGCTAAAGGAATTTATGCCAGTTTTAGATGTAGGCTTATGAAAATGATACCAGTTTTAGATGTAGGCTAAAGGAATTTATACCAGTGTTAGATGTAGGCTAATGGAAATGATACCAGTTTTAGATGTAGACTAATGGAAATGATGCCAGTTTTAGATGTAGGCTAATGGAAATAATGCCAGTTTTAGATGTAGGCTAATGGAAATGATGCCAGTTTTAGATGTAGGCTAATGGAAATGATACCAGTTTTAGATGTAGGCTAAAGGAAATGATACCAGTTTTAGATGTAGGCTAATGGAAATGATACCAGTTTTAGATGTAGGCTAAAGGAAATGATACCAGTTTTAGATGTAGGCTAATGGAAATGATGCCAGTTTTGATGAAGGATAAAAGAAATGATGCCAGTTTTAGATGTAGGCTGAAAGAAATGATGCCGGTTTTAGATGTAGGCTGAAGGAAATGATGCCAGTTTTAGATGCAGGCTAAAGGAAATGATAGGGAATAATAGAACAAAGAAGTATGTGTTAGCACTCGGAAAAATTGACAGACAAACAACAATAGAAAAAAACGAAGAACAATATATGGTCCGAAGTGGGATCGAACCCGTACTCAGTGGCACCGCGCCTTGCCACGAGAAGCCGAACGCTTGGTACACTGCCACGCAGCCAACTAAAAAATTGGCTATTGCAGTAGTGTCTTCCACGAAAGGCGATCTCAATGACTATAGCATAGGGTAACGATCACAGACCGGAAATAAATTGTATATTTGTACTTTCCTATTAATGCAAGTATCTCCCAGTAGGGCTGAATACTTGTGTTGTAGACAAACATTTATTGGACGAAACAGCACGAATAGTAGTTCCCAGTGGTTATATACTGGGTACAAATAATAATACATAAATATTATTATATGGGGAACTTCCGAGGCGATAATAGGGAATAATAGAACAAAGAAGTATGTGTTAGCACTCGGAAAAATTGACAGACAAACAACAATAGAAAAAAACGAAGAACAATATATGGTCCGAAGTGGGATCGAACCCGTACTCAGTGGCACCGCGCCTTGCCACGAGAAGCCGAACGCTTGGTACACTGCCACGCAGCCAACTAAAAAATTGGCTATTGCAGTAGTGTCTTCCACGAAGGGCGATCTCAATGACTATAGCATAGGGTAACGATCACAGACCGGAAATAAATTGTATATTTGTACTTTCCTATTAATGCAAGTATCTCCCAGTAGGGCTGAATACTTGTGTTGTAGACAAACATTTATTGGACGAAACAGCACGAATAGTAGTTCCCAGTGGTTATATACTGGGTACAAATAATAATACATAAATATTATTATATGGGGAACTTCCGAGGCGATAATAGGGAATAATAGAACAAAGAAGTATGTGTTAGCACTCGGAAAAATTGACAGACAAACAACAATAGAAAAAAACGAAGAACAATATATGGTCCGAAGTGGGATCGAACCCGTACTCAGTGGCACCGCGCCTTGCCACGAGAAGCCGAACGCTTGGTACACTGCCACGCAGCCAACTAAAAAATTGGCTATTGCAGTAGTGTCTTCCACGAAAGGCGATCTCAATGACTATAGCATAGGGTAACGATCACAGACCGGAAATAAATTGTATATTTGTACTTTCCTATTAATGCAAGTATCTCCCAGTAGGGCTGAATACTTGTGTTGTAGACAAACATTTATTGGACGAAACAGCACGAATAGTAGTTCCCAGTGGTTATATACTGGGTACAAATAATAATACATAAATATTATTATATGGGGAACTTCCGAGGCGATAATAGGGAATAATAGAACAAAGAAGTATGTGTTAGCACTCGGAAAAATTGACAGACAAACAACAATAGAAAAAAACGAAGAACAATATATGGTCCGAAGTGGGATCGAACCCGTACTCAGTGGCACCGCGCCTTGCCACGAGAAGCCGAACGCTTGGTACACTGCCACGCAGCCAACTAAAAAATTGGCTATTGCAGTAGTGTCTTCCACGAAAGGCGATCTCAATGACTATAGCATAGGGTAACGATCACAGACCGGAAATAAATTGTATATTTGTACTTTCCTATTAATGCAAGTATCTCCCAGTAGGGCTGAATACTTGTGTTGTAGACAAACATTTATTGGACGAAACAGCACGAATAGTAGTTCCCAGTGGTTATATACTGGGTACAAATAATAATACATAAATATTATTATATGGGGAACTTCCGAGGCGATAATAGGGAATAATAGAACAAAGAAGTATGTGTTAGCACTCGGAAAAATTGACAGACAAACAACAATAGAAAAAAACGAAGAACAATATATGGTCCGAAGTGGGATCGAACCCGTACTCAGTGGCACCGCGCCTTGCCACGAGAAGCCGAACGCTTGGTACACTGCCACGCAGCCAACTAAAAAATTGGCTATTGCAGTAGTGTCTTCCACGAAAGGCGATCTCAATGACTATAGCATAGGGTAACGATCACAGACCGGAAATAAATTGTATATTTGTACTTTCCTATTAATGCAAGTATCTCCCAGTAGGGCTGAATACTTGTGTTGTAGACAAACATTTATTGGACGAAACAGCACGAATAGTAGTTCCCAGTGGTTATATACTGGGTACAAATAATAATACATAAATATTATTATATGGGGAACTTCCGAGGCGATAATAGGGAATAATAGAACAAAGAAGTATGTGTTAGCACTCGGAAAAATTGACAGACAAACAACAATAGAAAAAAAACGAAGAACAATATATGGTCCGAAGTGGGATCGAACCCGTACTCAGTGGCACCGCGCCTTGCCACGAGAAGCCGAACGCTTGGTACACTGCCACGCAGTCAACTAAAAAATTGGCTATTGCAGTAGTGTCTTCCACGAAAGGCGATCTCAATGACTATAGCATAGGGTAACGATCACAGACCGGAAATAAATTGTATATTTGTATTCCCTATGCTATAGTCATTGAGATCGCCTTTCGTGGAAGACACTACTGCAATAGCCAATTTTTTAGTTGGCTGCGTGGCAGTGTACCAAGCGTTCGGCTTCTCGTGGCAAGGCGCGGTGCCACTGAGTACGGGTTCGATCCCACTTCGGACCATATATTGTTCTTCGTTTTTTTCTATTGTTGTTTGTCTGTCAATTTTTCCGAGTGCTAACACATACTTCTTTGTTCTATTATTCCCTATTATCGCCTCGGAAGTTCCCCATATAATAATATTTATGTATTATTATTTGTACCCAGTATATAACCACTGGGAACTACTATTCGTGCTGTTTCGTCCAATAAATGTTTGTCTACAACACAAGTATTCAGCCCTACTGGGAGATACTTGCATTAATAGGAAAGTACAAATATACAATTTATTTCCGGTCTGTGATCGTTACCCTATGCTATAGTCATTGAGATCGCCTTTCGTGGAAGACACTACTGCAATAGCCAATTTTTTAGTTGGCTGCGTGGCAGTGTACCAAGCGTTCGGCTTCTCGTGGCAAGGCGTGGTGCCACTGAGTACGGGTTCGATCCCACTTCGGACCATATATTGTTCTTCGTTTTTTTCTATTGTTGTTTGTCTGTCAATTTTTCCGAGTGCTAACACATACTTCTTTGTTCTATTATTCCCTATTATCGCCTCGGAAGTTCCCCATATAATAATATTTATGTATTATTATTTGTACCCAGTATATAACCACCGGCGTGAACGATAAAGTTTCTATATTTTAACAATCACCAACATATTAAAATAGCTGTCAGAGATTGAGTGCATCAGTCATGGCTCAGACTTAGAGGGAAAATAAACAAATCGGGATAGACACACAAACAAGTGCCTTGACAGTGGCTGACTAACTCAACGCCGTTAGTAGCGTTCCTATTTCAGTCATTGCAACTTATCAGGTAACAACACTCCAGTGATCAAAGTGTATGATTGAAGTAACACAATATAACAATATATTTACCTGCAAGGATTGTTGCAGTGAGTACATATCAGATTATGTGTAAAGTTTCTATCAACGTTGCTGATACAGCCCTTATCTGGCAGAGGGGATGGGATAGATAGGTATATCATAAATAATTTTTGTTATCTCAAAATTGAACTTGAAAATAATATATTCAACAAAGAATCATGAAGTAACAGTTGTTATTTCTTTTAATCATTCAATTAGAGCAAGTGTCTTTAACTTACTTAAGATATTCATTTCAACACATTGAGATAAGATGATGACTGTATACATTACACTCAAATTCAATGGAGATGAGAACTCATTTTTATCTCTTTACTCTAAACGTTTATAAAGGCTTTATTCTTTTGTTAAGGAGCGAGGCAATTAAAATGTTTCAAGCAAGGACCATATATTTAACGGTATTAAATACATTTTCCATGATTTATTAGCAAAACAATATTACTGTTGATACATTATAGTAACATGTGAAGGATTGCTACGTGATTTTACAGTTATTAAACAGCGTCTTATAATGATCTAATACATTGATTCTCAAACTTACCTGCACTGCGCACCCCCATTAAAGACATTTTGTTTTCGTTGTCACGCACCCCCATTAAATACGTTTTGTAGTCGTGGCCCCCATTAAATACGTTTTGTAGTCACGGACACCCATTAAATACGTTTTGTAGTCGTGGACCCCCATTAAACACGTTTTGTAGTCACGGACCCCCCATTAAATACGTTTTGTGGTCACGGACCCCCATTAAATACGTTTTGTAGTCGTGGACCCCCATTAAATACGTTTTGTAGTCGTGGACTCCCATTAAATACGTTTTGTAGTCACGGACCCCCATTAAATACGTTTTGTAGTCGTGGACTCTCATTAAATACGTTTTGTGGTCACGGACCCCCATTAAATACTTTTTGTAGTCGTGGACCCCCATTAAATACGTTTTGTAGTCGCGGACCCCCATTATATCGTTTTGTAGTCGTGGACCCCCAATAAATACGTTTTGTTGTTGTGAACCCCCATTAAATACGTTTTGTAGTCGCGGACACCCATTATATACGTTTTGTAGTTGTGGACCCCCATTAAATTCGTTTTGTTGTCGCGGACACCCATTAAATACGTTTTGTAGTTGTGGACCCCCATTAAATACGTTTTGTAGTCGCGGACACCCATTAAATACGTTTTGTAGTTGTGGACCCCCATTAAATACGTTTTGTAGTCGTGGACCTCTTTTAAATACGTTTTGTAGTCGTGGACCTCTTTTAAATACGTTTTGTAGTCGTGGACCTCTTTTAAATACGTTTTGTAGTCGTGGACCTCCATTAAATACGTCTTGTATTCACGGACCCTCATTAAATACGTTTTGTAGTCACGGACCCCCATTAAATACGTTTTGTATTCACGGACCCTCATTAAATACGTTTTGTAGTCACGGACCCTCATTAAATATGTTTTGTAGTCACAGACCCCCATTAAATATGTTTTGTAGTCGCGAACAACCAGGATTAAACTTCAACTCAAGATTTAAAACTCAAAAGTGCATAAGCCATATCATTTAAAAAAAATTAATTCAATGTCACTTTGACATTTATTAACTCTACTACGAATGACTGTCATGCGATCTACTTTATTTTAAACTGCACACTCCTAATATATTTTGATTTGAATGATATCTTATCAATGTAAAATAATAACTATATTAATAGCTTTAATATTACAGGAAAAAACATAAATTACATGTTCATAAAATTATGGATATAAATCCGCAGGATACACATTTGCACAATTATGAATATAAACTAAAGTTATAAATAGTGAAAAATCAAAACGTGTACCTGACTAATCATAAAAATGGCGGAAAAGGGTAACATATACACCCACATAATTAGCAAACAGGATATTGCTACATTTCACCTGCAGGACTTGTTATATTGGGTTAATGTCTAAAACTTGTATTCTGAGATCTGACTCTACTTTCTATGAACGGATCTGTATTTAGTTTTAAGATAAACGAGAGCGAAGAATGATTTCTCACACAATAATGTTGTTACGAAAGTCATCAATAGTTCCTTAGCCCTCTTAGATAACTCAGGAAAATCTGTAAGTTTTTCTACCATTCATGTAATACAGTATTTGCTACTTACGTATTTTCTTATCCTTTCAAATATATTTCTTGTTAGTATTAGTTTTATTAATCTGAACATGTAAAAGAGTACACCTTCACTTCTTTGCCTGTTAATGTTGTCCCTATTGTTTAGAAGCCAGCATGTAGGACGAAACGTCAAGCATTTTGTGTTTTTTTTGTAAATCTCTCATCATACATTGTTCCCTGCTACCAACTTTACCGTAGCATTGCATTTTTTGTATAGTGTCCCCTAGATCTTAAGCATAGACTTTTGGCTCAGTTATGAATTTGAATAAAGTTTAGAGTTTGCGGTTGTTATTCTCTCACGAATGTTACCTATTTTATTGACATTAGCTCGGCTTTGTCGTCGACAAGAGAATACATACATTTGTGTGTTGACAGAAGTTAGTATTTGTTGTTTACAACAGAACACACTTATTTGTGTGTTGACAGAAGTTAGTATTTGTTGTTTACAACAGAACACACTTATTTGTGTGTTGACAGAAGTTAGTATTTGTTGTTTACAACAGAACACACTTATTTGTGTGTTGACAGAAGTTATTTTTTGTTGTTTACTACAGAACACACTTATTTGTGTGTTGACAGAAGTTAGTATTTGTTGTTTACAACAGAACGCACTTATTTGTGTGTTGACAGAAGTTAGTATTTGTTGTTTACAACAGAACACACTTATTTGTGTGTTGACAGAAGTTAGTATTTGTTGTTTACAACAGAACACACTTATTTGTGTGTTGACAGAAGTTATTTTTTGTTGTTTACTACAGAACACACTTATTTGTGTGTTGACAGAAGTTAGTATTTGTTGTTTACAACAGAACACACTTATTTGTGTGTTGACAGAAGTTAGTATTTGTTGTTTACAACAGAACACACTTATTTGTGTGTTGACAGAGGTTAGTATTTGTTGTTTACAACAGAACACACATATTATTTTTTTTTTTGCGATGAAGAGAACATCAATTTCTGTGGAGACTTTAATGCTAGAGGCAACCAGTGGGGTAACGTCATAACCAACAAGCAGTGAGAAGACCTAGAGAACGCACTAGTGTCAGTCGATTTAGTTTGCTTGAATGATAGAAGGGCAACCAGAATTGCCGCTCGAACAGGAGACTCTAATAGTGTCATTGATCTGGCACTGGTGTCTTCCACCTTCACACCGGTTTGCAGGTGGAGTGCACTGGGGTTTCACGGAAGTGATCACTATTCATGTGTCCTCCTAACTGAAAAAAGCAGAAATAGAAGCCAGAAAAGAAAGCTCCACACATTCAACTATGAGAACACAGAACAGGACGTCATTAGCAAAATCAGACATAGGACGCAGAGCGCCCCTCGTAGGAGGCAGGAGAGATGGATGTAGCCACACTGGTGGAACGTAGATGTCGAGGAAGCGTGGCGGTACAAGAGACAAACGGCCAAGACATGGCAGAAAGCCAGAAAGAATGGAAGAACATAACCTGAGCTCTTGAAGCGTCTGAAAGAAGAGGTCGACCAAAAAATGATGCACTTTAAACTATATACTAAACAGGCTAAGGATGCCAAATGCCAAATGGGATGACTTCTGTAAAAAAAAAAAGTGTGCTCAGAAAAATCTCTAGCCACATCCTGGCGCCTTCATCAAAGTATGAATGGCATAACACGACACAGAGGCATACCAGACTTTCAGAGCACAGGCCAGATATGGCACAAATCTGATGGGAGCAAAGGAAAGGCCCTGCTTGCCCGCTACATTGAGCAGACGGACCAAAGAAATAAGGCTGTAAGAATGAGGATACGGGGATCGCTTTCAAAATTGTGTAAGGATGTAGTGCTGGAAGAAGATCTCACAATCACAACCGATACCATTCGCACGACACTTAAAAGGTCACACAACACAGCTCCTGGTCCAGATGGTGTTCGGTACGATGACATAGGCAATTTAGCTGACGACGACTTGATAAAACTGGCTAATGAGTTTAATGCCAGTATTCGGAGTGGTCAGATTAAGGAGGAATGGCTACACTGCTACTTACTACCGCTACCGAAGCCAAACAAGGACCATTCTCAGATCAGTGCCTACAGAATCATCACAATGCAGAATACTGCGGGCAAGCTGCTGGAGAAAATAGTTGCCCGTGTCCTCACCTGTCACCTTGAACAGAAACGCGTATTCCCATCCACACTTGGAGGTTATAGATATAACAAAGAGACATGGCTGAATGCGGCAGTCTTTGCCTATGACGTCTTCGAAGGCTTCTACAGACGAGAGGAGACATGTGCTGCTGCTATAGATCTGGAGGAAGCATACAACAGGGTACCATTTGAATATCTCATGTATATGCTCCTCAAACTGGCGGTGCACCCCTTCCTCATTAGATGGATCGCTGCGGCACTGTTTCAGAGGAAGGTGATACTCAGATGTAGAAGTTGGTCTTCCGAGCCAACATCCATTTGTCCAGGGCTGCCACAAGGCTCACCATTGTCACCAGTTCTATTTAACGTGTACACAATAAGGATCTGAACACAGGGAAAGGTGCCAGGCTAAAAAAGAGGCAAATCATGAGTGGGCCGAGCAGAAGATGTCATCAAACAGGTCTGTGGACTTACCAATATCAACGTTGGCGAGTAGTGGATACCGGTGCCTACGTCATTCAAGGGGACATTCTCGTGTATTGTCACACTCGGCAGGAAAAGTAGGAAACAGAACCCAGTCGTGGTTAATGCTGAGGTCAACGGTCTCATCTGCGATAACACCGATGAGAAAGATGCAGTCATCTATACAGACGGATCTGTAAGACGACATCAAAGAAGTGCATGGACATTTACAGCACGCTCGGCAGGCAGAATAGTCAAAGAAGATAGTGGTGCATACGTCATGACCACGAGTAGCATGATAATGTAGGTGATGGCAGTGACCAAGGCATTCAAATGGTTGGTCACAAGACTACACCCACGCATGTATAATGTGTGATTCGATGCGCATGATAGAAAAAGTGGAGGCAGGCTCTGTACGCATGCAATGGGTAGAGTCATTGCAGAAATCCAAAATACGTAAGGTCACCTTTGTCTATGTCCCTGGACATGTGGGAGTGCGGGGAAATGAAAGAGCGGACAGGTTGGCTAGCTACGCTGTCGTTAAGGACGGGCAACCAATGGATCGTGCAGACATCATCAATGCCCTCCGAGATGTGGGAAGAGCACGGGACTTCGACAAACACAGATCAACGTCACTTCTTCGGATGATGGAAATGGGAGTTAAGATGAGCACAGCCAGAAATGAGAAACTTGGTGGCCGTGTAAGAAGACTTATCAACCAACATAGAACTGGAGTCGTCAGTCGCTGGACACTGAGGGAATTGCTGAGGAGGGGATATGAGCACCTATGGACATGTTCGGAGTGCAATGATGATGACGCGCAAATAACTCAATAACATTTATTTCTGTATTGACAGAAGTTATATTTGTTGACAAGAGAACACACTTATTAGTGTGTTGACAGAAGTTAGTATTTGTTGTCGACAAGAGAACACACTTATTAGTGTGTTGACAGAAGTTAGTATTTGTTGTCGACAAGAGAACACACTTTTTTGTGTGTTGACATACGTTAGTATTTGTTGTCGACAAGAGAACACACTTATTTTTGTGTTGACATAAGCTCGGCTTTGTTGTATACAATTGAACACACTTATTTATGTGTTGACATAAGCTCGGCTTTGTTGTGTATAATTGAACACACTTATTTGTGTGTTAACATAAGCTCGGCTTTGTTGTCGACAATTGAACAAACTTATTTGTGTGCTGACATAAGCCCGGCTTTGTTGTATACAATTGAACACACTTATTTGTGTGTTGACATAAGCTTGTGTTTGTTGTCAGCAATTGAACACACTTATTTGTATGTTCACATAAGCTTGGGTTTGTTGTCAGCAATTGAACACACTTATTTGTGTGTTGACATGAGCTTGGGTTTGTTGTCAACAATTGAACACACTTATTTGTATGTTGACATAAGCTTTCGTTTGCTGTCGACAATTGAACACACTTATTTGTATGTTGACATAAGCTTGGGTTTGTTGTCAACAATTGAACACACGTATTTATATGTTGACATAAGCATTCGTTTGTTATCGACAATTTAACACACTTATTTGTATGTTGACATAAGCTTTCGTTTGTTGTCGACAATTTAACACACTTATTTTTATGTTGACATAAGCTTTCGTTTGTTGAGACAATTTAACACACTTATTTGTGTGTTGACATAAGCTTGGGTTTGTTGTCGACAATTGAACACATTTATTTGTGTGTTGACATAAGCTCGGCTTTGTTGTCTACTACAGTACACACTTATTTGTGTGTTCACAGAAGTTAACATTTGTTTTTTAAAACAGTACACATTTGTTATTGTATTGACAGAAGTTAACATTTGTTGTTTAAAACAGTACACATTTGTTATTGTGTTGATAGAAGCTAACATTTGTTTTTTTAAAACAGTACACATTTGTTATTGTGTTGACAGAAGTTAACATTTGTTGTTTAAAACAGTACACATTTGTTTTTGTTTTGAAAAAAAGTAATTTTAAAATGAAATAATACATCGCCATCATCATCATCAGGTCTCGTGTGCTTTGCAGAACGTTGTATTCACCATAGCCCGTCTGAAATAATCTGTCTGTAGCCAAATCACTACTTCTTCTGGTGTTATGTTCAGGGTCTTGATGTCTTGAAATAACTTACTTCGTTAGTCTGCTCCTGATGCGTCGTCCAGAAAACCAAACCTTTCACTATTGTTCTTTCAGCCGGCTGTGTCTTTTGGCATGAACATAGTATTTTAATTCCCTCTGTAGAATGGTATTTATTAGCCACATCTTGTAAATGTTAACGTCTCTCAAATATGTCTTCATTGCTCTTTAACAATATTCAGGGTATCTTAAAGTTTTCTGTAGCCTTTTAATTCGACCGAATCATATTTTTATTTGCTGTTTGCGAGATTGCCAATGGTTCACAGCTATATGTTGATATAGGGAAAATACAGGCCCTCAGTAATTTTAATTTTTCTTCCTTGCTGGTATTGTGGCACATGTTATTCACGACATTTAATTTTTGTGTTGCTATTGCTAATCTTCTTTTGATCTCTTTCTGTCAGTCTCCATTGAGAATTACTACAGATCCGAGATACCTATAGTGTGGTACAATTTCAAATTCTTCTGCATTATCAGTGGACACTGATTGACTCTTTTAATCATTTTACAATTTGAGAGGATGACTGTGTCATTGTCATCTCTGAACTCTGGAATTATGTTACCATTTTATGTGAAAGTGTCGAACTTCACAAATCTGTCATCTTTTCTGACATTTATCATGATGTTTTTAGCATAAAGGTTCAACATTTATGGTGGGAGAATGCATCAATGCCTCACCCCATTTGTACTTCAAACCGATACGATGTTTTTAGCCGCTGTTCTGATATAGGCTGTTCGTGATATAGTGATTGGATAATACACCTATTTAACACAAAAATACATTTTACCTATTCAATACAGAGTATGTTGTCCTTGCTACATTCGTTTCCCTCGTTCCTTCCTTCCTTCCCTCCCCCCTTCCTTCTTGCCTTCCTTATTTCCTTCCATATTTCCATCCTTCTTTCCACCCATCTTTCTATCTTTTCTTTCTTTCTGTCTTTCTTTCCTTCTTTTCTTCCTAATTTCCTTCTTTCTATACTTCATTCTTTCCTTCTTTCTTTCCTTCTTTCTTTCTTTCTTTCTTTCTTCTTTCTTTCCTTCTTTTTTTCTTTTTTCTTTCTTTGTTTCTTTCTTTCCTTATTTCTTTCTTTCTTTCTTTCCTTCCTTCCTTCTTTCTTTCCCTCTATCTTTCCTTCTTTCTTTCTTTCTTTCTTTCTTTCTTTCTTTCTTTCTTTCTTTCTTTCTGTGTTTCTTTTTTTGTTTCCTTCTTCCCTTCTTTCTTTCTTTATTCCCTTCCTTCTTTTTTTTTTTCGTTCGTTTTTTCTTTCTTTTCTTCTTTCTATCATTTTTTCTGTCTTTCGTGCTTATCTCTTTCTTTATTGTTTTCTTTCTTATTTTTTTTTTGGTTTCTTTCTTTGGTTCATATAAATGAGTGAATAATTTAAATATATTTACTATTTTTTTCAAAATAAACGAGTCTAGTGAGATCATGCATGAAGTAGCCACACACAGCACAGTTTACTGAGCTGGTCCAACAAAATGGTTTCATTTCTACTCACAAGAATCAATATAAACACACGGAGGCACTCCGGTTAAGTTCAAAATTTCGTTGACCTCCTGGCGCATGACGTCGTAACAGTGACACTCTTCTACGATACGTTTCTGCATACAGACCTTAACACACGTCTGTTAAGTTCAGTTGAGATAAAGACATTTTCAATACATGATTTATTATAGTTCGTGGCAAACACAATATTTTATGCAACAAAACAATACACAATGAAAAATGTATTCCCAAAGATAATATATGGAGGAAAAAAAATTAAACAAAGTCAATGATAAAGTGGTGTTTCGGTTACAGTTCTGTTAATGCATTGTATTTGTGTGTGACTTGTGGTTACAGTTCTGTTAATGCATTGTATTTGTGTGTGACTTGTGGTTACAGTTCTGTTAATGCATTGTATTTGTGTGTGACTTGTGGTTACAGTTCTGTTAATGCATTGTATTTGTGTGTGACTTGAGTCTACAACCTTCATCTTATTTTTAACACTTATATTATTTGGGAGCGGTTCTAATGTGTGACTTCACGCATAAATATAAATTGTTCCAACTTAATGTCATTGTTGGTGATATTTTGTTACATTAATGCTACTAATACATCAGTACAAAACAGTACCTATTATAGCAAACAAATAAAATAAACATAAAATGGTATTGAACAGCTAGACTAACAAAAAGACCAGACAAACGTTGTGGCAAAAGCCTTTCTCGGGTACTTAGATAAACATTAGACATTAAATATTTTTTTTTATGCAATTAAGAAAACACAACACAGTTCCCCCCCCCCCCCCCCCAAGAAAAAAAAAAGCGGCAAGACTCAATTTTCCTTATTCAGATCTTTCCGCCATGTTTTTTGGAGTGGTGTGTTTTCTTATTTGGATTGTTGTGTTGAATGTGTATCGTTTGTTTAATAGACATATTGAAGAGCAAGAAAATATTACAAGAACAGAAGACGCCCCTTCCTAGAAAGGTTTGATATCATCTTCAGTAGTTTGTCTTGGGAAAAGTTTCAACAAACAAAAATAAGCCCAATCAACAATGCGAGTTTCAATTATTCTCTTGCTGGCAGTCAAACCAAATTTGGTCTTGCCTGAATCAGCTGTTTTATTAATTCAAATAAATATATCAATATGCCAAACCACTTGATATTTGCATACCTTACTACAAATAGTTTATGACAGGTTTGACTAAATATTTATATATATCAATCTTTATAATTATGTTTCAGTCTAACAACAAAAAATAAATACAAATAGAATATGCGTGTAAATGGGGCAATGGGAAGATCCAGCTATGAAAGAGTTGCTATTATTTCGCTCGATTCAAAACATTGAGCATCCCGTCACCCGAGTATACGATAACGGAAACTTTTTTTGGAATAATTGTACACACACACACCCAATTGTGTGCTGAATAGAGATCTCTCTTGACAAGGGCTTGTGTCGAGGAGGAGGGCTTCGATCTCAGTTCGGTTCTCTATTGATTGTGGGTTTCATAAAGGTTCTTCAAATACGATTGTCCTTCATTTGTTTATTTGTATCTGTCCTCAACATTTTCAAGCGGTAATAAATGTTCATTTTAAATCAACATTATTGGGAAACATCATGAGAAGAATAAAATCTGAATGGTTACAGCTAGCAAAATACAGGGAGAGAGAGATCGCGAACGACATGGAGAGAATATACAAGATAGCTTTTTGTCGTGGCATGGAAAACAATAAAAAACAGAACTGATACGATGTGGAAGGAGACATGATCACCCACTCCAGCTGCAAGGCACATGGTGATTCAGACGACACCAAACTATTAATAAAAAGTGAGAGTGATTTACTGAAATTTGTAAACAATTTTAACAACAACAAAGACCCTAATCTCAAAATGAAGGAAAAAAAAAGAAGTTAAAAAAGTTTGACCAAAATGGATAAACTCAGATGCAAATTCTGTTTTCCAGAAAAAAATATCGAACCATCTAAAGAAAAAAAAATACACTCATAGAAACAGCAGCAACAACGTATAGAAGATGTACATACGAAATATATCAAAATAAAGAAAAAAGTCCAATGTTATTATTAAAAAAAATAATCATGCATTCAATATTGTTAATATAAGCCAGGGAAAACTACTCACGCTGGACTATTTTGATTACACATGTAGACAATCAGGATTATCAGAATTATTTGTTTTGATTATATTGTTTTGATTATATTGTTTTGATTATATTGTTTTGATTATATTGTTTTGATTATTTGGCTAACATTCTCCTGTTGTGGAAGGGGGGTGTTATAAGTGTCCAGAGACTGTAATCTTGTCTTAAACAGAGCCAAACCAGCCATCACGGCCTTGGATGGCGTCCAACATGAGGCTGAAGAAAGATTCAGTATCTCAGATCTACTCTCAGGGCTGATTTCCTCCTCGACGATGAAGCAAATGTTCGAAATGTCAGGTCGGACATACCGTTTGCTCAACTAAGAAAACAAGTACGGAATAATGATATTTCACATTAACGACAAAACACCTATAATACCTGTTTGCTTAGTATATTCCTGTATGGAAATAAAGTTTGAAGAGACTATTTCAAGTGACAAAGCATTACCTTAACATAACTATCCTACAATTGAAAACATATTCACAATATTTATAGTACGTTTGTATAGTTGAAGTTCGTTAGAACTGGAGGTAACAATCAAACGCTTACATTTCTGGTAGGGTTAACTCCGAACCTTTCCTTAAACTCGTCATTAGTCGTACACTCTCCATAAGGCTGCTGGAGGCGGGATAATTCAACCTGGGCCAAACAAAAATACAGCTAGTCTTCTAAAGAGAAACTAATCAATCAAATTACTAATTCTTAATATAAATCATTGCCGTTACACGATCCCCTAAGAATAATATGTGTTCTTCTTGAAATGTAAGATTTGTAAACAAATTTCTCAAAATGAGGCTTACAAATAAAGAAAGGAGAAAATGTGTGGATTATCAACAATCCTTAATGGTATATATATATATATATATATATATACTGTGGTATATATATATATATATAGGACTTCCGTTTCCAAGATGGCGGAACTGAGTCACGTTCTCTCTATCGCTGCAGAAATTCCGTTGGATTCTTATCAACTTCGGGTTTCCGTTCCAATTTTCTGCATTCCAGTCGAAATGATGTTCTACTTGTTATATCTGCGCCATTGAATTGGCGTTGCACGCACAGCAATGCTCCGTTTTGACAATTCAAGTGTTGTGAATGCGCCTTCCAACGTCTAATGTTGATCTGCGTTTTACGTCACACAAAGTGCTGTTCAGTGACCATTTGATGGAGATGGTTGACGCAAGTTATTTACAAGTTACAACGCATTAATGTGGTGGGATCCGTCAAGTCAGCGTCTTTGGGAAGTTTGTACCATGTTTCGTTCGTTGTAGACTGCATTCACTAGAGTTATCATGAATACATGGGCGCAGACATTTTGTGCGTGCTACGTCATCATAATGGATCATCGTGTGTCCCAAGACCGACCATGCGCTAATCTTGCGATCTTGCGTTTGGTGTGCAACGGGGATAATCTGAAGACGAACTGTGTTTTGTATGTTCGGAGTTGGAGTTAAACACGATGTCCTAACATCATCAAGCGCCATAAATTTACTATGACGATCATCATTTTCAGGAGGACGTGATCTTCCGGGCAATGTGATGGATAGGCGGCAGGAACCATTGAAGGCTATGTCTGCAAAGTGTTCCTTGTTGCAGTTTCCTCATGTTCCAAGTCCGGCTTGTTGCAGGAGCTACTGAGTTAAGTGCTCTGTGCACACCGTGAGCTGTGTGTCTCATCCATTTTGATCATGTTTCGATACTCCAATTGTGTACGATGAATGATGATATCGTATGACAGGGAACAGTTGGCTGTGTTCACTTTCTGTGTGGTTTCGCCATATGTCTTTTGGCGTGTGCTGAGACTGCTACGATGGGGACTACAGTTGCCTTTCTTTGTTTGGAAGATGAGTTATAATTCGGATGATTCCACTGGCACTGGCGGTTGAGCAATTATGGATTTTAATTCGCTTGCAGTGATACCGAGGCCTTCCATAACCAATAACCAATAACCTTAATGGTATAATGATGAAATATGTCAAACAATACGACAAATAGATTTTTGTTGGTTAAATATCGGCTGCAGTCAATATAATACAAACTAGCGCTACAAACATTGATATGAACACAATTCTATATAGAACCCCATAATATATCACATACGGGATTATCGAATTTGCAGTGTGCCCTATTTCATACATAATCCAAACGTGCGTTCCCCGGTTGACCCACGGTCTTTTTTCCTTATTGCTCGAACAAAATACATATGGTTGTTTCTTTATATAGTCAATAAATAGCATTATTCATATTATCATCACCGTAGAGTGCCTTCTTCGCAACGAAAGTTGGCTGCCATGGTGCGCCAATCTGCTCTGTCTCTTGCTTTGATGGTGCAGGTTCTCATAGGCTGATTTGTCCATCTTTTGATGATATTCGTCCATGTTAGTCTTGGTCTGCCTCTGCCTCTTTTACCTTGTATTTTCCGCTCCAGGATTACTTTTAGTAGGCTGTTGTGTCTTTTAACATGGCCCAAAAATTACTGATATTAAATATTATTCATATAGGACTGTGAGTTAAAGGAGTGACAGATATCTTGATGAGTAGAAAAAAAAAACACACTACGGAGCACTACAAATGAGCTCATGATCGAATATGTAAAGGAAATGAACAAAAAAGTAAGTGCTACTCTTGTTTTGCTCCTACGTTGAGCTAAAATAACTAAACCAAACTGCCTCTCTTATATTACAGGCACAACTATAACTGCAATCTTGAATAATAGTACTAATCTGCATATACTACATGGACTATATATTTATGCAGTATGTGCCTCGAGTTAAAAATGATGAAACTAACTTTCTCAAAATACAACGAATTCCATGCCCATTCCTCAACAATAAACTGTCTATCAAATACCTCTAAACTACTACAAACGCACAATCGTAGCTTGAATGAAAATTATACATTTTTTTATCTTTTTTTTTGTTCGTTCGACAGCTTTTACCTCTGACGAAGTCCCTAGAGACTAGGAATTGAATTTTGCGTGTTAATCCATTTTTTCCCTGGCAGCCGTGTGCACAGGGGTCCCTCGCCGTACAGGCAAATAACTCCGACTTCGGAGGTACTCATATTTTTTTCACCGATGAGTAAGTAACGTTTCAAACCGGGCCTCGCTGCTGAGACCAAGGGTGGTTGCCGCAGAGAGAAATAATAAATTAAAATCCGGTGTAGCCGGGACTTGAACCCACAACCAGTCTGTCCCGAGACCGGCGTCTTGCCTCGAGACCAACCAGTTCCTCCCCCCCCCCCACACCCCCCCCAAAAAAAAAAAAGAAATTATAAATCATCTCCGTTATGTGTGCATCAGTGTTTGCATGCTCAACTTTTTCCTAACTTCATACCAACAGTTAATCAAATACCCGTTTATCAAACTTCTCAACAAATACCCGTTTCTCAAACTTCTCAACAAATACTCGTTTATCAAACTTTTCAACAAATACTCGTTTATCAAACTTCTCAACAAGTACTCGTTTATCAAACTTTTCAACAAATACTCGTTTATCAAACTTTTCAACAAATACTCGTTTATCAAACTTCTCAACAAATACTCGTTTCTACAAACTATTAATCAAATACCCGTTTCATAAAAATTTCTCAACAAATACTCGTTTCGCAAACTATTAATCAAAACATCCGTTTCTCAAACTTCTAAAAAAATACTCGTTTCTACAAACTATTAATCAAATACCCGTTTCTCAAGCTTCTCAACAAATACTCGTTTCTACAAACTATTAATCAAATACCCGTTTCTCAAACTTCTCAACAAATACTCGTTTATCAAACTTTTCAACAAATACTCGTTTATCAAACTTCTCAACAAATACTCGTTTCTACAAACTATTAATCAAATACCCGTTTCTCAAATTTCTCAACAAATACTCGATTCTACAAACTATTAATCAAATACCCGTTTCTCAAATTTCTCAACAAATACTCGTTTCTACAAACTATTAATCAAATACCTGTTTCTCAAATTTCTCAACAAATACTCGTTTCGCTAACTTCTCAGCCAGTAGTCGTTTCTCAAACTTCTCAACAAATACTCGTTTCTCAAACTTCTCAACAAATACTCGTTTCTACGAACTATTCATCGAAAACTCTTTTCTTTGAATAAGTTTAACTGCAGTCGAAAATTTCCTATATCTTCTCCGCTCATGTTACACTTCACGTAAATACGAGTTCGTAAATTCTGACAAGGTCGACTACCAAGCAGCCCTATCGGTAGCAAAGACGAAGTTTCGAAACGACTTCCATATAACAGAGAGAAAACACTTCCAAATTCAAGTTTAGTCTAAAACACACATAAAAGAAGTAACCTTCACCGACAAGTAGTGCCGGTTATAGTCCCCACTCCATGATGGCAGGCAGAGGATCTCATGTATAGAGACAATTGCTGCGATCTCCGACTAGTACAGCCACCGCCAAGAAGGAAAGGAATGGCAAACTACCTTTTTATATCTTCTTCTACCTTTAGGCTTCCAGTGGAGCATAGGTCTTCAACAAATACTTTCCAAGTCGTTCTGTTTTTTGCAATTCTTTTAAGATCATTCCATGTCTTCCCCATCATCTTCATCTCTGCTTCGATCTGTCTTCTCCAAGAATTCCTTGATCTTCCTCTTTGTCTTTTCCCCTGGGGATTCCAAAAAAGGGCCTGTTGTGTAATACTCTCAGTTGGCTTCCGTAGTGTGTGTCCTATCCATCGCCATCGTCTTCGCTGTATCTCTTTATCCACTGGTATTTTACCGGTACATTTCCATAATTCCACGTTAGTGACTTTGTCCTGTCATTTCCATCCCTTTATCCTGCACAAGCATCCATTAATGAAAGTCTGTACCTTCGTGATTGTCAATTTTGTTATTCTCCATGTTTCACAGCCATATAATAGG
Organism: Megaustenia siamemsis; assembly: GCA_032433765.1. NCBI lineage: Eukaryota > Metazoa > Mollusca > Gastropoda > Stylommatophora > Ariophantidae > Megaustenia > Megaustenia siamemsis. The sequence goes on along the minus strand of JAVIAB010000139.1, from coordinate 94,508,333 downwards.
ACCGACTTAACATTGGAGTTGAAAATTTTAATTTTTCTATTTACCCTAATTTCTTTGGATTTCCATATGTTTCCCAGTGCAATGAAAGCTCCTCTTGCTTTTGATATCCTTATTTTGGTATCATTTTCTGTTCCTCCCTCTTTATTACTGCCCAGATATATGTAAGATTGTACGTCTAGTAGAGGTATTTCTCCTAGTTATATTTGGTTATTGCCAACTGAATTAATTCTCACAATGTTGGTCTTATCTCTATTAATCTTCAGTCCTAGCTGTTGTGATCACTCATCAAGTATGCTCATTTTATCCTGTATCTGATGATAGCTGTGTGATAGGAGAGCTATGTCATCAGCAAAGTATAAATCATCAAGTTGTTTGGTCAGTGACCACTGGATCCCATTTCTGTTGTTTTGAGTTATTTTCATAATCCAATCTATGGCCAGTAGAAAGAGAAATGGAGACAGAAGGCATCCTTGCCTTACTCCTGTTCTTATTTCAAATGCTTCTGTAAGCTGTCCTTCATGCACTACACTACATTTTGTTCCTTCATACATTGTTTTTATCAGGTTAATAAACTTTATGGGGATTCCGTAATGACTCAGTAACTTCCAAAGCATTTTTCTGTCTAAAATATCAAATGCCTTTTCATAATCTATGAATCCAATATAAAGTGGGGATTTTAGTTCTAAACTTTGTTCAACTATTATACGTAGAGTAGTTATTTGATCAGCACATGATCTGTTCTTCCTAAAACCTGCTTGTTCATCTCTCAGATGTTTCTCTATGGCCTCTTTTAGTCTCTCCAGAATGATTCTGCCTACTATTTTTCCTGGCACTGATAGTAGCATAATTCTCCTATAATTTGTGCACTCCTGTAAACTTCCTTTCTTTGGTAGTTTGATCATATAACCTTCTTTCCAGTCTTTAGGTATTTCTTCCCTCTCCCAAATCGATCTAATAGATTATGTAGCATCTTGATAGAGGTGTTAATATCTGCTTTGATGGCTTCCGAAGGAATCTCATCTGGTCCTGTGGCTTTACCATCTTTTAATAGTTTGATGGCTTTCATTATTTCTTCTTTGCTTGATTTTCCGCAGTTAACGTGTAACTCTTCTTCTGCTGGTAGTATATCTGGAGGATTATTGAGCCGGGTCTGTTCAAAAGTTCTTCAAAGTGCTCTTTCCATCTCTCCATTTGTTCCCTTATATTACTAAGCAGATTTCCTTTCTTATCTTTGATAAAGGCGTTGATCTGTTTTTATTTTTCACCTAATTTCTTTGTGCTGTTGTACAGTTCTTTCATATTCCCTTTATTTGCTGCTTCTTCTGCCTCTTTAGCTAGTTCATCTATATATTTCCTCTTATCCCTTTTAATGCATCTTCTCACTTCTTTGTTCACCTCTGTGTAAGCTTCCTGTGTCTTGACTTTATTACTTCTCGTTTTGCTTTTATTTATGTCTGCTTTCTTGTTCTTTATTTCTTTAATTTTACCCAGGGTCTCTGCTGTCATCCATGCCTTATCCCGACGTTCTCTTTTCCCCAGTGTTTCTTCGCATGTCTCTTTCCATATATTTTTTACCTGTTTCCACTGATCTTCTATATTTATTGTATTTTTAGTTGTTGGAGGACTTGGTATTTGTTTGATATTGTGACTGCGAATTTATCTTTAATTCCTTGTTCTTTAAGAAACCCTACATTGAAATACTTTCTACCCTTATTCGTTGTAGTATACCTTTTTAATTTAATTTTAAGTTTGGCTAACAGAAGATGATGAATAGAAGCTACATCTGCCCCTCTATATACTTTTGCATCCTGTAAGGATACCTTAAACTTATTATTAATACATATGTGATCAATTTGATTTTCCGTTCTATGATCTTCCGTTCTATGATCTGGTGACACCCATGTAGCTTTATGTATTCTTTTATGTTGGAATATTGTTTATTATCTTATATAGCCTAGTATAATCATGTAGAAACACACCTTAATATCTACAGCTAACGACGTTAATGGGGACTCCACAGCCACCTCGTCCGGTAGGGAGCGTCATGTGCTACAGGTGACATCTAATTGTCATCAAGCTACTGTATGCAAGATCAAAAATAAAGAGACAGTAGCAATATGAACTTGGAACATTAGATCAGCATTCCAGGTTGGCAAATTAGAAAACATCAGCCAAGAAATGAAGAGAATTTTCTATACAATTTTCACCAAATATCTGTTTCTGTACACTATTCATCACATATCCGTTTCTGTGTACTGTTCACCAAATACCCGTTTCTGTACACTATTCATCAAATATCCGTTCCTGTGTACTGTTCACCAAATATCCGTTTCAGTACACTATTCATCAAATATCCGTTTCTGTACACTATTCATCAAATATCCGTTTCTGTGTAATGTTCACCAAATATCCGTTTCTGTGTACTGTTCACCAAATATCCGTTTCTGTAAACTGTTCATCAAATATCCGTTTCTGTGTACTGTTCACCAAATATCCGTTTCTGTAAACTGTTCACCAAATACCCGTTTCTGTACACTATTCACCAAATATCCGTTTCTGTAAACTGTTCACCAAATACCCGTTTCTGTACACTATTCACCAAATATCCGTTTCTGTAAACTGTTCACCAAAACCCGTTTCTGTACACTATTCATCAAATATCCGTTTCTGTGTACTGTTCACCAAATATCCGTTTCTGTGTACTGTTCACCAAATATCCGTTTCTGTGTACTGTTCACTAAATACCCGTTTCTGTATACTATTCACCAAATATCCGTTTCTGTACACTATTCATCAAATATCCGTTTCTGTGTACTGTTCACCAAATACCCGTTTCTGTGTACTGTACACCAAATACCCGTTTCTGTATACTATTCACCAAATACCCGTTTCTGTGTACTGTTCACCAAATATCCGTTTCTGTACACTATTCATCAAATATCCGTTTCTGTGTACTGTTCACCAAATACCCGTTTCTGTGTACTGTACACCAAATACCCGTTTCTGTATACTATTCACCAAATACCCGTTTCTGTATACTATTCACCAAATACCCGTTTCTGTATACTATTCACCAAATACCCGTTTCTGTATACTATTCACCAAATACCCGTTTCTGTATACTATTCACCAAATACCCGTTTCTGTATACTATTCACCAAATCAAAACAAGCAGGTTTTAGGAAGAACAGATCATGTGCTGATCAAATAACTACTTTACGTATAATAGTTGAACAAAGTTTAGAACTAAAATCCCCACTTTATATTGGATTCATAGATTACGAAAAGGCATTTGATAGTTTAGACAGAAGAATGCTTTGGAAGTTGCTGAGTCATTATGGAATCCCCATAAAGTTTATTAACCTGATAAAAACAATGTATGAAGGAACAAAATGTAGTGTGGTGCATGAAGGACAGCTTACAGAAACATTTGAAATAAGAACAGGAGTAAGGCAAGGGTGCCTTCTGTCTCCATTTCTCTTTCTACTGGCCATAGATTGGATTATGAAAATAACTCAAAACAACAGAAATGGGATCCAGTGGTCACTGACCAAACAACTTGATGATTTATACTTTGCTGATGACATAGCTCTCCTATCACACAGCCACCAACAGATGCAAGATAAAATGAGTATATTAGATGAGAGATCACAACAGCTAGGACTAAAGATTAATAGAGATAAGACCAACATTATGAGAATTAATGCAGTTGGCAATAACCAAATAAAACTAGGAGAAATACCTCTACTAGACGTACAATCTTATATATATCTGGGCAGTAATATAGATAAAGAGGGAGGAACAGAAAACGATACCAAAATAAGGATATCAAAAGCAAGAGGAGCTTTCATTGCACTGGGAAACATATGGAAATCCAAAGAAATTAGGCTAAATACAAAAATACAAATTTTCAACTCCAATGTTAAGTCGGTTCTATTATATGGCTGTGAAACATGGAGAATAACAAAATTGACAATCACGAAGGTACAGACTTTCATTAATGGATGCTTGCGCAGAATAAAGGGATGGAAATGGCAGGACAAAGTCACTAACGTGGAATTATGGAAATGTACCGGTCAAATACCAGTGGATAAAGAAATACAGCGAAGACGATGGCGATGGATAGGACACACACTACGGAAACCAACTGAGAGTATTACACAACAGGCCCTTTTTTGGAATCCCCAGGGGAAAAGACAAAGAGGAAGACCAAGGAATTCTTGGAGAAGACAGATTGAAGCAGAGATGAAGATGATGGGGAAGACATGGAATGATCTTAAAAGAATTGCAAAAAACAGAACGACTTGGAAAGTGTTTGTTGAAGACCTATGCTCCACTGGGAGCTAAAAAGGTAGAAGAAGATTCACCAAATACCCGTTTGTGTATACTATTCACCAAATACCCGTTTCTGTATACTATTCACCAAATACCCGTTTGTGTATACTATTCACCAAATACACGTTTCTGTATACTATTCACCAAATACCCGTTTCTGTATACTATTCATCAAATACCCGTTTCTACAAACCACTGACCTGACGGATGCCCACAAATGTTTTTGTCCCTCCTGCAAGAGCTATACCATCTTCTTCAACAAAGGGAATCGTGTTCCTCTCATGGATGACCACCTGAGCTCCAGGTTCTTCATTGACACTATGGAGGTACTCATCCAGCTCCAGTCTAAGAACCATGGTCAGACCTGCAGCGAGCAATGAGTAGCATCATCAAACAATTATAGGACAATAATTTGACATGTGAACTTAATAGGTAAAATCTTCCACTATTACATCCTTGGATGCGTGGCTAGTTGGAAGAAAACCTTCATAAATGTAATTACTAAACAAATATTATTTTATTTACAGACAAGCTGTAGACAGCTAAAACGCTAAGAAGTCACTCGTAAATGTGTAACAGAATGATGTAGAACTACACTTATTATATATAGAGAATGTGCACTAACGTGAATAACGCATTACAGCCGCATTATTGAAGGTATTGAGACCTGATAGGTCAACAAGGAGGCGTAGAGTATTGTTTTACTGACGTACAAGTGTAGCTAACGATGAGTCACAAAGATGGAATCAGAGTCAGACTGAAGATTTAAGTGAGAAATTGATTCAAGAGTCACTTAAAAAAAAAAAAGAAATATATATTCAATTAGCACAGCACAAAAAAAAAAAAAAACATAATTACATGTGCCAGATTCTACACCGGTCACATTAATTTGTATTTCAAAAAATATAAACCTCTGTACGGTTGTGACTGGGGCACTTACAGGAAATATAATCTGTGAACAAGTTGCAGAAGTACATGCATCTCGTCCATGATGTAAAGTGGAAATGATGGGGACTGCATATGCCTTTCATTGTTTGTATCCTTCAATGAGATGAGTTTTAATTCGGATGATTCAACTGGCGTGGTTGGTTGAGGCATTATGGCTTTTAATTCGCCTGCAGTGCTATCGGGGTCTTCGACTAACCATAAAAATAAGTGGAAAACATATGTGGCTTTGGTCCAAACTTGTTAAAGACAGGTTATATGGAGATACCACTAGCCATGGCCTGACTGACCACTGCTGTCCTTTAAGAGAAATTAAGTACTAATTTACTTTAAACATGGGAAGAAAAGCTGTAAATGGAACTAGAAGAGTTAAAATTGGAAAAGTATTGAGAAAAATTGGTGGATTTAACATCAGTTATTGACTGAATTGAAGAACAAAAAATCTAATGGTTTCGACAAATGACCAGAAAGAAATCCAGCCAGCTGAAGCATACACATCTTATAAAAAAAATACATCCGGCTACAAAAGCAAAGGGGAAATCCCGAAAGAGATTGATACAGGATGGAATGAGAGAGACAAGACAAAGTAAATTCTACATGACAACAACTGAAGCTACACAACAACTAAGGCTTCACAACAACTAAGGCTTCACAACAATTGAAGCTACACAACAACTAAGGCTTCACAACAACTGAAGCTACACAACAACTAAGGCTCCACAACAAATGAAGCTACACAACAACTAAGGCTTCGCAACAATTGAAGCTACACAACAACTAAGGTTTCACAACAAATGAAGCTATCCAACATATAAGGCTTCACAACAACTGAAGCTACACTACAACTGAAGCTTCACAACAACTGAAGCTTCACAACAACTAAGACTTCGCAACAATTGAAGCTACACAAAAACTAAGGCTTCACAATAATTGAAGCTACAATACAATTGAAGCTACACAACAACTAAGGCTTCACAACAACTGAAGCAACACTACAGTTGAAGCTACACAACAACTACGGCGTCACAACAATTATAGCTACACTACAATTGAAGCTACACAACAATTAAGGCTTCACAACAACTTAAGCTTTAGAACAACTAAGGCTTCGAAACAATTGAAGCTACACAAAAACTAAGGCTTTACAACAATTGAAGCTACACAATAACTAAGGCTTCACAACAACTGAAGCTACACTACAATTGAAGCTACACAACAACTAAGGCTTCACAAAAACTGATGCTACACTACAATTGAAGCTACACGACAACTAAGGCTTCACAACAATTGAAGCTGCACTACAATTGAAGCTACACAACAACTAAGGCTTCACAACAACTGAAGCTTCACAACAATTAAGGCTTCGCAACAATTGAAGCTACACAACAACTAAGGCTTCATGACAATTGAAGCTACACTACAATTGAAGCTACACAACAACTAAGGCTTCACAATAATTGAAGCTACACTACAATTGAAGCTACACAACAACTAAGGCTTCACAACAATTGAAGCTACACTACAATTGAAGCTACACAACAACTAAGACTTCACAATAACTGAAGCTACACTACAATTGAAGCTACACAACAACTAAGGCTTCTCAACAACTGAAGCTACACTACAATTGAAGCTACACAACAACTAAGGCTTCACAACAATTGAAGCTTCACAACAACTGAAGCTACACAACAACTAAGGCTTCACAACAACTGAAGCTTCACAATAACTAAGGCTTCGCAACAATTGAAGCTACACAAAAACTAAGGCTTCACAACAACTGAAGCTACACAACAATTGAAGCTACACAACAACTATGTCGTCACAACAATTATAGTTACACTACAATTGAAGCTGCAAAACAATTAAGGCTTCACAACAACTGAAGCTTTACAACAACTAATGCTTCGCAACAAAATAAGCTGCACAAAAACTAAGGCTTCACAACAATCGAAGATACACAACAACTACGGCTTCACAAAAATTGAAGCTACACTTCAAATGAAGCTACACAATAACTAAGGCTTCACAACAACTGAAGCTACACTAGAATTTAAGCTACACAACAACTAAGGCTTCACAACAACTGAAGCTACACTACAATTGAAGCTACACAACAACTAAGGCTTCACAACAACTGAAGCTACACTACAATTGAAGCTACACAACAACTAAGGCTTCCCAACAATTGAAGCTAAACTACAATTGAAGCTACACAACTAGGGCTTCACAACAACTGAAGCTTCACAACAACTAAGGCTTCACAACAATTGAAGCTACACACAACTAAGGCTTCACAACAATTGAAGCTATACAATAACTAAGGCTTCACAACAACTGAAGCTACACTACAATTGAAGCTACACAACAACTACGGCTTCACAACAATGAAGCTACACTAAAACTGAAGCTTCACAACTGTAGCTACACAACAACTGAGGCTACACAACAACTGAAGCTTCACAACAACTGAAGCTACACAACAAGAGAAGGTAACAAAAAATAAACATTTCTCTTCCTGTGATGTTAAGAGGCCCAAACAGTAGGACAAAATACAAGAAAAAAGAAAGTGAAAAATAAACTACTCCCAAAATGATTCAATTAAACACATACATGGCATCGAATGAAGAACCATGGGGGCCATGTTAAATAATGATGAATTAACCGTTGAACTAAAAACTATAGCAAGCAAATGGAAGATCTGAGGCAGGGCTATGGTTTGTGAAATAATCATTAGATAAGTTTCCCAGCCAACGTGGTTCTTAGTTCACATGTAGATAAGTTCCACATATTTTGTTTTCTGGAAAAGGGAAGACGGCACTGAGATGGTGCCGAACACTTGATAAAAATGTGTCGAAAGTGAAAAGAACATGAACACTTACATCATAGTTCTTATTTACACAACAAGGCGTCACTGTTAGAGTACTGACTTCATTATGAAACAATTTAGGTTCCATCCTAGCTTGATGGTCTCTATTCGATCCTTATCAAGCAAAAGCAAACACGTACTTTGGTCAATAATTTAGAAATGGTAAACGATAGCGAGAAGTAGAGAACTTGTCGCAACCCGTTCAATGTCTTCTGCTTGAATTCTGACCATTAATCGTTCGCTGACTTAAGAGATTCATATTTGTCTTACTTTTACTTGAACTCTGGCCATTAATTGTCCACTGCCTTAAGAGATTAATATTTGTCTTGCTTTTACTTGAACTCTGGCCATTAATCGTTCACTGCCTTAAGAGATTCATATTTGTCTTGCTTTTACTTGAACTCTGGCCATTAATCGTTCACTGCCTTAAGAGATTAATATTTGTCTTGCTTTTACTTGAACTCTGGCCATTAATCGTTCACTGCCTTAAGAGATTAATATTTGTCTTACTTTTACTTGAACCTTAATACTATTTGAATTTCTGGTACAGTAAAACTACTTGCAGCATAACCCAGGACTGAAACCGTTGAACACAACAAAATCACGACTTATAAATTGTCATCACCTAGCCATCATCTTATCAGAGATGAATTATTTATATATATATATATATATATATATATATATATATATATATATATATATATAGTTTTTAAATTATAAATCATTTCTCTTGTGATGGTTGTATGGGTGCTCTTATTTTTTAAAAGAAACTGTCCTTTACTATAACTTAGAAGAGCTATACTAAGATTAAATTCAATGCGCCTCATCAAAATGTGTACACAATCTCCAAGACAACAATAAATGTTTACCTCTTATTAATGAATTAAGACATATTTTTATTATTCTTAGATACAATATCGTGGCTGAATCTAAGATAACACGGAGGCAATACATATAATGTTGAGTATTTGAAATGTGGCTTTATTGAGTCGTCTACAGACACATTACCTATATGCTTGATTTGCCAAACACTTTTATAAAATGATGATAGTCTTCAAGAGTACAAGAACATTTGGTAAAAGCTCACGCTGACAAGAACAAAATAATGATTTACCTTAACTGTATTTTTAACATATTTAAGTTCCGGCGTCATGGCGACTACGTGTTATCGTTTTTATAATTCGAGTCTTGTTGATATATTTAAATGATTTACGCGACAGTCCAGTTGTGAAATTTTGTGTTGCTATTCCCCGTTTGCTGTATGTTTTACTTCTGACGGTTGGATGGACTGTGAACTTTATCGATATTTAAGTGGGATATGATTTATTCTTCTTTGTGTCGTGTGTTCGCGGTACGATAAGCAAGCACATGGTTCGACGACAATGTCGCCGTCAGCCGGGTATGTTCAACCCATTTGTGAAAAGTCTGGCATGGTGGATGGGGCGGAAGAATTAGAAATAATCAACGGCCCAGAAAGTGAAAAGAGCAAAGTGTGTGGTACACATGAGTCATATTCAGACGAAGGACGAATATGGCAGACCACCGTGAAAGAGATTGGAGCCTCATCACGCAACATTCCAAAGAAAGCCATGGATAGAAGAAAACTGAAGCCTTTGAAATGAGGATTTATAGAAGAATAGGTAGAATTGGATGGAAAGAAAAGAAAATAAATGATTAAGTTTTAAGACAACTAAAAATGAAAAGAGTACTACTAAACACAATTAAAGCAAGACAAATGACATTTTTGGTTCATGTTAAAAGACACAACAGCCTAATAAAAGTAATTTTGGAAGGGAAAATACAAGGTAAAAGAGGCAGAGACAGACCAAGACTAACACGGACGAGTAACATCAAAAGATGGACAAGTCAGCCTATGACAATCTGCACTATCAAAGCAAGAGACAGAGTGGAATGGCGATCCATGTTAGCCAACCTTCGATGCGGAGACGACACTCAATGAATGAATAACCTTAACTGTAGACACTACTAGACAACTGTGTGAGAGAGTCAACATTTCAAAACTATTTTTTAGTAGCATTCAAATAAGATAACAATTACTGGCGTCCTTCTTACAGCACTTCGTTAATGATTGCTAAATCTGGAAAGCAGCATACTATTAGTGAAGAACTAATTCTACCAGCTAGAAGTCAGGTAATATATAGCATGCTATACAAGCATTGGGAGCCGCGATAGCTCAGTGGTTAGTGAACTGGACTTCAAAGGATAAGAGGTAGGGTTCGATCCCAAACGACGGTTTCTGTTCACCCAGCCTTTAAAAATGTAAAGTACCCCCGTCAAGCCAAGTGGCGTATAGGGAAATATGGTGTTAGTGACCATATTTTTTACAAACCTTCGGCACATGATTTTTGGGGTAATGTGGTCGGTATTTCGCCCGTGCCGCTTTATTTTCCCAGAAAAAAATCCGGTACCCTTTTAAGGCTGGGTGAACCCGGAAGCCGTTGGTTGGGAACGAACCCTACCTCTTGTCCTTTGTAGTCCAGTTCACTAACCACTGAGCTATCACGACTCCCTCCAGCCTTTAATGGGGACCGCATTTTTTTCTGGGAAAGTAAAGCGGCACGGGCGTAATACCGACCACATTACCCCAAAAAGCATGTGCCGAGGGTCTGTAAAATGTATGGTCACTAACACTATATTCTCTATACGCCACTTGGCGTGACGAGGGTACTTTTATTTTTTCTTTTTATACAAACATTGCAAAATCAGTTTCCTTTAACAAAAGTATCATTGAGGAAATGGCTCAAGTTGTTTTTGAAGATTCATGATGAGCATGTAAAACATTCCAGTTCTCTATGCTGCTTGAGTCAACTTTGCCAGGAAATGAAGCCATTGTGCACTTCAGAAGAAAAGAAATAATTTGCCAGCAACTATTTTTTTGCTAAAGGTTTGCTATCTGGTACTAAAGGAGGATTCATATTTCAAGTTTGGGAGCATTTTTTTACCAGAGAAAAATACATATCTATGAGTAACATGTTGTCTTTATTGTCATGACTAATTGTTGCTCCAGCGACGGTGGGCCACCACATCCTGAATATCTTGAAAAGCAATTCCAAAATATATTCTGTGTTCTGTGTCATTCATTGTCAACACTTTGTAGTCACAATTTTGCGTGAACGTTTACATAGACTTTTATATTATGTTGTGTTAGTAAAGCAATAATTCCAGAGACAAAACGGGCACTCTACAATACAATCTTTATTCTAACGGTGTGTTACCAATGCTTGTCCTGGACTCTAGATGCAAGAATAATAAGACAAATAACTTCTACCGAGATGAATGTGTTAGACAAATGACAGGAAACAGCCTGAGAGATAGAACACAAATGAAGAACTGAGAAAAAAGGAATTATAATATTTGAATAATTCCCGCCATAGAATACATACATAAACAACAGATAATATGGTTTGGCCATCTCATAAGGCAACCAATGCCAGACCTAGACCGTAGACGCAAGAACAAAAAGATAAAAACCACTACCCTTCGTCACTGTCCTTCGTCATACGATATCATCATTCATCGTAAGCAATTGGAATATCGTTTTTATATCCTTGAGGTTATTTCTATGTTGTGTAGGGCGTAGGTACAAATATTGATACATGACAGAACAGCATATTTGACACTACATTTTCTTTTTGTTTGCTTCAAAAAGTAAGGAAAGAGCCCCGTCACTCCTAATGGCGAATAGGGATTATGGTGTTAGTGACCATAATTTTTATAGAACTTCAGCACATGATTTTTGGGGTATTGTGGTCTGTATTACGCCCGTGCCATTTTACTTTCTCCGAAAAAAATCCGGGACTATTTAATAGCTGGGTGAACCCGGAAATCGTCAATCAGGGTTGAACCAGACCTCTTGTCCTTTGTAGTCCACTTCACCAACCACTGAGCTATCGCCGCTCCTTTTTATTTACTTAATTGAGGTAGTTTATTTGACGGGCGGTAGACCAAACAAAAATAAGTCTAAACAGTTCAACTCTCTGAATAGTTGACGAAGTTAGATATATGATTAGCTGTCGTGTGCCTAACGAACTGAGTCAGCACGTGAACATAACATGGTCAACTGTTGTAAACTGCTGACATGAACATTGACAACACTATGGTGTAGATAAAACATAGGCAATGCAATGTTGATACTGTGATAATGTTGATGGTGATATGTAATGCTAACAATTGTAATGATAAAAATGGAAGATATGGCGATGTCACTAATATTCATAATGGTGTATGGTATTGATAGAAACAGCTTTAGGAATAACTTTTATATTCATACAGTTCATTGTAATGATTAATGTGATGCGAATTTGACTGTTTTTGATAATATAAGAGAAGGCAGTCATGAATTTGATAACAATGGTGATCATAATAGAAACGGTCATGGGACGCACCACGATGGAAGCTTCTCAGCATTCGAGCCATGGTGTAAACAATGTTGACTTTGAACATCACTCTATCTGTTATCACAGTGAGTTGGCAGATTTTTAGAAATGTAATCACGGGTTTGATAATAAATATTTGTACACAGTTCGTTAATCATAGCTGTAGATCAAGTCTTTATTCTGCTGGCTTCGTTCGCGGCCTTGGAAGCTAATGACTTACCTTGTGCAGACGGTTGGTGTGGGGCAAATTGTACGTTACAATGTCACTGCTATAATGACTCAGTTTATGACAAAACTACAGGTACATGCCCAAAAAATGATAGTTGTCAGCACGAAAATTTCGGACCCCAGTGTCAGTACTTGGATCTCGTGTACAAATACACCCAAAAATCTGAACCTACTTTCCTGTTTGATAACAACGACACCACATGTAATCTGGACACAAATTCTACATCAGTTGAGGCAACTCTCAATCAATTTTTGCCATTCTCCTGGTTTAGGATTTATGTGAATGATTTCACATTTCCGGACAGTTTCACGGTAAAACTAAATGGTTCTGCCTCAAGTAACAATGAATCAAGGTTTGTAGTTAGTCAGCACGAGATTGATGTCTTTTGCTCTGGGGCTGGTCTGATCAACAAGTTACGGATTGAAGGGGCGATAGTTGCAAATATCTGCTCCATCTACATTGGCGGATGTCGGAATGTGGTTCTCAAACAAAACACAAACCAGACCGACACATTTAATGCTTGTTATACAGGAGACGGATGTGGACAAGAGGCCCGCAGTTAATGACAAAACAAAGACCAATCTCTATGTTAATGACTGCACACACACAAAATTGAGAAGTGGGACCAATCCTGTTTACTGGTATCTGAACTTTGCCACGCCCCACAAGATTCACACCATTCGAACCGATCATCCAGCTAGCACTATGAGTCGGGTAAAGAATGCCACTCTAAAGGCTTTCTCTGACAGTGGCGGAGTAGTGTTCCAGTATAATGATATATCATACCCAAATGTTTCTGTGAACACTATTCGTAGTCACCACACAAACGTCAATGGCACATATTAAGATTGAGTTCTCATCGACCATTTCGCAGGTCGACAGTGCACTGACGGTGTGTGAGGTGCAAGCATTTACAGACACCTATTGTCTGGACGGGCATTCTAGTCGTTTTGTGCAGTGTGTAGTGGGCGTAGCAAAGGCTGCAACGTCATCATCGGTACCTGTCACGGCAACTGTTCACATGGGATCTATGGACACGACTGCTCCAGGTCTTGTCTCGTGTCTGTCCTTTATGTGACGAAAAATCCGGAAAATGCCTACAATGTAAACATCCTGGCTATACCTGTAATGACACTTGTCCCGATGGTAATTTTGGGCTACAGTGCGAACAGACGTGTTCTGATGGCTGTGACATCATATGTGACTTGGGAAGTGCAGACTGTATGTGCAAGGAAACGTACTACGGGTCAGAATGCACTCTCAAATGTCCGGACAACTGCTTCAACGACAACTGTGAACAGTCAACCGGGAACTGTACATGCAAGGGAACGTTCTACGGGTCAGACTGCACTCTCAAATCTCCGGACATCTGAACGAAACCTGTGAACAGTTAATCGGGATCTGCGTCTCATATGTCGACGATTCCCACGTTAAGAAGAGTCTGCCGACTACAACAAGCTAAAGCATATGGATACCTTAATGTGTTTCTGTGCAAACCATGGCTCATATCTTAGCTTGTGTGTGTGTGTGTGTGTGTGTGTGTGTGTGTGTGTGTGTGTGTGTGTGTGTGTGTGTGTGTGTGTGTGTGTGTGTGTGTGTGTGTGTGTGTGTGTGTGTGTGTGTGTGTGTGTGTGTGTGTGTGTGTGTGTGTGTGTGTGTGTGTGTGTGTGTGTGTGTGTGTGTGTGTGTGTGTGTGTGTGTGCTAGCCATGGCTCATATCTTGGTGTGTGTCATGTTAGTCATATCTCATATCTTAGTGTGTATCTGTGTTAGAGATGTGTATTATCTTTGTGTGTGCATGTTTGGGTTAGTGATATCTCATATATTTGTGTGCATGTTTATGTTCGTCATATCTCATATCTTTTTGTGTGCATGTCTGTGTTTGTCACATCTCATATTCTTGTGTGTGCATGTCTTTGTTAGTCATATCTCATATCTTTGTGTGCATGTCTATGTTAGGCATGTGTCATATCTTTGTGTGTGCATGTCTATGTCAGTCATATCTCATATCTTTATGTGCATGTTTATGTTAGTCATGTGTCATATATCTTGATGTGTGTCAGTGTTAGTCATGCCTCGTATCGATGTGTGCATGTCTGTGTTAGTCACCTCTAGTGACTCGGGCAGATGGTGCTCGTAAACCTGGGAGGGCCGACCATCTAAGGGCAGAATCCCCCTACGAAAAGACAATCTGCTGCCTTGCAGGAAGATTGGGGATAATCAAAGGCTAAGGAAAGCTAACCTGAATACAATGCTGGCTTAAATTGGATGCAATGCGCCACTGGCGCATAACACAGTGCAACGTCTTAACGGGTGTTCAATCAGAGTGGATCTGGCAGACCCTAATTGTGATGTTCTGTCTGTGGGGGCGATCAACACACTTAACCTGACAGCTGACTTCATGTGAGAGTCTGGAATCCTACTCTGATTGAGTCCTGATCGCAGAGAGAGAGAGAGAGAGAGAGAGAGAGAGAGAGACAGAGAGAGATAGCTAAAAGAACAATTGTAACGTTAATAATGATGTCAGCTGATGATATTTTAGAGATCAACAGCCACCTATAAGGTCGTTAATGATAACCATGTTGGGATTGGTGATGATACTGATAATAACGATGTTGTGTGTGTATGATACTGATAATAACGATGTTGTGGGTGTGATGATACTGATAGTAACGATGTTGTGGGTGTGATGATACTGATAATAACGATGTTGGGAGTGGTGATGATACTGATAATAACGATGTTGGGAGTGGTAATGATACTGAAAATAACGATGTTGTGGGTGTGATGATACTGATAATAACAATGTTGGGAGTGGTGATGATACTGATAATAACGATGTTGGAAGTGGTGATGATACTGATAATAACGATGTTGGGAGTGGTAATGATACTGATAATAACGATGTTGTGGGTGTGATGATACTGAAAATAACGATGTTGGGAGTGGTGATGATACTGATAATAACGATGTTGGGAGTGGTGATGACACTGATAATAACGATGTTGAGGGTGTGATGATGACACTGATAATAACGATGTTGAGGGTGTGATGATACTGATAATAACGATGTTGGGGGTGCGATGATACTGATAATAACGATGTTGGGAGTGCGATGATACTGATAATAACGATGTTGGGGGTGCGATGATACTGATAATAACGATGTTGGGGGTGCGATGATACTGATAATAACGATGTTGGGAGTGGTGTTGATACTGATAATAACGATGTTGGGAGTGGTAATGATACTGATAATAACGATGTTGGGAGTAGTAATGATACTGACAATAACGATATTGGGAGTGGTAATGATACTGATAATAACGATGTTGGGAGTGGTGTCGATACTGATAATAACGATGTTGGGAGTGGTGTCGATACTGATAATAACGATGTTGGGAGTGGCAATGATACTGATAATAACGATGTTGGGAGTGGTAATGATACTGATAATAACGATGTTGGGAGTGGTAATGATACTGATAATAACGATGTTGGGAGTGGTAATGATACTGATAATAACGATGTTCGGAGTGGTAATGATACTGATAATAACGATGTTGGGAGTGGTGTCGATACTGATAAAACGATGTTGGGAGTAGTGATGATACTGATAATAGCAATGTTGGGAGTGGTGATGATACTGATAATAACGATGTTGGGAGTAGTGATGATACTGATAATAGCAATGTTGGGAGTGGTGATGATACTGATAATAACGATGTTGGGAGTAGTGATGATACTGATAATAGCAATGTTGGGAGAGGTGATGATACTGATAATAACGATGTTGGGAATGATGATGATATGATAATAACGATGTTATGATAATCATACTGATAATAACGATGTTGGGAGTAGTGATGATACTGATAATAACAATGTTGGGAGTGGTAATGATACTGATAATAACGATGTTGGGAGTGGTAATGATACTGATAATAACGATGTTGGGAGTGGTAATGATACTGATAATAACAATGTTGGGAGTGGTAATGATATTGATAATAACGATGTTGGGAGTGGTGATGATACTGATAATAACGATGTTGGGACTGGTGATGATACTGACAATAACAATGTTGGGAGTGGTGATGATACTGATAATAACGATGTTGGGAGTGGTGATGATACTGATAATAACGATGTTATGGTAATCATACTGATAATAACGATGTTGGGAGTCGTGATGATACTGATAATAACGATGTTGGGAGTGGTGATGGTACTGGTGATAACGATGTTGGGAGTGGTAATGATACTGATAATAAAGATGTTGAGGGTGTGATGATACTGATAATAACGATGTTGTGGGTGCGATGATATTGATAATAACGATGGTGGGGGATGCGATGATACTGATAATAACGATGTTGGGAGTGATGATGATACTGATAATAACGATGTTGTGTGTGTATGATACTGATAATAACGATGTTGTGGGTGTGATGATACTGATAGTAACGATGTTGTGGGTGTGATGATACTGATAATAACGATGTTGGGAGTGGTGATGATACTGATAATAACGATGTTGGGAGTGGTAATGATACTGAAAATAACGATGTTGTGGGTGTGATGATACTGATAATAACAATGTTGGGAGTGGTGATGATACTGATAATAACGATGTTGGAAGTGGTGATGATACTGATAATAACGATGTTGGGAGTGGTAATGATACTGATAATAACGATGTTGGGACTGGTGATGATACTGAAAATAACGATGTTGGGAGTGGTGATGATACTGATAATAACGATGTTGGGAGTGGTGATGACACTGATAATAACGATGTTGAGGGTGTGATGATGACACTGATAATAACGATGTTGAGGGTGTGATGATACTGATAATAACGATGTTGGGGGTGCGATGATACTGATAATAACGATGTTGGGAGTGCGATGATACTGATAATAACGATGTTGGGGGTGCGATGATACTGATAATAACGATGTTGGGGGTGCGATGATACTGATAATAACGATGTTGGGAGTGGTGTCGATACTGATAATAACGATGTTGGGAGTGGTAATGATACTGATAATAACGATGTTGGGAGTAGTAATGATACTGACAATAACGATATTGGGAGTGGTAATGATACTGATAATAACGATGTTGGGAGTGGTGTCGATACTGATAATAACGATGTTGGGAGTGGTGTCGATACTGATAATAACGATGTTGGGAGTGGCAATGATACTGATAATAACGATGTTGGGAGTGGTAATGATACTGATAATAACGATGTTGGGAGTGGTAATGATACTGATAATAACGATGTTGGGAGTGGTAATGATACTGATAGTAACGATGTTCGGAGTGGTAATGATACTGATAATAACGATGTTGGGAGTGGTGTCGATACTGATAAAACGATGTTGGGAGTAGTGATGATACTGATAATAGCAATGTTGGGAGTGGTGATGATACTGATAATAACGATGTTGGGAGTAGTGATGATACTGATAATAGCAATGTTGGGAGTGGTGATGATACTGATAATAACGATGTTGGGAGTAGTGATGATACTGATAATAGCAATGTTGGGAGAGGTGATGATACTGATAATAACGATGTTGGGAATGGTGATGATATGATAATAACGATGTTATGATAATCATACTGATAATAACGATGTTGGGAGTAGTGATGATACTGATAATAACAATGTTGGGAGTGGTAATGATACTGATAATAACGATGTTGGGAGTGGTAATGATACTGATAATAACGATGTTGGGAGTGGTAATGATACTGATAATAACAATGTTGGGAGTGGTAATGATATTGATAATAACGATGTTGGGAGTGGTGATGATACTGATAATAACGATGTTGGGACTGGTGATGATACTGACAATAACAATGTTGGGAGTGGTGATGATACTGATAATAACGATGTTGGGAGTGGTGATGACACTGATAATAACGATGTTATGGTAATCATACTGATAATAACGATGTTGGGAGTCGTGATGATACTGATAATAACGATGTTGGGAGTGGTGATGGTACTGATGATAACGATGTTGGGAGTGGTAATGATACTGATAATAACGATGTTGAGGGTGTGATGATACTGATAATAACGATGTTGTGGGTGCGATGATATTGATAATAACGATGGTGGGGGATGCGATGATACTGATAATAACGATGTTGGGAGTGATGATGATACTGATAATAACGATATTGGGGGTGCGATGATACTGATAATAACGATGTTGGGAGTGGTGATGATACTGATAATAACGATGTTGGGAGTGGTGTCGATACTGATAATAACGATGTTGGGAGTGGTAATGATACTTATAATAACGATGTTGGGAGTGGTGATGATACTGATAATAACGATGTTGGGAGTGGTAATGATACTTATAATAACAATGTTGGGAGTGGTGATGATACTGATAATAACGATGTTGGGAGTGATGATGATACTGATAATAACGATGTTGGGAGTGGTAATGATACTTATAATAACGATGTTGGGAGTGGTAATGATACTTATAATAACGATGTTGGGAGTGGTGTCGATACTGATAATAACGATGTTGGGAGTGGTGATGATACTGATAATAACGATGTTGGGAGTGGTAATGATACTGATAATAACGATGTTGGGAGTGGTAATGATACTGATAATAACGATGTTGGGAGTGGTGATGATACTGATAATAACGATGTTGGGAGTTGTAATGATACAGATAATAACGATGTTGGGAGTAGTGATGACACTGATAATAACGATGTCGGGAGTGGTGATGATACTGATAATAACGATGTTGGGAGTGGTAATGATACTGATAATAACGATGTTGGGACTGGTGATGATACTGATAATAACGATGTTGGGAGTGGTAATGATACTTATAATAACAATGTTTGGAGTGGTGATGATATTGATAATAATGATATTTGTCATACAAATGTTGGTACTGTAAGTAATAATGATATTATTTTATAAATTAAGCCGTCTATGACATTACCTATAGTGATAGTATAAAGTGTGATAATAATTTAGAACTGTAATGGCGTTGACAAAAATCAGGAAAACAATAATGACGCAATATTTTGTTTCTGAATGACACTAATTATGTTAATGATGATAACCTTTGTTAGGTCCGCTATCAGAGCTGAAGTAATCATCACATTGAAGGGTATAACAGTTTCCGTACCTCAGTGACGATCTACGGCTGAAACAACTGAAAATGTATAAAACGATATTTTTGGTACTGGTTATAATGAAATCTAACACCAGTTCTACCTTGGAGCTAAAGAACGGTGTGAAGGTAAACTCAAGTGATATCGCTTTATTTTACTGTCATTTTATACAACTATTATTCATGAACATAGAATTATGTAGAAGTACTAGTCAAATACCAGTGGAGAAAGAGAAAAAGCGAAGACGATGGCGCTGGATAGGACACACTGCGGAAGCCATCTGGGAGTGTTACACGGTATGCCCTTTTCTAGAATCCCCAAGGACAAAGACAATGAGGACGACCAAAATATTCTTGGAGAAGACAGTTGGAATCAGAGATGAAGATGATGGGGAAGACATGGAATGAACTGAAACGAATGTCAAGAAACAGTACGGCTTGGAAAGTGTTTGTTGAAAACCTATGCTCCACAGGGATCTGAAAGTTAGAAGAAGAAGAATACAACTATTTTGTAGAATTGTGGCTTTACGGAAGAATGTTGAACAAACCACTGACAGCTAAGAATAGCAATGAAAACATTCTGAAAGAGGCCAAAGAAAAAGATAGATAATTTCCAATAATAGGAATAGATAATCACCATTTGATGGCCATTAAATGAGAAGGGAACAGCTGGAATATATTGTGACAACAAGAAAAAAATTGAGGGATGTAGAGATAGAGGGGAGCAAAGAGAAAATATACCAGACAGCTTAAGAGAATGGGTTGGCAGGTCAACAACAGAAATGATAAATAAATGTTGAGATTCAAAGTTGTGGAGCGACATGATCACCTACGCCAGCAGCCATGGAACTAGTCTGTCTGGTGAGAAATTACGTGAAACTAATTTACCGGAATTACTAATTTGAAATGTGTTCCTTTTGGAGAGTTAACTAATGTTAACTATTCTTTTTGAAGAGTCAGACCTTGGTAACTATTTCTTCCGAAAAGTCAACTAATTTTAACTATTCGCTCTGTAGAGATAACTAGGTTATTGTTTTTGTAGGGAGAAAAACCATAAAAATATGTTTATTCTCTAGTAAACATCTAACATAAAACAACATTGCTACCTCTATTTGTATACCTATATACCTTTCGCTCTACATATCTATTTTTTATTCTCTATTTTGTACTGAGAGATCCGGAGCTACCACAAAGTTTTTAGACATCTAAAAATCCGTTTTTTCTGTTTAGACATTTGAGACAACGTTTTCCTTATAGACATCGAAAGATAGAATTTAAACTTTATAGATATCGAAAAGTAGAATTTAATATTTATAGACATCGAAAGATAAAATTTAATCATTATAGTCATCGAAAGATAACATGTAATCTTTATAGACATCGAAAGATAGAATTTAATCTTTATAGACATCGAAAGGTAATTTATTTTCTTTACATACAGCAAGTGATACATTTTCTTTTCATTAAACATAACTGAAGAGATCGTTTATTGTAAACACAAAAAGCCATACCCTGTCACTTTTTTTAAACAGTTAAGGATAGCCACTATTTCTTCACGAGCCATATAAAATGGATATACGTTGTTGTTGCTCTGTCAATGACGCCAGAAGACGTGTTGGACTCTCTACATGAACGGTTCATGGCTAAAAGAAACTCACAGATTGTAAATTAATTCATTGACGATAGCGAAAGATAGACTTGGACCTTGATGAATGACAGAAGATGTCGGTGTTTTCTCATATGATCAACTACAATTATTGATTCACTTCTTTTTCAATAATAACATCATCATCATCAAGTAACGGGCCTGC
This sequence comes from Megaustenia siamemsis, assembly GCA_032433765.1. NCBI lineage: Eukaryota > Metazoa > Mollusca > Gastropoda > Stylommatophora > Ariophantidae > Megaustenia > Megaustenia siamemsis. Next base: position 94,486,569 of record JAVIAB010000139.1, on the reverse strand, counting down.
TGGCGTAGGTGATCATGTCTCCCCACAACTTTCGATCTCGACAGTTATTTATCATTTATGTTGTTGATCTTCTGCCAAGCCATTCTTTTAAGCTGTCTGGTATTTTTTCTCTTTGTTCCCCTCTATCTCTTTGTCATTCAATTTTTCCCAGTTGTTGCAATATATTCCAGCTGTTCCCTTCTCATTACATGGCCATACAATGATGATTGTTTCTTCCTAATATTGGAAATTATCTCTATTTTTGCTTTGGTCTATTTCGGACGTTTTCATTACTCTTCTTAACTGCCCATGGTATTCTCAACATTCTTCTGTAAAACCACATTTCAACAGACTTCAGTGATTTTCTTATCTGTTGTCCTATTGTCCATGATTCACATTCATATATTAAGACTTGCTCTGCATAACATTTAACAACTCATTTTCATATTTCTATTGTCAAAAAACGGGTTGCATAGTATCTTCCTCATTTTTTTGGAAAACTGCTTTTGCCTAAGCCATTCTGCATCTCACGTGTGTTGTATATCTTCCGTCTGAGGTTAAAAACGTTCACAAATATTTAAATTCATAAAAAATAACATGAAATATATATTTATTTTTTAAAACTGTAACCAACTGAATTATTTTTACGAATCGTAACTAGAACATATTTTATTTTTATATAAAAACAAGTGCACTTCTCTCCACCAGTTTCATTGTTTGCCAGCCTCCTGTCGTACTGTTTTGTAATAGTATTACCATAGAATAAGAGATAAATTGGATGGATGGATGGATGCGGTCGCCCGATGATTTGAGGTATTCTAGCGGATACGAACCGTAGACTTCCTCCTCGTCATCCGCCCTTAAAAGGACGTTAAGTGGACGTAGTTACGTTGTGTTGAAGTTTGCAGTGTAACACTGTGATATCTGCGCCTTTCGACCCAACACATCCGACTTCAGCCGACGTTTTTGAGTACCGGGTTTGTCTTCCCTCTTCGATCCCTGCTCGCTTGGCCAGACTAGACAGGTTAGTCTGTTTTTGGAGGCACCGCGCAGAGGTGTAGCAGGGTCTGGATGGTTTTGGTTCACCGATCCTGGCGTAAGCCATCAGCTATGATTCGCTGACAACTTCCAGCTCTGATCCTGGGGGAGGGCGCCTTCGCCTCCAGAGATAAATTGATAGATAAAAAGAAGAGATGAGAGTAAATTCTAAAATGAATAAGTCTATTATATAATACCCTTTTGACTGTCATAGTTCTGGTCTATACTTCACTGCAGACATGTAACGTTATAAGCTCATTTCCAATATTTTTGTAATGAATAATTTTTAAATATTTATTTCTGAAAACGTCATCATCGTGTGATGAAAACAGCTAATAGAAGAGGAGCTGATGTGAAGAAAATATGAACAGATAAACCAAAACAAATGGATGGAATGTGTTTGATTTTATAAAATATATATTAATTTATAGAATATGTTCTGCGTAGACAACAACTGTGGTGGTAAGGAAGGAATCTTGAAATACTTGAAAGGAGACCACCATGTCAAAACTTCACACCATAGATGACGTGACAATTATAACAGAGCAATGTATTAGTCCAACCAATGTTTATTCGCTAATCATGTGGTCATAAGATGATAATAATTAGTGGGTAGGTATGTCTATATCCACTATATAATAATATACTATCCACCAAATAATCCACATATTAATATTGAATTATCTGCAGCCTGCCTGTCACAAATAATCCACAAATTAATATTAAATTATCTGCAGCCTGCCTGTCACAAATAATCCACCCATTAATATTGAATTATCTGCAGCCTGCCTGTCACAAATAATCCACAAATTAATATTAAATTATCTGCAGAGTGCCTGTCACAAATAATCCACAAATTAATATTAAATTATCTGACCCTACATGTCAGTAGCCTACCAAGATGTTAATTGTCCTGTTATTGTTTTATTTTGCAAGTGACTTTTACCTCTAAGTGAACTCCTAACTTAACCTCTCACCTCTAAGTGAACTCCCAACTTAACCTTTTACCTCTAAGTGAACTCCCAACTTAACCTTTCACCTTTACGTGAACCCTCAACTTAACCTATCAATATTATTCTGGGACTTAACTTGAACTATTTGGTTGCTGACGAATATTTCTCTGTATACTCTCATCTCTTCTTTTTACAGAGAAATATTCGTCAGCAACCAAATAGTTCAAGTTAAGTCCCAGAATAATATTGACAGGTTAAGTTGAGGGTTCACGTAAAGGTGAAAGGTTAAGTTGGGAGTTCACTTAGAGGTAAAAGGTTAAGTTGGGAGTTCACTTAGAGGTAAAAGGTTAAGTTGGGAGTTCACTTAGAGGTGAGAGGTTAAGTTGGGAGTTCACTTAGAGGTGAGAGGTTAAGTTAGGAGTTCACTTAGAGGTAAAAGTCACTTGCAAAATAAAATAAAACAATAACATGACAATTAACATCTTGGTAGGCTACTGACATGTAGGGTCAATATTTAGAATAACAATACGGAAATATAGAGAAGATTCTATACCGGGGAATGACCATATCAACCAGACAATTTTCCACCAAGTTCATCCTGGAGGCACCCGTAAACTAGAAACTCTGATAATATTGCCTACAAGTGATTAAATAATTATCCACAATTATTCTACAGAGTTTATGAATTAAGCGACAATCGGTGAGATTTAAGTATCATAAGCTAGACTGTTACTAATGTTGAAATGAGTTAGAGTTATCTAGATGCAGTCTGCGGGAATAGTAGTGAGACAGCAAGTGAGTAGTGTTAACGGAATTAAATTAGATCAGATAATTCAATATTAATGGCCGGATTATTTGTGACAGGCAGGCTACAGATAATTCAATATTAATATGTGGATTATTTGTGACAGGCAGGCTACAGATAATTCAATATTAATATGTGGATTATTTGTGACAGGCAGGCTACAGATAATATAATATTAATATGTGGATTATTTGTGACAGGCAGGCTACATATAATTTAATATTAATATGTGGATTATTTCTGACAGGCAGGCTACAGATAATTCAATATTAATGGGTGGCTTATTTCTGACAGGCAGGATACAGGTAATTCAATATTAATATGTGGATTATTTCTGACAGGCAGTCTGCAGATAATTTAATATTAATTTGTGGATTATTTGTGACAGGCAGGCTACAGATAATTCAATATTAATATGTGGATTTTTTGTGACAGGCAGGCTACAGATAATTCAATATTAATATGTGGATTATTTGTGACAGGCAGTCTGCAGATAATTTAATATTAATTTGTGGATTATTTGTGACAGGCAGGCTACAGATAATTCAATATTAATGGGTGGATTATTTGTGACAGGCAGGCTGCAGATAATTTAATATTAATTTGTGGATTATTTGTGACAGGCAGGCTGCAGATAATTCAATATTAATATGTGGATTATTTGGTGGATAGTATATTATTATATAGTGGATATAGACATACCTACCCACTAATTATTATCATCTTATGACCACATGATTTAGCGAATAAACATTGGTTGGACTAATACATTGCTCTGTTATAATTGTCACGTCATCTATGGTGTGAAGTTTTGACATGGTGGTCTCCTTTCAAGTATTTCAAGATTCCTTCCTTACGACCACAGTTGTTGTCTACGCAGAACATATTCTATAAATTAATATATATTTTATAAAATCATACACATTCCATCCATTTGTTTTGGTTTATCTGTTCATATTTTCTTCACATCAGCTCCTCTTCTATTAGCTGTTTTCATCACACGATGATGACGTTTTCAGAAATAAATATTTAAAAATTATTCATTACAAAAATATTGGAAATGAGCTTATAACGTTACATGTCTGCAGTGAAGTATAGACCAGAACTATGACAGTCAAAAGGGTATTATATAATAGACTTATTCATTTTAGAATTTGACAAATAGAAGAATAAACAGAAACATACCTTTAAGTGTAAAGTATTTTCATTGTGATTTTTTTTATAACCGACACAACAAAACAGTAAAAAAAAAACATGACAAGGTAATTGTTCAATGATTAGCAGAAAGTCTTCGTCGCAGTGTAAACTAAGATCCGAACACATTGGACGCTTCCACGTTTTTTCTTGTGTTCGCGTTACCACATATTCGTTTTTTTTTTTTTCAGAAATTCGTTAATTCCATAAATAGAAACATGTTGTCATTGGATCGTTATTGTGAAGACACATATTTAGCGTGCTACTTTGACATACTTTAAGTTTGATCAACAACAACAGGTAAGACTTACCTTACATTGCAGTTATCCCCATTGAAGTAGCAGGTAAGGAGCATGTCTTCCAGCTGGTGTCCTACTTCTTCTTGCATTTTCCTGTAATAATAAGGGAATTCTAATGAAAACAGGTACAGCTAACATATGGCTAAATTCATATACCAAAAAAGAAAATCGACATACATAAACATGTATACACACACATATATACATGCATACAGATGCACGTACGTGTATAGCCATTTCAATGTATACATACATATACGTGCAAACATATATGCACATACATGCACACATAAACCTATAAACAGTTGGTCAAATGATAGCTGAAGTTAGTGTCTAGAATTTGGTCAAATGATAGCAGAAGTTGGTGTCTAGAACTTTTTCAAGTGATAGCAGAAGTTAGTGTCTAGAACTTTTTCAAGTGATAGCAGAAGTTGGAGTCTAGAATTTGGTCAAGTGATAGATAGCAGAAGTTAATGTCTAGAATTTGGTCAAATGATAGCTGAAGTTAGTGTCTAGAATTTGGTCAAATGATAGCTGAAATTAGTCGACCACGCAAGCGTGAGATTTTTTCTCTGCCATCGGTTATCTACTAGGGAGATTCATTTAGCCAAGTTTGACCGCAGCCTGTGTTATCGGGACCACGTAGACCATGTGATAACAAAATCCCACAAAGGATTAGCTGCCTTGAAGGTTATGGCAGCTGCCAACATCGAGCAGAGGCTACTTACCCTTCTGCTCGAGGGACTAGTCCTTGCACTAATTGAGTACGATCTGCCAATTATTACTGTCAGTACTGCGCAAATTATAGGCTGGAGAAATACAGAATAAAGCTATGCGTTTTATCTTGGGGTGTACGAGGGACACTCCCTGTGTAGCAATGAAGTATCTTCATGATTGTCCAACCATGAATGACAGAATCAAGATCTGGATGGCACGAGCATACCTGAAGATAAGTGCAGATAAGGAGTATCCATTGCACCACGAGCTCAACACAAGGAAAGTGACAGGCTGAAAAATGACAAATCATAGGTAGGCTGAGCAGAAGATGACTTCAAACATGAAACATCTGTGGTCTTAACAATATCAACGTTGGCAAGGAGTGGATACCGGTTCCTACATCATTCATGGGGACATTCTCGTGCATTGTCCCTCTCGATAGGAAATGTAGGGAACAGAACTCAGTCATGGTCAAGGCGGAGATCAACGGTCTCATCTGGGATAACACCTATGAGAAAGATGCAGTCATCTATACAGACGGATCTGTACTATGGCACCAAAAGAGTGCATGGGCATTTATAGCACGCTCGGCAGGCAGAAATGTCAAGGAAGACAGTGGTGCATATGTTATGACCACGAGTAGCATGACAATGGAGGTGATAGCAGTGACCAGGGTATTCATCTGGTTAGTGTCATACTTCTACACCCACGCCTGCATATTGACTGATTCGATGAACATGATAAGAAAAGTGGAGGCAGACTCTGTAATATGCAATGGTTAGAATCATTGCAAAAGTCAAAAATACATAAGGTCACCTCTGTCTACGTCCCATGACATGCGGGAGTAAAATAAAAGAGGGGACAGGTTGGCTAGCTGCGCTGTCGTTGAAGACGGTCAACCAATGGATCAGGCGGACATCATCAATGCTCTCCGAAGTGTGGGCAGGCGGACATCATCAATGCTCTCCGAAGTGTGGGCAGGCGGACATCATCAATGCTCTCCGAAGTGTGGGAAGGGTAAAGAACTTCGACAGATAAAAAGACTTATCAACCAACACAGCACTGGAGTCGTGAGTCGCTGGACACTGCGGGGTTTGCTGAGGAGGGGATTTGAGTACGTATGGAAATGTTCGGAGTGCAATGATAATGACCCGCAAATGACTCAATAACTCAATTCAGTTCTGAAAGAGAACATGTTATTCTGAATACTTTGTGTGTGTAGAGTTGGTCTTAAAGATCCACCTTTTTTATTCAACCTGTACGTGTTGAATTATTCTCACTGTGTGGAGATTCTGACATTTCAACGAGAGCGCCACCCTTACAACAGTACCTCCTGACAAGTAACGTTCACAACACCCTTACAACAGTACCTCCTGACAAGTAACGTTCACAACACCCTTACAACAGTACCTCCTGACAAGTAACGTTCACAACACCCTTACAACAGTACCTCCTGACAAGTAGCGTTCACAACACCCTTACAACAATACCTCCTGACAAGTAGCGTTCACAACACCCTTACAACAGTACCTCCTGACAAGTAGCGTTCACAACACCCTTACAACAGTACCTCCTGACAAGTAGCGTTCACAACACCCTTACAACAATACCTCCTGACAAGTAGCGTTCACAACACCCTTACAACAGTACCTCCTGACAAGTAACGTTCACAACACCCTTACAACAGTACCTCCTGACAAGTAGCGTTCACAACACCCTGTTTTGGCCTCTGTCTGCAAATGGACTGGAATAAGCTCCATTTTTTTAACATCATACACCCTCATCAACATCATCATTTATTTAGACTTCAAATTCAGCCAACGATCCATCTTAAGATCCGCCAAAACCACTTCTTTACGAAACTCACCGCAATAATATCGGAAAGTCACTTCTACCTATAATACACAAACAGTCTTATTACCTTTAATTCATTTTCAGTTTCTATTATTATTGCAAAATTCATAAAATTGTGTGTAACTTCGTGAACCCCTTGGGAGATCAGTGTGATCCTTCGGGAATCTTCAGACCACAGGTAAATTATTGCAGCACCCATCGTCATCAGGTGCATCATCATATCGGTTCACGTCGGCGATGTCCTTCTTCAATGTTATGTCCTCAGTGCATCGTATCAATTCTGATGTTGAATAGTTTCCATGCCACGATACTAAGCTTGCATCTTCTCTTTGTCGCCTACGATCTCTCTTGCCCTATATGTTGCCAGTTGTAACCAAGTATTCCAACTTTTCTGTTCTCATGATGTACGCGAAAAATGTTGATTATTTCGTTCTGATGTTTCTTATAAGCTCTCTTTTTGTGTTCGCCTTTTTGAGAATATTCTTCTTGCTCTCTTTAGTTGTCCACGGAACTCTCAACATTTTTCTGAGAAATCACATCTCTGTGGCCTCTTATCGTCTTTTCATTTGTTTGTCTACTGTTCATGATTCGGTTCCATCGATCCTATTATTGGCTCTATAAAGCAAAGATGAAATATCTTTCTCCTTTATATTGATAAGGACATGTTTTTCATTTTCATAAAAGTTATTTTGGCCTGTGATATTCTCCTTTTTATTAATGTGTTGCATATTCCGTTTGGAAGGTCTGTAAAATGTATGGTCACTAACATCATATTCCCTATACGCCGCTTGGCGTGACGGAGTAGGCCTACTTTACTTTTACTACTATATTCCTTTCTATTTTATTGTTGTCCCCATATATTTTACTCTCTGCCATTGTTTTTTTTTTATATTTTTGTCCCGTTTAATTTTATGTTCCATAACTGTGATATTGTTTTTTTTTTTTTCAATCTGACCATTACTTATGTTTTCTTACTAAGACCTTTCTTGTTGCTTCCATTCAATATTATGTTTACCATTTCTTGTCGTTCATTGTCTGTCTCTGCTACCGAAACCTTTTCGTCCGCTTATCGAAGATTGTTTATTTTGTGACCGTTGACTATAATCACTTTCATGTCTACTATTGATCTCATCATATTTTCGCTGTAAGTGAGAACAAATCATGTGATAGAACACCTCCTTGTATGACTCCTTGTTTCATCTATTGGAACTGTTATGTATGTTTCCAATATATATGTGTTATGATTCTCAGATCATTACTATCGATGTTTTTAGTTTCTCCAGCATATTGATTATTTGCACATGCTTTATCTTGTCAATTGGTTTCGTGTAGTCTATGAAGCAAACGTATAAATCTTTACCTATATAGCTCTGTCTATCAAAGTTCTCAGAAATAAAATAAATTGACTTAAGATAATTTGTTCAGACCATGAAGTCCGTTGATCGGGAGTTAAATACGAAATTTACAACACAATTTTATTCCCTTAACAGGTATTATTGATTCAGCCAATAACAAATTCTTACTAATTTCAAAGTCTATACCTACTATTGTCTTCACATACAATTTTGTTACTTTTAATTCTTTAACTTTCAATAATCCTGCTAGCAACACACGTTTTGACACGATTACTGATAACACACGCACTTACTCATTTGTCATGGCATATATGTACATGACATAGTTAACAGTCTCATCAAAAAAAGATGACTGTTTTTGTTTGACAGGGGAACCTTCAAGGTGACTTTTCAACGAACGTCCCGGTATCTGCTGTCCCTATGAAAGAAAGAGAAATTCAGTAATATATATATATATATATTGTTACTTGTATATACTAGCGCCTTACGATACACCCTCGTCAAAAGTAACACTTGCTCGACGAGAGGTCACATTCTGATGATCAGATGTCCTGCATCGACACTCTGTATAAAGAGTTTCGTCGTCATTATTTATTTTCGCAAAAAATTATTTTTAAAAAAATGTATTTTTTTCTGACATGTTTTTCTTTTCTTCTTAGTGAGTCTCAATGCGCCCATCCAATGTCTATTGCAGGTAGCCAGTTTATAAGACGAGACAAACATCCTTCGATATCTAGACGAGGTAGCAACACATTTTAATCTTAGTTGGATTCCACTTCCTAACAAATCTATTATATTCGAATTTTAGTTCAGTAGGTATGGTTTTCTAATTATTTGTGTATCTCTTCAACTTCCTCCTCATGTTACGCCATCTATTCAACTTGATCCAACTCATTAACTTGCTCCCCCCCCCCCCCCCGTGTCTAACAAAAATATTTTTAAAAGCGCATAACAATTTTCATTCAATCAATTAGAGTTTGAAATTCGTTATAAAGTCTTGAAATTCGTTATAAAGTCTTTTTTCATTGCGTACCTACCCCATAGACGAATTGTACATTTTAAAGTTCAATGATTTCGGTCGGACATTCTTCTGCTTAATCCTCTGAACTCCAATCGGAGCTTAGGGCACTTACAAGAGATGTCCACTAAAGCCGGTCTGGAGCAAGTTTGGACAACTCTAGCAGGACCTACCAACCTGTATCATTTCATCACAGTTGGTTTGTTGCCATGTCTCTAATGGTCTGCTTCTTCTTCATTTGCCATTTTGTGTCCAGGTTAATGCTAGGAACGAATGCCTAGTTCATTCAATTCCTAGAATGTGGCCTAGACACTTCCAATGTCTTCTTTTCACTTCTTGATTGAGGTTGTTAATTTCTCAACTGGCATCTACAATGTTTCGCTAGAGAAAGATTTGATTAGTGCATGATCTCCCACTTCTAAAGCCTGCCTTCTCTTCACTGAGTTTTCAATTCCCACTATTCTTTATGCGTTGGAGAAGTACTCGGCAAAAGATCATCTCAGGTTCTGACAGCAGGTTTATTCATCTTCTTTTCACAGCGACTGAGGTCTCATTTCTTAAGGATTTTGAGAACTATTGTCCCTTTTCCATACTTGTGGTACTTTGTTATCTTCCCATATTCTGTATGGCCCTTTTCGTCTTGTCAGACGGTCTAGTGGAGGCTATTGCGTATTTTTTTGAGGTATTGTTTTTGCCGAACAGCTTCTCTCGTGGCTAATTCTACCAAGGTTTGACAAACACACGCGGTCACATAATGAACAGGTCAGGCTCGCTGATCCACAGGGTTTACCATCCTTTTTCTTGAGTCTCTTCTCTTCTAAGTCCTGTCTTAGAACAGTCTCAAATGTTGTTATACCGTTCCTTATACGTGCTCTCCATGATGTGCGATCACTTACCAGATGTTGCCAGTCGTTTTCACAGATGGAGAAGTCTTTCAGAGATGATTTGCAGATATCTCTATATCGTAGTTTAGGTCTGCCGATTTGTCGTTTTCCGTGTTTTAGCTCGCCATATAGTATTTGCCTAGGAATGCGTTTTTCTTCCATCCGTTGGGCATGCCCCAGCCATCTTAGCCAGCCTTCGACTTCTGAGCATCGACATGATTGTTAGGGTCTTAGCACGTTGCAGGACAGTTAAGTTGGTTATTTTGTCCTGCCATTTGATGTGCATTATTTTGCGGAGACATCGCATGTGGAAGACATTTAGTCTTTTTTCCTGGTTTGAGTATGTTGTCCAGGTTTCGGATCCATATAGTAGTGTGCTAAGCACACAAGTTTGATATATTAAGAGTTTAGTCTTTTGAGTTAGTTTCGTGTTGTTCCATGCCCTTTTTGTGAGTTTGCCGAAGGTCGTAGCTGCCTTACCAATTCGACAGTTTATTTCTTCATCAAGAGAGATGGTTTGCGTAACTGTGGATCCAAGATATGTAAATTTCTGTACTGATTCTAGTGGGCAGTCTTTTAGAGTAATAGATATAGGTTTGAAGTCACCTTGATTTAGTATTACTGTCTTCTGAACATTAATTGACAGTGAAAAAAGGTCGCATGCTTTATCCAGGTTGTTGATCAGCGACTGTAGGTTGGCCTCACTATGAGCGACTAGGGCTGCATCGTCAGCAAATAAAAATTCTTTAAGTAGGGCAACATTTGTTTTGGTTTTTGCTCTTAGTCGTGCTAGGTTGAACAGTGAGCCATCTGGTCTAGTGCGAATGTAAATATCTCCTGAGCTGTTTTCGAAGGTGTAATTTAGGAGGGCAGCAAAAAATATACCAAAAAGGGTGGGGGCGAGGACACATCCCTGTTTCACTCCTTTGCTGACTTTGAAATTCTCTGATGGACTCCCATCAAAATGGACTTTGCCATTCATGTCTTCATGGAAGGAAATTATCAGCCTAAGTAATTTAGGAGGGCAGCCTATGCCTTCTAACACCTTGTAGAGACCATCTCTGTTTACTGTGTCGAATGCCTTTGTGAGATCCACAAAGACAATATAGAGCGGCATATTTTGTTCCCGACATTTTTCCTGCAGTTGTCTAAGAGTGAAGATCATATCTATGGTTGATCTCCCGGGTCTGAAACCGCATTGGGACTCGGGAAGCACCCGTTCTGCAAGTTTATGCAGGCGATTAAGTACGACTCTAGCAAAAGCTTTGCCTGTTGTGCTAAGGAGAGAAATGCCTCTGTAATTATTGCAGTCGCCCCTGTCTCCTTTATTCTTGTACAGCGTTATAATCTTGGCATTTCTCATATCATGAGGTATTTCTCCGTTTCTCCAGCATTTAATTAGCAGTTTGTATAGGTGTGGAAGTATTACGCTTAGGTTGTCCTTTAGTACATCTGTGGGAATGTTGTCATTTCCTGCAGCTTTTCCTCTTGAGAGGGCATTTATAGCGTCAGCAAGTTCGTTCATAGTAGGCTCAACATCCAGTTCAAACATTGTAGGATATTTGGGTATTGATTGTGCTAGAGCTGTGTTTGCTGGTCTGTCGTCACTGTATAGATTAGAGTAGTGTTCAACCCATCTTTGCATTTGTTGTCCCTTGTCAGTAATAGGTTCTCCAAACTTGGATTTTAGGGGGGCTAATTTTGTTATTTTTGGTCCAAGGGCCTTTTTTATATTGTCATGCATGGTTTTTGAGTCGCCCCTGTCTGAAGCTTTCTGTATTTCAGAGCATAGATTGTTCCAGTATTCGTTTGCGCATCTTCTTGCTTCGCGTTGTAGGGTGGCTTGCGCATGTTTGAGCTGATCCTTGGTGATTTGATTGGGATTATTATTGAAGTTCAGTAGAGCCTTTTTCTTATTAGCTATTAGTGGGTCTAGTCTTGCTGCATTTTCTTCGACCCAGTCGTTCTTTGAGAACCGTTTCTGGCCGTAGGTAGATAGAGCGCAGTTATAGATGTGTGTTCTCAGGGAGCACCAGTTGTCATCCACACTTGATGCATCTTCTACTTCTTCTACCAGTTCATCAAACTTGGATCTAAAAATGTCTTCGGTTGGTGTGGTTTTTGTCGCTGTGATGTTGATCTTGGCTGCTGCAGGCTCTCTTGATTTGTAGATACGACTACTTCTGGCTTTGATCTTACTAATGACTAGAGCGTGGTCTGTGTTGCAGTCTGCACTGTGATATGTTCGTGTTATTCTGATGTTATTTAAAGACTGCCTACGTGTAAGAACTAGGTCTAGTTGGTGCCAGTGACCACTTCTAGCATGACGCCATGTTACTTTATGCTTGTGTTTCACATTAAAGTATGTATTTGTTACACATAGGTGGTTATTTGAGCAGAATTCTAGGAGTCGCTGGCCATTTCCGTTGATTTTAACTTCCCATATTCTACTGAATAATTATTCAAAGACTTTTGCACTCAGACCTGGATATGCCTTTATCACGTTTGCAGCAATTCTATCTTCACAGGATGCTTTGTTGCTTTTGGTCTGTTTAATAGCAGGTTCAATTGCATGGTATGTAATATTTCCTTTCTTTATTTCTGGGAAACAATGCATGCGAAACGAACGTCACAGGTCTGCTGACTTGATGGGGCTTATTGATAATAGCAGGCTCATTGGATTTCATATTGCTATATGTATATCCCGCTATATATATATATATATATATATATATATATATATATATATGTATATATATATATATGTATGTATATATATGTATATATATATATATGTATATATATATATGTATATATACATGTATATATATATATATATATATATATGTATATATGTGTGTATATATATATATATATAAATTTTTATTTTATTTATGATTTAATGTAGAAACACACATGCGTGCGTGTCTGTGTTAGTCACCTCTAGTGACTCGGACAGATGGTGCTCGTAAACCTGGGAAGGCCGACCATCTAAGGGCAGAATCCCCCTTAAAAAAAGACAATCTGCTGCCTGGCAGAAAGATTGGGGACAATCAAAGGCTAGGGAAAGCAAACCCGAATAAAATGCTGGCTGAAATCGGATGCACTGGACCACTGGCGCAGAACACAGTGCAACGTCTTAACGGGTGTTCAATCAGAGTGGATCTGGCAGACTCTAATTGTGATGTTCTGTCTGTGGGGGCGATCAACACACTTAGCCTGACAGCTGACTTCATGTGAGAGTCTGGAATCCTACTCTGATTGAGTCCTGATCGCAGAGAGAGAGAGAGAGAGAGAGAGAGAGAGAAACACACATAATAGCGAGACACCCGTGCAATAACTTGTCACACGTGAAGCGGCGCTTGATCAAAAAATTGTAGACCATATCCCATCCAGTGAACGTCTACATAAAGAAGTTGACAGGAAGATAGAAGGATTTATTTTTTCACAACTCCAACATGCGAGTGCATAAGGAGTATGAGTCTCATAGTTGTCATTAATGTGACCACGTCTGCAGGGACACCTAAGCTTCAATCCATGTCTGTACTGATTATTTTTTTAAAATTATATTATTTATTATTAATGACTGTTGACAAAGAGTTGTTTAAATTTTAGGTATATATTGTAATGTCTCATGTTTTAAATTTCTACTTTTCCGATTTCTTGTTTGTTTGAGTTCTAATTAAAGTAGTTTGGGGCGTTTGTGCATTTACTGTTGTTAATTCGTTTGCAAATGTCAATATTTATGTATTACAGTGTTTACATACAAAAGTTGGATACTTTACATACGTCGTAGCTTCCATTTGGGTAAATAATTTTCCAAAACAATCTGTCGACAATATCTAATGAAATCTCCAGCGGTTTACCTCTGCGAAAGAAATTATAACGATATATCATGATACATTGATAAATATTGAATTGTACATAATGTTAGCCTGTATCAATCCATACCATAAAAGTCGATGTTGCATTTAATAAACCATTGTTACAAAATAGGAACTAACGCTTCCAATGAAATATATCAATTGTGTCTTTCTTCTTGTAACGTTTTGGAAAGTATAGGCGATCATAACTTCACACCATAACTAAGACTGTAAAACAAGTGGTTTATTGTTGGAATTGAAGTAGAAATGTAATGATTGCTCTGTTATTTACAGCTGTTTAGGAATCAGATCAATAAAACATTACGTTTTAAGTGAAAGGAAGTTTTCGGCACAAATTAAAAACCTGTATTTAACTATCACACCTGTCTAAGTTACCACCGGTCTTATAGTTCTAGACTGGCTACTATTGTAGCAACAATAGTATTGTACCAGCATCTTCTTCTTCTACCTTTTTAGCTCCCAGTGGAGCATAGGTCTTCAACAAACACTTTCCAAGTCGTTCTGTTTCTTGCCATTCTTTTAAGATCATTTCATGTCTTCCCTATCATCTTCATCTCTGCTTCCATCTGTCATCTCCAAGCATTCCTTGGTCTTCCTCTTTGTCCTTTCCCCTGGGAATTCCAAAAAAGGGTCTGTTGTGTAATACTCTCAGTTGGCTTCCGTAGTGTGTGTCCTATCCAGCGCCATCGTCTTCGCTGTATCTCTTTATCCACTGGTGTTTGACTGGTACCTTTCCATAATTCTATGTTAGTGATTTTGTCCTGCCATATCCATCCTTTTATTCTGCCTAAGCACCCATTAATGAAAGTCTGTATCTTCGTCTGTTTCACAGCCATATAATAGGACTGCCTTAACATTTGAGTTGAACATTTTTATTTTTGTTTTTAACCTAATTTCTTTGGATTTCCATATGTTTCCCAGTGCAATGAAAGCTCCTTTTGCTTTTGATATCCTTATTTTGGTATCATTTTCTGTTCCTTCCTCTTTATCTATATTACTGCCCAGATACATGTAAGATTGTACATCTAATAGAGGTATTTCTCCTAGTTTTATTTGGTTATTGCCAACTGTATTAATTCTCATAATGTTGGTCTTATCTCTATTAATCTTCAGTCCTAGCTGTTGTGATCCCTCATCAAGTATGCTCATTTTATCCTGTATCTGTTGATAGCTGTGTGATAGGAGAGCTATGTCATCAGCAAAGTATAAATCATCAAGTTGTTTGGTCAGTGACCACTGGATCCCATTTCTGTTGTTTTGAGTTATTTTCATAATCCAATTTATGGCCAGTAGAAAGAGAAATGGAGACAGAAGGCATCCTTGCCTTACTCCTGTTCTTATTTCAAATGCTTCTGTAAGCTGTCCTTCAAGCACTACACTACATTTCGTTCCTTCATACATTGTTTTTATCAGGTTAATAAACTTTGTGGGGATTCTGTAATGACTCAGCAACTTCCAAAACATTCTTCTGTCTGAACTATCAAATGCCTTTTCGTAATCTATGAACCCAATATAAAGTGGGAATTTTAGTTCTGGTAAGGATTGTACCAGCATGATCTTAGTAAAAGTCAGGCTTAAAAATTAACCAATATTTGCATCTCTAGATTTCTCAATCAATACTCACGATATCACGTCACTTTGTACACAAAGTATTGTATCTCTCTCTCTCTCTCTCTCTCTGCGATCAGGACTCAATCAGAGTAGGACGTCAGACTCTCATACGAAGACAGCTGCCTGTTTAAGCCTGTCAGATCCACTCCGATTGAGTACCGTTAAAACGTTGCACTGTGTTCTGCGCCAGTGGCCCAGTGCATCCGATTTCAGCCAGCATTTTTTCAGGTTTGCTTTCCTTAGCCTTTGATTGTCCCCAATCTTCCTGCAAGGCAGCAGTTGATCTTTTCTGTCGGAGGATTCTGCCCTTAGATGGTCGGCCTTCCCAGGTTTACGAGCACCATCTGCCCGAGTCACTAGAGGTGACTAACACAGACATGCGACTTGGAATATGAGGAAACTGCAACAAGGAACACCTTTCATGCACAGCCTCCAACTGTTCCCGCCGCCTATCCCCATATACCGGTAAGTCACGTCCTCTTGAAAATCATGAGCATCGTAGCACTTGATGATGTTAGGTCATCGTTGATGACTCCAATTCCGAACATAGAGACACATAGTCAGACGTCAAATTACCCTCGTCGCACATCAAACAGCAGACCGTAAGATTTGCGCACGGCCGGTTTAGGGAACCAATACGATGACGCAGCACACAATGTCGCCAAACTCATAATCTCGATACATTTAGACTTATATCTGATTACTCAAGTGTAAGTAGCCTACGACGAACAAAACACGAAGCAACTTCCCCAAATAGACAAAACTGCGACTGACGATGTAGTTTACATTAATGTGTAACATGGAAATAACTTGCCTCAAAGAATCCCAATAACGGTCTTGAACAGCACTAATGTGACGTAAAGCGCAGATCAAGTCTAGACGGTGGAAGGTCTCACTCACAACACTTGATTCGTCAAAAACGGACTGTTGTCGGCCTACGACCTCGCTTTAGCGACACAGATGTATCAAACATATCATCATTTTGACTTTTACGCAGAAAAGTGCAAAGAAGATCCGAATTTAATCATACCCTGGGTGCATTTTCTGCAGCGATCGAGAGGGCGTGGAACTAGATCCGCCATCTTGGAAACGGAAGTCCTGTATTATTATTGTATAATATAAAGTATTGTATTATATATTAATATTCTCTGACAAATAAAATCTGAAATAAAATAAGCAAAGTTCATAAACACAAATATTATCACTGAATACCTCATTCTTGAACGAAGCATCATTAAGTTAATAAATAAAATGCAAGTTTTACACACACTGAAAGGACTTCTTCTTCTATCCTTCCTCTATTGCCGTTAGCATCGAAACGGCTGAAATCACAAATATGTCAAAAGACTGGATCCACTGTCAAGCTATGAATCCAGCACATATTCTTGTCGCATAAACGTGCTGAAGCATTCATGAAAGATTGGAGGCAGCAAACGTATGCCATTGACCTTGTCTACTATTCACCAGAAACGCAAATTGTGGTCTGTAGCCAAGAGATAACTATATAGCTTTGTTGAGTGTTAAAAACAACATATTTAATTATATTTTATTTCATCATTTTGAGAAATTGAAAGCATGGATTTTTATCTGATTAATGTTAGGTAAGCTCTGCTAAGGTAGCGTCCCCGATATGGCTGTCCCTGCTCTTCTCTTAACTCTGCTATAAAACTAACATTATTCTGACTTTTGACTGACGTTTTAACCTGATATTTTTCTTTCTGATTCGGTTTATTTCTAAGTGAATTTGAAATTCTCATATTTTCTAAAATACAATTAATAATACTCAATGGCTAAAGTCACTTATCTAGAATATTTAAACTCTTTTAAACTTCAAGTAAACAATATTTGTTAATCCTAATATAGAACTATGTAGCACAAACCACAAAGTATTTGCAGAACACTGACAAATGAACGATACAAATACAGAACAAACTGTCATGTACAACAATCTCTTGCGCTAACTTGATACAAATATTAAAATAAAAACCAAGAGCAACAACCTGTCGTCAGTGTTGTTTTCAATAACGACATTGTTCAGCTCGTTTAACCTGCCAAAGTTGCTTGGTTTTAATGCACCTAGCACCCTGTTCAAGTCACCGTAGACATAGCTTTTCTGTGGGCAAAGATACGAACGCTAGTGTTAAAGTATGCAATGAAAATTATGTAGTCATTTATGTGAAAAGTATTATTCATAAGTGTATGTGAGCATATATACACATATATACGCATATATATATATACACACACTTAAACACACACACATATATATATATATACTTAAACACACACACACACACACACATATAT